>VRYO01002782.1:2296837-2540293 GCA_009812075.1 Sialia sialis | reverse complement strand
CAGTCTGTGAAAACTGTTTGCAAATTGTGCACCTGACACCAAACCCCGCACTGGAAAAAAAAGGTGCGGCTTATCACCTGGTGTGGCTTATTTATGGACAAATTCCGTGGTCTTCCCCGTTACCTGGCAGTGCGGCTTATAACCAGGTGCGGCTTATGAGCGTGCAATTACTGTAATTCCTGTTTGACAGAGTTTCAGGACTGAGCATGCTTGTCATGTACCTGTCTTTCCTTCACCAACACAAGGCAAAAAAATAGTTTAAGGTTTCAAATAGTTGGGGAAAAAATTGTGTTACGTTGCCAGTTGAATTTGGTGATGATTCCGTAGCAAGTGTACATAATTTAAAAGTCTGTTTTCTTTTTTTAAATTATTAGGTGGTCAATATCTCTAATGCATTACAAAATTACAAAAATGGATTTTTGATAGCTTTAGTATGGTTGTATGCCTTTAAGACTGATATTTCTGCTACAAGTATTTATTTATATCTTACATTTTACAACTTAAAAATACAGCGGGGAGCTTCTTTCACACATTGCAATATAGAAATTCGGTTTAGAGCATCTACAGCCCATGCATTAGCTTGTATATTCATGTAAGAACAAAGGTCAAAATACAATTCTCTTAACATTTTCTAACTACTAATTTCAAGGATTGCACTGCCTTTTAAAATAGATTTTTTTTCTTAAAAAAAGGCCCTGTAGAGTTGTTACAGAAAAACTTGCAAGACGGTTGCAGGGGATACCTGTATCAGCCTATATGCCTCATTCTTTTTGGACTGTAAGTCTGACCTGAAAACACTGAATGCAAGGCAGCTGTTTCATTCACTGTGAAGTTTTGAGTCTTTCCATGAGTGGTAATTGAAAGCATTGGGGCTTTAGTTTTATGCCTTCTAAAGGCCTCAACAGATGAAGGTGGTGATCCAAGATATTGTCACCTGAACCTGTCAGCATCATGTTCAGGGTTATATGCAAGAGCTGGCATGATAGAACATGCCTGCACTGCAGAATTTATAGTCACATTGTGACTGGAACCTGCCATACTTCTGGCTTTGTAGTAAAGCACTGAAGGGCTGGAACACACCCTTTTCTCTAAATCCAGACTTTGAGAGGGGGTGAAAGGGCGTCTGCTGTGTCCCAACATCAGACAAGGCGATTTATACTGGCTAAACTGCCAGGCACTCGCGTAACAAACAGTCCAATGTTTGTTAGTTGTATAATGTTCTCTTACAACAGTAAATCAAAAACAGGTGCTTCTTTTCGTTTCTTAAGAATTGCATGAGGTACCTTCATTGTAAGATGATAATATGATTACTGTTAAAATTCCCTTTTATTTTCTGCTGCTCTTGCTGAAGTAGCAAGTCACGTGGCAGCTGATCACAGGTCCACTTTTGAAAAAGATGGATGATTGTTTTTCTTTACATTTTTTTACAGGCACCTGCAAGAAGCCGTACGTGGCACTTATCGATGGCATTACAATGGGAGGGGTAAGTTAAGGAGCTTGGTGTGCTACCTGACAGATTGTTTGAAAATCATGTCACGTTGTGTCTGTGAGTTGAATGAAGCACCTACAAGGCATTTCCAACGTGTGGACTGAAGAACAAGCATTCTAATCTGAACCTTTATCTCTTACTTGTCTGGGTGCACTGCTGCTCTTGTAGGGCCTCTGCTGTTCTTGGTCGCTAATACAAGTGCTTTCTCTAGCAAAAGAGCAGAATCCCCTCACTGCTGGAAACAGCCCTCACAAAGGTTCTCAGAATACTGAGGGGGAGCTGATGTATCATAAAAAAAGCTGAGAATAGTTCTCTAAGTGTATTAAAAATAGAACTATATAAAATACATTTAAAGAGCAACTCTGAAAAATTGGGAATATCCTAAGCTACACTTTAACAGGCATTCACAAGGTTTGTATTTTTCCAGCAAATAGTCTGGAAATGCATCTACTTTCTCACCTCTGTAGTACTTTTAAAACATTGTGCAATTTTGATTTCACACACACCTCACCCAGGGCTGAACCTTATTACTAAAGCAGCATAGAGAAGATTCCATCGTATTGCTAGTTATACTCAGCGTTAATAATTTTTTCAGCAATTGCTATCTGCAAACATGGTAAGCAGATAGTTAACAGGGCAATGCTATGCTTTTTCTACATGCTAAACTTCTGTTTTACTGAGTTTCACTGCTGTAGGATATATTTACACCATATCAGAGTGGACTAAAATAATCTTCTGTTATTTTGAACAGTGAGTTTAACTATTAATAAGCCCATCTGCTGTGTCACTGCTTAGATTTGTATTGTTTTCTGGCTTGTCCCTATTTAAATAAAGTCTGTCAAAGATAGATGTGAGAAGTGAAACACTACATGATCTGTGACCTGTCATGACTTTTTCCTTTTCATTTTTCCTTTTGTCTGCTCTGATTTTCTCAGCTCGTGATCTAAACACATCAGTAGCTCTCTTGCACTTTGCTTCTTTGCTACCAAGCCCCAAAGATATTAGCTAGAGAGCCACTCCACTCAGCCTAGCTTAGAGACATTGTTTCCAGCATAAAGGGATTTGTTCTGTAGCTCTTCCTGCAGAAAAAATACTTTATTGACCCTAGGAGTCCTGAAGGTTTGTAGATAAGAGATAGGGAGTCCATTTATTTTATGGACTTTTGAATAATAGGATGGAAAGCTATGAATGAGCAAAATTGCCCAGCAGCCAGTATCTTTTTAAAGGTCCTGCAGATGCCTTGTTATGACTGTGGCCTGAGCAGGAATAGAATTTTGTCCTTTGAAAGGAAAATGTATTTTTGGACTGAAAAGAACATAATGGACTCAGATGATCCTGCATTACGAAGATTCTTTATGAATTCTCTTTCCTCTAAAAAGCTTTTAAAAGACAGCAGTTAGCCTGAAACTTTATTTTGGGTAACCAGATTTTAGTGTAGGATCCCCAAATTTCAGTGGGACTGCGACAGAGTTTAACTGCCATTAAGGTTTTAATGAAAACTTAACTTGCTTATCAAATACTAGAAATAGCAATTATCTTTACTTACGGGTAGGGGACTGCATTTTGACTCAGAAAGTATGCAGCCCAATTTAGGGGAGCTAAATTAAAAACCACGGAAGTGTGTTGGAAACTCAATTACTATGTGCTTTGATAGTAAAAGTTGCTACTGGTGCAGAGATGCCATAGATCTGTGCTAGTAAAACCTGAAATTTTATCCAAAAAATGAACTGTTTCCACTTCATTATTGGCTAGGGACTGGTAGATGGCTTTGGGAGCATCATTAGCCAACAGATGGTGCTGTGGAGCTTGTTCTCAGCACCTTCTTGTCTGTTCTCCTGTCTTTCATCAAAAATTGATATTCAATATAAATGTATCTTTTCATCTTTTTGTACTTATTTGGAGCAGTAAGTTCAAATTTGTATGACAAATTTGTTAGAAGCAAAGGTGACTGCAGCTTTGGCACAAAACGTGTTACTGCATCAGATACTCTCTCAGACAAAAAAAATCATAAAGTTGTTTTTGAGACCTGTTTCAGAGCCAAATAAAGCCCAAGACAGACTGAGTGGTGGCTTTTCAATGATTTGGCTTGGAATTCAAGGAGAATATTTGACAGAGAAAAAAAAAGAAAAACTGGGCATAGACTTTGGAAGTTGGTGAAAGTGGTCAAGATGATTGGATTAACCTATAGCAGTTTAAAAAAATGTTTAAAAAAACCTCAAGTAGCTTTTCAAAACGAGAAGTAAATTTTCAGGAGCAAAGGCCATTGCTTTTATAGAAGAATCTGTAACAGCATGAATGAAGTACCCTTTTTTGTAGTATCATATTCTAGAGCATGCAGGACTTAGAAACTTTCTGAGTCAGGCTTTATTTGAGAACCACGGTGCTAAATAGCCACTCACCTCTGTTTACATCTCTTTTTGACAGAAAGTTTCTGGTGTTCAGAAAGGCCTCTGGCAATTGATTTCACAGTTGAATGTTTGCTTTGTGAAAAGCAACTTGTTGCTCTTTCAGGCCTATTGTCTAATATTATTACATGCTTACATGTTTAATTATCATTGATACCAAACTAGAACCCCAAATGCTTATTTTTTTACCAATGTGTTGCTCAAGCATAGGAATTCTTGGCCTTGGACAATTTTCTATGGGATTTAATTCTTTAGTCTGGCCTCTTATATTTGCTGAATTTGTTTTAGCCTTGGTTTGAAAATTTTGGCTTTTAGTTTCATGATGATAAAACATCTTCCTGTGGGTGAAATAGGTTTTAACTTTAACTTACATTTAAACCACATTTTCAGTGCAGAAATGAATTTGGTAGAGTTGCTGACTCTCTTAAATCCTTTGCAAAGCACTTCGAGTTGTTCCAAGCATTTTCCAATCTTCCCATTTAGAAAGACTAATGGAATTTTTTTTTAATATAGATTGCATTCTGAGCAAATATCCATCTCTGACTCCCTCAGATTGTGGGGCCCAGTTTGTGAGAAAATAGCAGTACACAGGACAGACTCCTTTAGTCTTTCCTCAGAGAAGAACCTCAGGAGTACAGCCTGTGAGGAGAAGATACCATCCTGTGATTGAATCTTTGGGTTCAAGAGTAGCTTTCCATTAGTTTTGTTACCACACTTGGCAGTATGGGTTTTTAGGCAAGGTCTTTTACTTACACTGAGAGTCTACATCTAAGTTATGTACTTAGTCTTTAGTATGTGTAATCAGTATACTCCGGTCTTAGTCACAGCTCCCTGTGGACATTTTGAGGTATTCACACTCCTTGCTCCTAGTCTTCTCCCTTTAATAGGGATAAGGATAGCTGTTCAGCCTTTCTTATAGATTAAGTCTTTTAGTCTTCCTGCAATCCTCTGGAATCCCTCCCATTTGTGTACTTTACAGTTCATTGCCAGAGACCATACAATATTTCAGCTGGAGTATTCATCAGCACCAAGTAGAGCAGAATAATTATCCTCCCTATATTACAGAGATATTGTGTCACAAATAGACGATGTAAACAGCAGTTTTGAAAGCATCCAGCGCTAGGAGGCCACCACTTCTAGTTATTCCCAAAACTATTACTGTCACCTCTTTCCTTCTTGGCTAACATAAACTTTCATCACAGTACATTTCTTTATTGCTTACCTTTTACCAGCTTGAAATCTTCTTTCTTGTACTCAACTCATTTGTCAAAGAGTCAGTTTTGCAGAACCGGCCTTTTCTTCAGAAACTACAGAGACAAAGAAAGTACTAATTTTCTCTGAATTTCAAGAAACTCAAGTGCCAAACGAGGTGGCTGATGGGGTTGCCCAGGTGTAGTGAGTCTAGGCTGAGTGTTCCCACTTCCTGCTGTAGTTTTGTACCTTCAGTAGTTCTTTTCAGAGCAGCCCTACCTTATTTGTACTAATTGCATGGTTGCTGTAAACCCCTGAAAAGCATCTAGGCGTTTTTTTCTATGGGAAGCATTCTTACCATCTCTGTATTTGATTATGCTATCCTAAGTGTAGTTATTTTCATTCTGTTAGTTTCTCCAAAGTGAGATGGTTTTGAATCTTGCCCTTCAAACTGTTTGCCTTCCCCAAAAATAAACTGTGAATTACAGAAATCCTTGTTACTTTGTCATCCAAGCAGATAATGAAGCTGTCAAATGAAATTTCATTAATGATTGGCTCTGCATCACCTCAGCTGGGGTACCCTCTCAATTTTATTGCAAACTGCTGGTAACTCTTAATATTGTTTCAGAGGATGGTGCCCTCTGTTTCCCAGTGATTACATCTAGGCTGTGCTTCCCTTCTTTGTTTGCGAAGGGAAACAGTGCTGTGGATGGGGAGACATCACAAACATTGCAGTTTAAAATATAAAGCTTTCTCAGAATGCTGCTTAATGGGTGATGTCATTTTAATTAAGGGGTAATGCAGGTGTTCGAGCCAAATTCCTGAACCTACTCCATGGTTTGGAAATATTCATTCTCTTGTGCATCTTCTCTTCTGGAATACAGAATCAGAATTACTGCATCCATGTTGCACTAGAAGAGTGAACTCAGTATTCAATATTTAACTTTAGCTCTTTTTCACATTAGTGCCATTTAATTTTTAGCAAAACATTCCAGATGCTGACATTGCTAGAGAAATCTGCCTTTCCTTGCAAATCAGATCTCAGGACCTGACAGCACATCTACCAATAGTTACAAACATCCACATTTACTTTAGCAGGATTTGATCAACAATTCTTATTACATTAATATTTGTTCTCAAGTAAATTGGTAGTGATGTCATAAGCAGCTTGTATGTTATCCATTTTAATCAATAGAATTTTAGTACACAAAGGAGCTGGAGTTGACCACTAGCTGTCCTTATCCTATCCCACTTTTATCCAGATTGTGCAGCTGTAACTCTTTAGGAATGTTCCTTTCACTACCAACATGTATCTATTCATATAAGTTGTGTGCATGTAACTTTTACTCAGAAGTGTAGACAGCAGCATTTGAGACCAACATTCAAAAATTAGGAAACATTAGGATTCTACATATCTATAAATTTTTTTTTGCACACAGGTGATATGATTTTTAATTACAGGAATGTGCATTTACAAGTGGATGTTGCCCACAGAACAAAGCTATTAATTTGTGGTTTAATTTGGAGTGCAAATTTTATTGCACATCATGGAAATTCTGCTTCATCGTAGTTAATGTACATATGTACATATGAGGCTTGGGGGGACTGGCTGCAGCATATGAAAGCTCATGAAAAATTTTGATTTTTCATAGTATACTTTTTTACTGTAATGGATATTATTACCCTTTTAACTCTTTTTAAAGATAGGAAACTGGAACCTAGAAATGTCAGTACTTCTTGGGACTTCTCCTGATTCTTACTCTTTTTCTTCCTTTTTATAAGTGTGTCATGCCTTTTGTCAGCCATCACACACTGGGGCACCTTCGGTTTTGTTTGAATTTACACTCTAAAATCAGCCTTGAAGTAAAAGTAATTGTCATACTAAACCTAGATAAGCTGCTTTCCAACTCTCTCCCTGCCTGTCCCCCTCTCCCCCTCCCTCGTGCCTGTGGCCACAGAGAAGCTCGTGCCCTGTTTTGTTGCCAGTGCTTCAAAGCTGCAGGCAGCTTTTACTATGAAATAGAATACAGATTTTGCAAGTACAAACAAACAGTTTTGAGATTGACTTGTGCACCACTTATCTTCTGAAATATGGGGTGTTGAAAACAATGCTGAGGCAACCCTAAGAAAGGGTTCACTCCTTGCTGCTGTTGCAGGCTGTTTGCCATCTGGCCACGCTGCTCTGCCTGCTTGGCTCTGGTGTATGATCCCAGGGATAAATGGTGCTCTTCATTTTGTGGCTAATCGGACTAGAATGTCAGCAGCTCTTGACATCAACAGAGAGTAACCACTGAACGCTCAATCATTTGCACGTGATGTTGTTCCCCAAAGGGCTTGTCATAAAGCACTGTCTTCAATACAAGTATTTTAAGTTATAGCTCAGTACTGGTACAGTAAGTAAAACTCATTTTCTTTCTCTCCTTAATCTATAATGACTGAGATTTTTGCTGGCTTCTGCACATATTTCTTCTTTCCATTTACCACCAGACTCTTGCATGCTGAAAGTCTCTCTATTTTTTTCTAATTCTAGGCCTTCATATACCTACCTAGCCTCACATTGAGAGCTGTCTCATTATTTCCTTCCCCTTCCCTTTATTATAGATCAAGGAGTGAGCACTCTAAAAGGAATTATCTTTGCCTGCTTCTGTCCTTCCATATTTCTGCTCATTTTCCTCAGTTCCTGGACAATTTGAGTGCTCGTTTTCTCCTTGAGTTGTAAGGCTTTCAATCAGTCTTACACTTTTTCTAAGCACCTTTTTCAGCAAAATCAACCATCATTACAGAAACCCTCTGGATTCACTCCTGTTATCCCAAATAACTGTGCCACCGTTTAAATAAAGTTCTGATGCACGTACCTGTCTTTAAGATCAGGAAGTGTTTCTTCAATTTTCAGATATAACGTAAAAGCTCCGTTATTCACTGATGCAAGGTGCTGGAACAGGATCCCTCCCATTTGCCTGCTTTCCCTTCAGACATGAAGATTTGATGAGCTGGACATGTAATTTCTTGCAGTACCTACATTTTAGGTGACACAGAGGGACAAGGGAAGAGCTTCTTCCAGAATTTTAGAAGCAATAAAAAAAGCCACATTTGCTGTCTTTTTTCTGAATACACATGGCCAGTTATGTATAAAGAAACAAAATTGGGATAAAAAGATTACTTTCAAATACGAAACTGGAAGAAGTTGCACTTGTTACTAATTAAGAGCTATAGGCTTTTCAGATCCAGGTCTTCTTACATCTCCTTCTGTTGCAGCACAGGTCTTGTGTCCATAAAAAACATGCAGATTATGACAGCTATCATAGTAAAAATTGTTTGTGATCACTGAAAATGTGGGCTGCCAGTAGAAGAATCAAACCAGGGCTTTTAAAAGTCAGCCTAAATCTGATTGATAAAGGAAAATCATTGTAGCAGCATTGGTGCATAGAATGGTCTGTGTGTCTTTTTCCCTAAGTTTCCCTGTGAGAAGAAACTGACCTAAATGATTACTATTCATGTAGTTGGATCAATTTGTTTAAATACTTAGGGGTCAGAAGAATAAGTCTGAAACATCAGCTGTTACTACAGTGTAATCTGTGTCCAGTCAGCTTGTTGTGCTTCTATGTATCTGTAGCAATTTGGACTGAGAATTTCTAGTACATCATCAGAAATAAATATTTTATATTTAAATTATGTAACATCAATATTTTATGTTTTAAAATGCCAAACTAAATTATTGAAAAGCTCACAATACCCACTGTTTTTAAAGATATTTTTAAAATACTTGTATAGAGTTGATTCATATGTCAGCAGCCAGAGAAGGTGATATTCTGTGTCCAGATTGTTCTGTCACACTGCATTGCTCTGGTTCACTATGGCATCTCATCTGTTAGTATCTACAGATGAAAATGGAATATATTCTTTGGAGTGGGCTATAACATTAATGACAAACAAAGATTAATTTTGATGCAGTTCAAGACTCATTGTATCTGGACGCAGGGGGTAATGCTCTTACATCCATGATTTTTTGATCCAGCGTAGCTATAAGCTCCTGCTGATTCCTGAATCAATTCCACTCATTTACTTTGCCTTTGAAAACATTTTTGCTGCACCTTGGCTATTTTTGCACATTTGTATGCGGACATATTTGCCCTTTGTTGTGTTATGCTCAGTTAAGCTCAATTGATTGCTACATTTTTTATTTCTAGCTCTAGTAGAAGCTGTTCTCAGGCAGTTAAAAATGTAAAAAGTGTAGTCACTTCATGGGAACACTGCTTACTCAAACAGCTAAAAATTATTTACCAACCTGGTGAAGGTGAAGACTTTTGCTGTTTATGTTTCTTCTATTGTATTGCCTAAACATTCCTGGGCAGTGATTCCTTAACAGTCTGAGTTAGATTATTTAGTAAATAGGGCAAGTATGATGTGCAATTTTGCTGTGACACAGGTCTCCTTTTCTATATGTGAGCAGAAAGGGAGTATTTATTTCACTCTCTATAGTTCTCTGTTGTGGTGGCCCTCAATTTCTGAATAACTTCCCAAAAGCTCTGATTTACTAAATGTGGGTCATTCTCAATTTTAGATAATACAGCCTTCAGAACACAAAAGATTCACAGTAGTTGTATTTCATTTCTGCATCTGTTGTTCACCCTGTTTTTCATTAGAAAAAGACTTGTAATAAGGTTCTGTATTCATCATGAAAAAAAAATGGAAATCAATGATAAAGTTTCTATACACAGTCACATAATGACTTTTGAAATACAGCATTGAGTGGGCAATCCTGTATGGGAAGTAAAATTCAGATACTCTACATTCTTTTTTGTAAGCTTGTTGATGACTTCAGACTGAAGTGCCCATAAAATTATGTGCTTCCCTGAGGTATGCTGAGACTAAAACAGCCCCATGCTATGAAGAAGCTATAGTGAAGAAAATTATCTCAGCCAAAACCAGCCCAATAGTTTAAACTGGTCGCTTAATAATTTCTTTATTCTCCTTAACTTCTTGTCTCATTCTGTAAGTACCCTTTACAAAATTCAAAATTCAGCTGTCAATGGAAAACGAAGTTTCCAGCAGTAAAAGCTTGATTGATCAAGGGAGTGAATTACCTTGGAGAAGTCTGAAGGAAGACATCAGCTTTAGTATATAAGATCATGAAAAGTAAAACTCTGACAGTGCAGATTATAGTGGATTTTAATAAATATAAGTGTTAAGTCCTTTATGTGTAAATGAACACAGTCCAACCGAAGATTTTTTTAATGGTGTGAAGGGCCTTCTAGGACTCTAGCTATGTAAGAGTTCAGCTAAATGACAACAAAATAAAATTTAAAAATCCAGAAATGAAGGAGGAATGCATTTAGACTTCTGACTGGTTTGTTCTTTACACAGAATGTATTAAACTGATGATCTGTCCTATGTGTTAAATCTAGAAGGTTAAACACTCAGAGATAGCTTAAGCATCTGAGGAGTTACAAATAAACAAAAAAAGCATATGAACACCAGTAAAGAAGTTACTTGGATTTGGACCATTAACTAATTTTTATCTCCAAATTCTATCTTAATATTGGATTATTTAGAAATTATCATCAAAGAAGCAAGAACATATTTGCACCACTTTTGTTTATAATGAATAAAAAGAAAATAGAGTTTTAGTCTTTTAAATATACATCTGAAATAAGGCTGTTATCTATGATACAAAACTCACAGGCTGTCCAGAAAACAAATCCAAGTATGGCTTAAGTACATGAGAAAGAGACATCTGATTTAATTACTTCTTTCAAATGAAAATTACAGCTTTCAACTTTCTATTATTAAAACTCGACATTTATTTTTATTACTCTAAAAAAAGAACAAGCTTGGAATAGAAGCTCCCTTCATGGAATTCATACTCAAATCTTTGCTACTTAATACTCAAGCCAAAAATTTGAGTCCTTAAACAAAATTCTGATTGTCTAGCAAACAAACCAGAAAAAATGCTTTGAGATAGATAGTATTTTTACATATGGGATAGAAAATACTAATTTAAGCATTAGAAAGACCAAAATGGGCATGATTTTTATTTCATTATCTTTAGAAAAAGGTCATAATTATTGCTGAACATGCATAAAAATAACAGCGGGCTTTACTTAATGTAGCAAAAATATGTTCTTATGACATTTAAGAAGTATCATTTCCATTTCATTTCATTTAAGGGCTCTGGAGTGAACACAGCTTTACACATAGCTTTGCATTTTCAGGACAACTAAATACAGGTCCATTGCTCTTGCTGCTGCTCGGATGAGATCTGCCTAGTGCTCAGAGAAAGGGCTAAAGCACAGATAAGGAGTGACACATAAGGTTTTTACCATGTGCAAATAAGATTCAGATGTTTGCTCAAATCCCATTTGCCTCCCTGGAACAGCAGTGCTTCCTGTGAATACATTTGGCTTAGTTCCTGAATATAAAATGGAGTTTGATAACCACTTACCCTATGGGTGCATTTCTCGGGAAATTAAACTGGAATCTTAAAAACTCCATACATCTATATTAAAGCCCAACAGAGGCAGATAGTCATTTCACTGAAGAAACTTGAAAATATTATCAGATTTAGTTGTGTATTACCCTAATGGAATAAATTAATTTCTTGCTGGGAAGAACTGTAAGAGAGGCCACAGGAGGGTGAGAGGAAATTTGGTTTATATTAAATTGAGATAACTTAAAAAAAATTTGATGTAAAACCCTATCAGAGATCTCTGTAGATAAGCATAATGAAAATAAGTTCTACTCTCACCTAAAAAAATCTGTCAAATACATACTACTTATCCATCCAGTTAATCCCACTGTTTTTGATGGGTGGTATGAAATACCATGAAGATACTTGTGAAGACTAACAGCCTTAGCTGGATAAAATGCCCTTCTTCTAGTATTTAAACAATTTAAAATGTTACTTAAAACCCATTATGTCCTTATCAGACTTCTTTTGGCCAATGATTTTTGAGATATCTTAGTTTTAACTTTAAACATGGATGACTGGAAGGACTAAGCAAAGGAAAATTAACAGTGAGGAATGAAAGTAAACTGAAACAGTGGAAAGGAGGATAGAGCGAATATTTGTGTGAAATAACTACTTGTGAAGTATTCAGCAGAGGATCTTGTCTCCAGATAGGATCAAACACACATTTCTGTTGACAAGCATCATGTAGGTAAACTTTGAGAAATGAGACTTGAGTATGTATGTTATGGTTGTGCCCTATAATCTAAATATTCTTGGATTACTTCAAATATTATTACTAAGTAGTAGTAACTTCTTCAGAGAGCCAAAACTTGGTTTTGTCAGTTTACCTCTTGAAGATTTATCTAAATTAGATTTATTTTGTGTAAAGTGATTTTTTTTTAATTGGGCCTTTCTGCTGCTTACTGCCTAAATCAGAAAATACGGCATAGGCAGCACCAGAATCTCTTCCAATTTTGAGGGAAGTATCTCATAAGGAATGGCTGCTGAAGGAGACTGCTAGATACTTAGAATTGTGAATACCATTACTGACTTGGTCGACACAAGTGCCTAGGATAAAAAGTGAGTTTCTAACTGTGTATTTTGAATTTTAATCAATAATGCTGAAGGCTTTTTCTGCTTGAAATACTTTTGTGTTTATAGTGTAGGAAATTATCACATTAGAAGAATAGTTAATTATTATTTCTTTTGAAAGCATTAGGATGAAAACTTTGTGAAGTTTACGTATTTTCCAAAAGTAATGGCTTTATTTTGTTGGTGATTTGAAGTAGTGCAAAAATTATAGATGGAGTCACATCAGCAAAAGGATGTCATCTCCCTCGGTAGTCCAGTGGAGATAACAGAGTCACTCATGGCTTTTTGAAGTTATTCTCTGTGTGACTCACCCATCTTTCAAAGCATAGAAAGCTATTTCAGCCAAGTCATGAAGATAATGTGATGCTTTATTAGCATGTGAACCATAAAAGGCCTTTTAGTATTTTGTTGAGCTGCACATGGTAAATCTAATATTATTTAAACTGTAAACCAAAGCAAGAGGTATATTACATAGAATTATGGTTATGATTATTTTTACCAGTAATTTTATAACTGTGTCCTTTGCCTGTATAGGGAGTTGGTGTCTCAGTCCATGGATATTTTCGAGTTGCTACAGAAAAGACTGTTTTTGCCATGCCAGAAACAGCAATAGGTAAGTGATTTAACAAATGATCACATGTTCACGTGTTTATGGTTTCACTGTTTGGGTAGTCAGGGTGAAATGTCTTTGACTGAATGCTTTGGTGGTAGGGAAGGAATTTTTAAAGGGAATTGGAGACAACCATATATGGAAAGTATTTTCTGTTAAATTACCAGCAACTTATCTGTGTTCTAGGAGTTCATCACTGAGACTTTTAACTATGCAGACTGACACAAAGGCTGTCAGGATGAAACGTTTTTAAAAAGAACTAAGTCTTGCTATAGATGGAAACAGATAAAATCTGAAGCTCCCAGTGCGGGTGCACCAGCTTTACCTTGGGAACTTGGTATGAGTCAAACTGGGTGTACTATAAGCTGCTCTGCAATGTTAATGAGACAGGTCTTGGAATTCCAGCTTTTCTTGTAGATTATTAATCTAGACCCATTACAATGATGCAGAAATTGTGCCTAGGCAAGATCACAATGTCTTCAGTGTCACCTTTTTTTGTTTTAAACAGTAACATATACCTTGGGTTTTCTGATGTTCGATCCTACAGTTTCTTTGTCAATTCTGAGAGGTCCAAAAAAATAAATGGATCCCAGAGCTACATAAAGATACGGTTATTCCTCTTATACACAAGAAAATTGTGTCAGATTAAAGGGAACTCTCATGATGCAACTGTCAAGCACAATAAAGCATAACAAACCACCCAAATACAAGCAAGCTTGTTACCATTTTAATTCCTGAGAAAAACATTAGAGCAATTACTGCTAGCTGATAAATGTAATTTTTCTGAGCAAGTAAAATTGGGATGAAAAAGAAATAAATCTACTTTTGGAACTAAACAGAGGTTCATTGGCATACGAAATTATTCTAATAATAAAAGTATCTTCGCTTTCTTCTTCAAAGGTAAAGATAGAAGTAGTTTTATATTAAGAAGAACTATGCTTTACACAGATGTCTTGTGCTGACAAGGAGTTATTTAAACAAAAATAGACTGTGAAGAATGTGAAGGAAAAGCTTAGAACTTGCTTAGGAAGGAAAGTAATTAAACTCCTTTTAGGATCACTTAGAAGTAAAACCACTGAAATCTGTTTGGATTTAAAGGCTTAGCTGTTTTGATCTCTGTGGGGTGTTTACAATGTCTAGCTTGTTTTTTTTCATATGCTCACTTATTTCAGTAAGCATGACACCTTTGTTGTGAAATGAAAACAAAGCATTCATTCAGCTGCTCTATTTTCATACAATTATTCTGCATTTGTACACCAGCATAAATAAAAGGATGTAGGTGAATATGCCACTTAGCAAATGGAAAGAAAGGCAGTTCTAGACTGTAGGAGTTTGACATAGATAAGATAAAGCACTGAAAAGCATCCAGAAGTAGGAAGATGAGGAAAAAACCATTGGTGGAGAGAAGGATGAAAGTGCAAAGTGTGGGCTTTGAGGTGATGTTACACTAATAATGGATGCTTTCTTGCATATCCCTGATAAGTGTTTAGTTTTTAGAAGTAAATACTAATAAATTCCCAACCCCCTCTGCCAGACAAGGTAAGAATGGGGCAGCAGTGCCTTTCTTCTGCTTGGCAAATGCAGAGTGGCACCTTTGGGATTACAGCAGAGCATATTGCACCTGTGTCAGAGCACAGACTGCAAGTCTGCAGTACAGGCCTGGGCAGCCCAGCAGTAATACAGCTCTTCTCTTATTTCACTAGGAAATTGAGAAATAATTGCTAAATCCTAACAAAAACCCCCCAAAATCAGGTAGGGAATACATTAAGAGAACCCCAGCAGCCAAGAGAAATACATGGGAAGCATTACTGCAAGAACTAAGAGCAGTATGTAGAACATGGACAAGAGGAGTAAAATTATAAGAGAAAAAGGAAGACAGAAGCATCGAAAGGATGCAGTAGAAGCTATAGCAGACTATGCAACCAAGTAAGTTTAAAGTGGATTAGGTAGACCTTCACTAATCCTGTTTGTAAATTCCTTAATTAAAGAAACCTTCATTCAATTTAGGTTTATTTGCCTCTAAAGCAACTTAAGCTAATCAACTTAACAGTTTATTTAGAACCGATTTCCTGTGTATGGCCAGGTGGAAGGGCTCTACGGATCCCATTAGAAAGATGTTTTTCCTCTGGAAATGTACTGGAGCATGGGGAGAGCAGTAGTCCAGCATGAGTATTATTTTAACTACAGCAAAAAGAAAAAATACTGTTGCTGTTGTTGTTCTGGTGGATGGAGAGATTAATGTAATTGCTTTTTTGCTTTGGAGAGCATTTTTAAGACAGGATTTACTTTTAAATGAGGTTGGGTTTGGTTTTTTTTTTTTTTTTGCAGTAAAGGATATCCAAGGCGAGACAGATTAATAGAAACATAAAACTAAATAGAAGTCTTGGCATCATGTTATGATAGCTCAAGCTGAGAAGGTAAAATGTAGAATAGATGTACTCACTATTTTAGAATGGGAGTGCAGATGAAAAAGAAGGTAAGTGATGAATTGGATTTAATACAGCTTAGGGCTTTTAAAGGGTGTCAACAAGGCATTCAGCATTTCAGAAGAGTTGTATGTCTCAGTAGCCTGGGGGATGAGGAATAAATCAATTCATGGCAGCACACAAATCAGTGGGAATAGAATACTACAGCTGTAACTGATAAAAAGTGACTCCTAAACCCAACCTTTTGATGTATTAGAAGCAGCAGAAGAAAAAGAAGACCAAGGAAGGAACCAGAGGAGAAGCTGAGATGGGTTAGATACTCAGATTATTAAAATGGAAACCCTGAAAGAAACCTCCCCTTATTCCATCCAAGGGGCGACTATTCAGAGACCACTAATTTCCCACGTCTCAATACTTGGAATAGGGTCTTTCTATAATACGTACATTGACTCTTGTGAACAAAAGCAAGTACTTATGAGTGAAAAATTACCATCTTCTATCAGAACTCCATTTAAGCTCCTTATGTACATCTGAATTTTCTCAGTTAATATCTCTTCTCTGGCAAGTGTCTTTCGAGTTTCTCATTACTCATTTGTATTCTTTTTCATTTGTTTTCATGAATAATTTGATTCATTCTCTAAAAGTGAAAAATCCACCACACCTTTAATTTCTTTAAAAGACTTTTAGTTTCATGAATACACCATTGACATGATTTTGAGGTAGTAATTGGACCCTGCTTCTATGCATTCAGATTGCAGAAATTAATTACAGCTAAGCTAAAGTTTTCTCAAGTTTAGGTATGTTTAAAAAGATGCCTAAATTTATTTTTGGTGATCAATGTATATAACAGAAGGTTGATACTTTCCAATACAGCTTTTAAAAGTATTTTAAATTCTAGTCATAGCCTTGAATTTTTTAAAAAATCACCCTAATCTGTAGAGTTAAAAAAGTATATAAGACAGTTACTAAACTGAAGAGTTTAATAATTTGAAAAAAAAAAATCAGCTTAGTCACAGTCCTGTCAAAGAGCCAAGTACTAAGTCAGCATCTTGTGCCTCCACCTTCAGGAAGACCCTGGCAATATTGTTGATCTATTATTGAAATCTAAGCCCCGAAATTTGTTGAAATCAAGCTGTGCAAGAGGCACTTCATCAGTGTTTTAAAATATTTTTATCATAATAAAAGACTTCATTGAAAAATCAGCATCCAGTTTGAGCTTGCACAGATTATTTCATAGCCTTTTGTGTCACTTCTGTTTGTTTGCTGAGAAGACACTTGATTTTTCAAGTACCTAAAATTGTCTGGGGTTGTTGGCAAATAGAATAAATATTCTCGCTTGGTATATGTTTGTAAAGTATGTGCCAGTGGAAAGGATGAGGTTTGGAAAGTGTTCAAGTGTTTGCTTTTAGGAAGGGTTTTGTTGCCAGAAATGTCAAGCCAGCTCAAGGAGAAATTTGGGCAAGGTTGCTGTGCCTACGTAAGGAAGATGAAAGTGAGACAGGAAAAAGTCCTGCTAGTGATGATGGGTACAAGATCTCCTCCCTTCACTTTTGTTTTGTGTTGTTTATTACAGGCCTTTTCCCTGATGTAGGTGGAGGGTATTTCTTGCCAAGGCTCTCAGGAAAGATTGGCTATTACCTCGCACTGACAGGATGCAGGCTGAAAGGAAGAGATGTGCTAAGAGTTGGCATCGCTACGCATTTTGTAGAATCTGAAAAGGTAATGTGCCAGCAGTGCTGGCCAGGGCACAGCCACAGGGAGAGGTTTGGGGTTTTAGCACCCCAGTACACTGCTACCAGCACAGGTAACTGCAGAGGTGCACTTACATTAGCTGGCCATGCCCTACAATGAGACACTCTCAAGCTGTCCTTCTAACACTTGCCAGCTGGTGACAGCTTTGCTTGAAGGAAGAAGCAAATGGTGCTGTTTTTACAATTCCACTGTTGGAAGGGCATGATCTGCTTAGCAGAATGAAGTTGCTTAAAAAAATTGTACAGTTTAGACAACAGTGTGTGAAACTAGAGATTTATACAACTGCAAAGTTTGCAGTGAAGGAAACACCCCATTAAAATGTTCTTTCCTTTGAGACTGGTGCAGCCTGCCTTTACCTGCTCTGGGGGGCTGCTTGGGAAGCTGTTCTTTGCTGGTCACTGCAGACATAATTAAATTTGGGTGGATCAACACTGACACATAACTCTGTCTGCCTCCTTTGTACTTCTTTAAGGTCTGTCAGAAAGCCGGGGAAGATGAGGGGGTATATCCTACATATCGTATCCTTATATAGGTATATCCTACTATTACGCTAGTAATAACCCTAGTAGTATGTTTTGTTTTACTTACTTGTAATTAAATCTTATTTTTAATAGCTACCTGCCTTGGAGAAAGACCTGATAGCACTAAAATCTCCTTCAAAAGAAAAAATTGCAGATTTATTGAACTCTTACCACAAGAAGGTAATTGGAAATTACTGAAATCAAGCATAATTTTTAATTAAATATAGACATTCTTTTTTATCCATGCTACTGATTATCTTTTTTATGCTTGAAAAGGTTTCCAAACTCTTTGCATTCTATCCATAATAGAGTGTTAATTCCATGATTGTGTTACTCCCATGTAACAACTGCCACGAAAATAAAAGGTTTTGCCTTTACAATCAGTGGCTATTTTAATTCTTTTGATGTGCACTGCAGTTCCCTTTCAAACTACAGAAAACTTCTGGAGTCAACCCACTATTCAGTGTTACTCAGTCTATTAGCCTGCTGTTGTTCAGCTTTTAAATGAGCCGTGTCTACTCTTGTTATTTCTGTTTTGTAATTACTAAGTTCATAAATAAGATTAATTGGAAAAATAAATGGGATAAGCTAATTTGCATCATAGAACTGATTATTTTGACAAAACAGAACGCTAGGAAATAGGAGTGATTATATGTTGCAGCATCCTGCTTTACAAGATGACACTGAATGGAAATGGAAACTGTGTATTTTTTTTTAGTTATCAGAGCTGAAATGCCAGGGAACCTTTTTCAGCTTCAGCTGCTGTTCCTGAATCATGTGCTTGTGTCCCAAACCCCTTAATGCCAGGAGATGTGAAACATTTGACAGCCACAGAAGGCTGATGGATCTATCACACACTTTGTATGTCTAAATAAAATTTTGTTAGATGACAGAGAAAAGAGAAGGAAGAGAATTGCCATTTTTTTTGTCATTAAAAAATCCTAAACAGAGGCCTGTAAAAAAATATGATTTTTGTGTAGATTTGTCTACACTGACTTTCTTAGTGTATTGCATAGAAGTGTTTTGATAGAATAATCAGAATTACTTGTGTGCAACATAACCACCCAGACAAATACACATTCATAGTAGCTCAGAACAAGCACTCTACTATGAGGCAACATCTTTAACAGTCACAGGATAACGACAAATTCATATGTGCACCCTGCAAAATTGTAATTAATTTAAAACTTCACTCTTATGAATATTAAGTGTTCATTTCTGTTATGATATTTCTGGAACACTGAAATTTTTTTGGTGCTGATACACTTTTCAGTCTAAAATAACCAAGTAAAACATGTATTTGCTTTTCAAATAGTGCACAATTGATCAAGAAAAGGAGTTTGCACTTGGTGAACATCTGGAGAAGATTAACAGGTATTCAGCCATCTTTCAACAATTTTTAGTCTCATGGGTGGAGAACATGAAGTTAAATCTAGTAATAGTATTTCACAGATAAGGTGAGAGAAATTATCTCCAAGTTTAAGTAACATTTTGTCTTTAGGGAGCTTTATCTGAAGCTCATTAAATATTTCCCTCATCAGTACATTCAATACTTGGACAAAGTGGCCTAATTCATAGCCTATGACACCTTAAAATGAACATTTTCTGCAGATATTGGATGGGAATTTGTGAGAATAACTGTTCAATTGAACAGGAAATGTTACCTAACACATTTACAGTACTCATTGGGTTAAGGCCATTTCTATGACAGCTTGGAACTTCTGTGTATCAGAAAGGGAAGGAGAAATAAGTGAGAGTGATAAGAAAGAGCTAAAACTCTAGAAGAAGAATGGCAGTAACTGCATTTAGAGATAAGAGATGCTGACATCAAACCAGTAAAATGAAGCTGATAGCTACAGATTTGCTATGTTGTAAAAATACTGCTAAGACTGATGGTAGTAATTGAATTTTATAGATAAATACCAGTTTGTTAGTAAGGTTTATAGAAACACTAGAGATTTGTAAAGAAAAAGGAGATGCCCGAGTTACTTGAAACTGAACAACATGGAAGATATTGCAAAGAAAAGCCAAATCAGCTGGTTTTGCTGTTTCTAATGTCAGTGTTACTGACCCTTCAAAGGTTAAGAGGGAGACTGAAGCAGCTTCTTAACTGATTTTTTTTCTTCTAGTCTTTTTTCAGCAAATAGTATGGAAGAAATTGTTAAAAAATTAAAGCAAGATGGTTCTCCTTTTGCCATGAAGCAGCTAGAGGTAAAGTCTTCTATGTCATTTTTGTTAGAGATTTTAAGCCTGGTTTTATGGTTTCTTATCATAGGGCAAACTTAAGTTACCCTAGAGGGCTTTGGACTCAGTCTCAGGTTCTCACACATAGTCCTGAGGCATCCTCAGTAGTTCTGCTCACACAAGGGTATTCCTCTAGAATCACACAATGTGAGCATCATCATATGGTGCATAAAACTGTAATTTAGTAAAAAACCCAAACTCTCCTGTCTTTTCCCCTCCCCACAGTCAGGGGGTTGTTGGGAACAAGTGTTCCCTTTATAGCTTCTCATTTTATTGCCAAGGCTTGGAATAAAAGAGTGCCAGAACAGTGTTGTTGTTTTTCTTCCATTCTGGATATCTCATTTGGGTAAACAGCAAAAAATTTATAATCACAAAGTGTTTTCTGATCTTTCGAATGCATTTCTGAGTGTTGGATGTAGTCACTACACAAAAATGTGCAGCAATGCTGCACACAATTCATACTCCGGCCTAAAAAGCAAGAAGCAGCTTACATTAATTTATAGATAATGTGTGTATTTTCTTTTTTCTTTGAAGTATCTTTGTTCAGGTGCCTTGTAAAAGCTTGGTTTGGAGCTAGTGAAATATTCCAACTGGATAGAACTGAAGCATTTCTTCAGCAAAAGGGTAGTTTTAACTTTAGATACAGTTCACAGAAGAGATCCTCCTTTCATAGTAAAATAAAACATCCATCATCTCTGACTTTGATATTGGCAGAAGGAATTTTATAAGGTAGTATTTGCATTAGACACCCTGTCACTTTCTTTAAAAACTTTTAATTCAAAATGTAACACATTGTCACTGGAACTATCAAACAGTTTTTAAGAAAGGAAGTTTTAAGATTATCTTTGTGCCAACCAGTACATCTAGTACATTGCAAGAGGTTTAGCATGTCTTATAAAAGCAAAATTGAGTAAAAGGAAAAGCTGATTTTTTCCCGCTAGTATTCATGTTTCATTGGATAAAACAGTCAAATGAGTTGGTGCCAGAATAAAAGTGTTATCTATTTATATTGTATTGATTAGGTTCAGTGGATGTTGAAAACAACCAAGAATTGTTCTTTTTCCTTATTGTTTATGATAGTACATTTGTTTAAGAGTTTTAATTCAGAGCTTAAAACTAAGTCATCTGTTGATGACTAAATTAGGTCATCTACTTCAAAGTTATGATTTTTGAAATTGCTGAACAGCAACAAAGAAAAGGCTATTTTGTTGCTACTTCAGTTCTCTTATCTCATGTCTCTAATAGCCTTTATAGCAACTTTTTTCTTTCATGTGATTCATAAAAGAACGTCCTTGGAGTTGACCAGAGTTTCAGAACAATTGTCTGTTCTGTTCAAGAGATAAGACTCTGTTAGTATGACTTGCTTCGGTCTATGAAAAAACTCATGAGAAAAACCCCATTAAACAAATCCCATGTTTCCTAGCAGAGGCAAGACTTCAGTGTGAACACTTAAACTTCAGAGGAGTTTCTGACAGCAGACATGCTGTGCTAAGCAGTAGGATTAAGCAAGGTTGTGAAACCAAGGTTTCACTTTATTATTCAGGTACAGGAAGAACAGCAAATCCAGCTGATAAATACCGTATCAGCTGATTCAGAAACAGCAATGTCTATCTTTATTCTCCTTGCTTATCCCTGTGTTTATTATGTGTAAGTAAGTTGATGGAATAAGCCCTAGCTGAAAGTTTAATACAAATATCCTGATTTGGAGGTACCCCTTGATCCATCCACCTTATACTTTGGATCAACAGATACTTTTTAGTGTTAATAAAATGGAACTCCTAGTTCTGCAATAATCCAAATATGCTGTGAGCCGTGCTGTCCCAAGTACCCTGTTCTCTTTGGCCTACAGTACTCTTGCTTTTTACTTTCAAAGCATGCCTGCTTGGCAGGCTGTTATGTATCTGATACTGAAATACTGCGTGAAGCAGAATATAAAGTTATATAAAATTCTACTTGAGAATGACTTCATGGTGTACACCACGTTTTGAACCCAGCTACAAACAAAAAGCTAGAGAGCTAACACTTTGAACTCAGTGGTTTCCAAACCTTTGACTTTGTAGTGTTACTTTCTTTTCAGGATTTACAGGAGCCAAAAAAGCTTTAATCTGAGGGGCAGGTGTACCATTTCTAGTGGGATGAAGTAAATGTGGGGTCAAAACCTGAAAAGCATCAGGCACTTGACTTGGTTTTCACATAATGCTTTCTTAGAGGTTTTGGCAAGATAGCGCACCCTCTGAGCACTGGCACTTCATGGTTTAAAATCTTTCATTATTATTTGAATGAGTGCCAATGTAGAATGCAGGACACTGCAGACTAAAGATTACAAGACACATTGTCCAGACCTACTGGTCAGGCTGGAATGCACATAATAGTTCCTGAAACTTTAATGTGTGTGCAGCAAATGGGTGAGGTAGATTGCAGGAATGAAGCTTGGGAGTGTTGAATTCAAAGCACCATTCTGAAATTCTGCTGGCAGCCCACTGAGAGCACTGTTCTGTCCTTGGGCAGTTTTCCTGTATAGCTTTGGCTGGATAGTCCTCATATATTGTCAGAGCTCCTCCACGACCGTCGTGCCCTGGTTGAACAGATGAATTTATAGCTCAGCAAGTAAATGATGGATGTCTTCACCTATTGCAGTGATGCACTGGACTTCTGTGAGGTTTTGGGGGTTTTAAGTGGAAGAAAGTCACTATTCCCACTTTTACGCTTATAAGGGAATCCACTGTGTCAGTGTGACTTAATTCAACCACCTTCTGTTAGCATTTTATTGCTGTTCAGTCTACTGCAAATTTAGCTTAGAACTTCTGGGACCATTGTGTCAAAATCAGGATGGTTTGAAAGATACTGGAATAGATGGCAAGTACTTCTATGAAGACTTCTTTGCATTTTAGTGCTCCTACTCCAGCCTATCCTGTCTCTTTTTCAGGCTTGTTCCCTAGCACCAATCCCCTCCTCTTTGTACAGAAAATGTATTTATAGCTACACTGGTGACTCATTTTTCTGCAATTACACCTACCCATTTTCCTGCCGTGTTCCTCTTCCTCCAGCTTGATTTATGTCAGTACCTCCTCCACCTTCAGCCTCATTGATATGCCAAGATAACCAGTCTAGGAGCTGCCTTAAGTGCTGTTTTCAGATCTTCCCCATTCCAATGCTTGCTTTGACCAGAACTTGCCATGACCATTTCACCCCTGGAACCACCTGGATATACCATGCATAGCATTTAACCTGGTCTGAGCAAAGACTTCATAATCTAAATGACAGAAAGTGAAAGTCAAAGAAGGAAAGGTCCAGTTGAAAGAAAAGGCCAACAAGAGCATCTTACAGGAAATAAAGGGTTCTGTTAAGAGCTGTCACTCAGCTGGGACCTACAGAGTGATGTAGTTGGAGGTACAGCAGATTTCTTAATTTGCTGAAAGGCAGAAGATAGGCAAAGGCATTGTTGGAGAACTTGACCAGAACTCAGAAACTGTTGGCACTTGGAGCCAGTGCTGGCTCATTCTTTGCCAGCTTCTCTCTCAAGCACAGTGATTACATGCAAGTTACAGAAGAAGAGAAGCAGTGCTTTGAAGGCACAATTCCACAGACTCCTGCTTGTATAGCAATCACATGTTTTTCAGCTTAACTAGGCAAAATGGGTCACTGCTGTATCAGCTGGTGTCTGGAGGGATGAAGAGTAATTGGGAGCTAGAAAAAAAATGTTGCTGCTCATGACTGGAAACCTGCCATTTCAGGCTGTTGGTAAGGAGCCTAATGTCTGCAATGAAAATAATGTAAAGAGGCAAATCTTACCATCTGCTGCTTTTTAATAGTGAAAAAAATGTCCTAATTATCAGGAAATGTCTATTGTACCATGAATGATACATGTCTTTTATTTGGGTTTGCAGAGAAAGGAGGCTCATGTTTAGAGGAAGAAAACTAGGATAAGCAACAATAAGATTTAGCTCCTTCTCCCCAAAACCCCATAAAGCTTTAAAGCTCAGTTCTTTTTTCTTAACTAGGTTTTTGTCTTTCTCCCCACTTTCCCCTACTGTTTACTGGCATGCTGTTCACCAAAGGATACTCATGAGAGCCAGATTTACAGCATTTGTTTGTGTGCTTTAAAAGAATCCTGTCTCTGGCACAATATTTATAGCCTGTACTTCAGTCAAAAGCAGTAAGGCAAGACTTCCCTCCAAGCTTCCTATCAGTGGAGTAATGTAGGGCCAAATTATTTCAGTATCTGATGATCCCAGACAAGAAGCCTGGATAAATATGTTTGGTTTATTGGGATATTTTCTTGCACAGTTTTCTTCTTTGCTTATCATTTGGCCTTTGGAGATGATCGTGAAGCAACAACTCGAAGTTTGTTGCCAATCTCTCTAGTATTACCTTATTATTCTATTGTTATTGTACCAAATAAAAATTAAATGCTAGGCAATACTAATATCCCTACAATATCAGTAAATTTAAGAGCAATTCACACTATATATATATGTATGATATTAAAAAACAAAGTGTAATTGCTTGTAACACTTGCCTTCACTTATCAAAAGATTCTTCTTGATAACGTCTTTCAAACTACATTAATTTCTCTGGCTAGTAGTAAATTGATCATAAATGATGGGACCTTAGGAGTTCTAGGTTTTTCAAAGTGATGGCACACATCCCAGAGATCTTGCTGATAAAGCTTATGCAGGAAAGTTCATTTAATGTGACAGCTTGGTGGGAGAGAGCAGGAGGGATGGGTGTCATAGAGGAAGCTCAGGGAGGCGACAGTTACTTCACAAAGTTTAAAATGCACAAAAGACTGACTTGCAAATGTGTACAAATTGAAGAAAGTAAAAATTATCTTAATGTCTTCCCCAGACTATTAATAAGATGTCACCTACGTCTTTAAAGCTGACTCTCAGGCAGCTCAGAGAAGGAGCTTCCATGAGCTTACAAGAGGTCCTCCAGATGGAATACAGACTGAGCCAAGCCTGCATGGTAAGCACCAGCTGAGCCCCTTGTCCCTTTGCAGCCACAGAGGGGGAACAGTTCACCCGAGACCAACTAATTTATGTAAATTTCATCAAGAGTTTATAAATTACAGGTTTTTCAATATTATTTTTGTGTTTGTGAGGCTGTCACTTTTTTCTAATGGAATGCAAAGGACACTACAGTAGTAGTAACTAAATTAGTAATGGTCAGATGGGAATGTAGAAATCTTCTGTTAAAAAAAAAGCATGAAAACATTATTATATAGATAGTTTCATATTTGGATTGTAATTTGAAAACTGGTGTTGTTGAATAGGTTTACTGTTTAGATTGCTTAGTCCTCAGTGCCTCAGTTCCCAGCAGCAGGGTGCAAATAGTTGTTTATCACTGCCTTTCAAAAGTGTTATCTATGAAAAATTTATCACAGCAAGAGATTTTAGTGCTATTTGTACTAAGTGCTGAGTACTTGGATAGCACATGAGAAAGTGACCCTCCCAGTGGAACAGTGCTGCTAACTGAATTACCTGAAGAAATGCCTTACAGGGATCCCCATGGAATCCTTGTTAGTAGTTTTGTCACATATTTTAAAATAAGGTTTTTATGTGTCTGATTAAATAATTTGTGATGGTTAAAGTAAATACTTAAAGAAGTGAAAATCTGTCTGATTCTGATATGCTCTAATGCCTGACTAAAACTAGGCTTGTGGCTCCGTTACTAATGGAGCATGCTTAGAGATTTAACTGTTACATTTACCTTTATTAAAAAGGAATTGGATGTTTACAAGATTCCATTTAACTGCAAAGTGATCCAAGTATGCAGAATACATCACAATTCCTGAAGACTGGCCTTTCTCAGAAGAATTTCTGCTACTACACACCTTAGCCCCATCATGTGAAGGTCTTTAGAAAAAGATCTGAGGTATTACACAGAGAGAACTTGGACTGTGGCACAGTGCCTGATCAGCAGCAGCTCAACAGACTGATTTTAAGACATTTGGCTGCATTTATGCAAGAAGATACAGAGCTCTTTAATAAGTAAAGACAAAGTAGGCCTAGAAAAGAACAGTACAAGTGGGATTTAACTGAATCTTGAGAACTTGCATTTCAAGCAGAAGTGGGATAGGGAAAGATGGGATAAAACAGAATCGGTTATGTTACAGCTCTTTTTTTTCCTAATCTTTCAGAAAGGCCATGACTTCTACGAAGGTGTTCGAGCAGGTAAATATCCACACCAGAAACACTCCTAAGCTCAATAGCACACAAATTCACAACTGTGGTGCTTCTTTGGAAATCACTACAAGTGTGTGCAGCAACAGCCCAGAGAAAATTTCCCACTTTTCCATAGGTTTTGCTTATTGGACTTGTGTGTGTTCCAAAGCACAAGAGCCACATTGTTTCCTTTGTGTAATCTCAGTTCCCTAACATTATTTATCCATCTGGTTTTACCATCTCACGTTCAGCACTGACAGTACTGTAGCTACATGCATCACTTGTGCCCAGGTTTAGTGTTGCCACAGAGCTGGTTCAGCCAGCTACACAATGCCTTAAGACTCAAAATCAAGAACAACTGTTTTTATGGAAAACTGTTAGAACAAAGACGTACTTTTCCCCATGTCCAGAATATCTCTGAATGGAAGTGTCTAAAAAACTATATATGTAAACTTAACATTAACTAATGAAGCATTTTAAGGCATTGGTAGTGGTGCAAGTAGAGCAATGGCTCAGCAAGTTCATCCAGGGGACAGACTTCAAGCCTGCCCTTGATCCTACTGCTGATTCACTGTGCAGTTTGTCAAACCCAAAGTCACATCTGTTAGGAGCTGTAGCAATTATTTATGTATTGTTCATCACAAGATGAAATAAAGCACGGGTATTTCTTTTCCCAAGGAGCTTACAGTACAAGGCATTTGGATGGATAACTTTTGGTTGGACTTTTAATTCACACAGTTACATACTCAAGTATTAACACCTCCTCCTCATTGTTTTATATCTGTCTTTATAAAGCAGTTTGAAATCCACTTGAGGAATGGATATTAGTTGGAGTGTCTGCTATTAGTAACACTCTATTAAAGGTAGCCTGGGGTGAGAGATGCAAAATTTATCTATACAGCATGGGGAAGGCTTCTGATCTTAATTAATTAGTCTTTAGCACTTATTAGCAGACACTCCTTTGAAGAATTTACCACACGTGTTGAGAAGTGGTTTTCATTATATTGGTAATGGGGACAAGGATATCTCAAAAACACTATTCCTGAGATATTTTCTAAATCAGCAAATAAGCTGCTGAAATGCAGTTACTCAGGAAGTGACAAACTCCAAGTCTGAGAGTCAGAAGAACACCAACCAAATTTCTCCTTGCAAGGCACAAGGTCATGAAACCATCTGGGACTGCAGTACAGAACAAAGGCAAATCCCTTGTCAGTGTGGCCAGGAAATACACAAACTGCATGTAAAGAGAGAGACTGCAAGAACAGCAGTTAGGAAACCTCTTTTTACGGGATGATGTAGCAAAAGTTGAACTATATCAGGGGAAGGAAAAAACCAAACCTGCCAAAGATCCAACTGGGGGATTGCTTATAATAATGATTGAAATTGAATCTTGTTCTCAGATTTTCAGTCTTAGTATTGTTTCTGTTGTTGCAGATGAGTGTAGAATCTGACTCGAGAAAAGACATAAAAATCATTATCCATCAATGTGCTGAGCATCCTTTTCAACAGGAAGGGAGATTATGAAGTACTTCACAGCACCAACCATTGTGAATAAAATTGATAAAAGTGTTAACTATTACCTTTTTCTTTCTTAAAGCGTTACATTACAAGCATTTAAGAACCAGCTCTTGACCCTCTCTTCCGCAAAAAGATCTACCACCAAAAGAGGTTTGGTCACAACAATCAGATTTTAGTTTAAGAATGTTGCTCAGCAGCCAATGGCCACAGGTCAGGTTTTAATAATACCATTCATCTGCTTCAAACCATAATTTAAAAAGGCTTTTTAGGGAGTAGTTGAAAAGCTTTTTAAACTTGCTTTGACCTGAGGTCAAAATTTCTTTTTAAAAATTTCTAAATTTTTTTAGCGAGTTTTCTTTCAACCTGAATATCTGCTGTGGCAGTCTTCCCTGTTTATGATTCTTGTGGTTGGAGCTATTAAAGAAAAGCCAAAACTCTTAAAGCATATGGATCATCAGCATTTTCCTATAAAATGATAATTGTGGACTTCAAACACATTAGATATCAATTTTTCACCTTGATTAATATAGGTCTGGGAAGTTGCCAAGAATTGTTTTTCAAATCTTAATGCCTAAGAAAAGAGGTAATTTTGGAGTCAGTGCTCAAACGCATCCAGGTAGCACGCAATCTTAGCAGCAGATTTCAGGGACAAATATCTGTTAAATCATCCTCCTAACTCTTTGTGCAGGAACGTGCACTTGAAAGGAATTGTAAAGGTCTTCTACATCTTGCTGATCCTGCAAAGATGATATTTCTGTTCAGCTTCTGCCATCTCCCCTGCAGTGCTGGCAGATGTGAGCTGTACCCTGGGCACCCCAGGGCCCTGCACGAGCTGAGAGATTGTAGGCAGCAAACAGAATGTCAGGAGCTTGAAAATATCAGAGTTTTCACTGTGCCAGAGGAAGCTCAGCAACAAAGCACTAACTGAAGTCTGGTGAAGTCACTGCTACCAAACAGAGGGGTTTGGGATTTTGATTTAAAAAGGTGAAACAGAAGAAGAAATGCTTAACACAATGTCTGTGCTCAGTTACTTTTATCATAATGAATTTCCCTTAGCCTATCTTAGAAGTCTTCAGAATTTTGATTCTATTTTTATAATTATTGAGCTCAAGGTGGAGAGATACCAAATACAAAGAAGTCAAGAAAGGGAATATTTTCATGATACCACTAGAAAAAAAATATTTTGACTCATACAAGATTAAAGACTTCAGTGGAGAGACCATCATGAGCATTGCGTTTAAAGAGTAAAACTGGCCACAGATCCAAACAGAAAGATGAACCAGAATAGACAGCAGTACCCTGGAGAACTGGCAGCACTTACTGCAGCAGGGCAGAGGGGAAGCCGTGGTAACATACACATGGACGCTTTTTCCTCTTTGAATAAAATCATCTCTAGCCACTGTTGGCTTTTGAGGAGAGCAGGCTGTTTTGGCTAGACTCTGAACTTCAAGTACAATTGAAGAAAATCAGCAGATAAGTACCACTCCAGTGGAATAAATATAATTGATTTGAGACAATTACATCTTTTGACCCAAGCAGTCAGTGGTTTCACCAGAAATAACTTGAAAGATCAGAGCTTTGCAGTAAGTTACCCAGTTGAACAACATAGTATAAGCACTCTTTTACAGGACATTTCTTTTAAAGAGTCATCCTCATGGATTCTGTTTCCGGAATTGTAGTTTCCGCTATAATAAGTTACTTTTTACAATTCATTTGTTTCTAAGGAGTCTTTAGTTCCCCATTTACAAGTAAATAGATGTAGGGCTCTGATTTGCTTTATTCTTTAGGGATGTAAGCTAAAGAGTTGTGATGCCTGTATGTCTTCAGCTACAGAAATATTAATTAGCACAGTTGTCATTTAAATGGTGCTTATTTTCTAGCCACTCTCAACCACTGGTTAAAAACACAAAAGTTAAGGAGAAGTTTTCAGGTCACATTTTTTTGCTACAAGTTGGTAGGCAAGCCACAGTTCCTGTTTTTTTGGGGTGTTTTTTTCGTTTTTTTGTTTTTTTGTTTTTTGTTTTGGTTTTTCTTGTTTGTTTGTTTTTTTGTTTGTTTTTTTTTTATAAACACAGTCTTTAGTAGGTATTCTTTCTACTAAACATAAAATTGTACCCCCTTACACATTCCTCATCTTGGATATTTCTAGATAACTCATTAAGAACAAAGTCAGTTTAGAAAAAACACAACAACTTACCCAAAAATAGTTGCTGTTTTTTGAAACATCCAGTTTCTGTGAGTGTCATAGTTCACCTGCCTTTAGAACCATCCCACTCCAAACTCTGTTAGAAAATGGATAAATAAAGGCCTTTCTAAGGAGAGAAATTTGAAATGTGCTCCCCCTTCCTGCCCATCCTCTCTCATATGCTGTGGGCTGTGTTGGTCAGGAGGTTCCCCAGACCACAGGTGCATCTCCAGATCAGTTGCTGATCTCACTCACCTGAAGGGAATGTGTTGTGAGGGTTGCTGGCAGTCAGTGCATCCTAGGGGCTACAGTTCTTACAGTTGTTCTTTTAATGATAACAATTTCACATTTTCAGTAGCACCTTTATGGTTTTCTTAAAGCCTGAAAGGTGCTCTGGAATTCCATTCATATTGGTCATTTTTATACAAATTAACTCCCTCTTGTTTTATTGTTTGCTAGTGCAGCCATTACTGACATGCCTTCAACATTCTTGTGATACAGGGAATGTTTTTTTGGGAATTGGCATTTTCTTGTTAGCCTTTTACGTGTGATTCATTCAGTGATGGTTTTTATCTTCAGTGATGTATTTCCCAGGATGCAGCATAAAGTCTGTATACTGAGATTATACAGATTGTCACAGTCAAATCTACCCAGGCCTCAGTAGCTGTCAGTATTTACAAAGAAACACCCTTGGTTCCCACAAAGCTACCCTGCTTTACTCTTTGCTTGTGAGTTACCTCATTATTAGTTTGTGTGATGTGTTTAAATTAGCTTTAGGCACTTAGCACCACTGAGTCATCTCCTGTACTCTCCCAAGAGTCAGGTTTTGCACAAAGGTGTGAAAGCCTAGTCCAAACGCAGCATCGTCATGTACGGTTCCCAGACTCCCATGAAGAAGTGTAAGTCAGCCACGAGTGGCAGGTCTAACTAAACCACTATTTTCAGGTCTATTCCTTCAAATCTTGGGTTACTTCTGAAGTGATCCACTGTTCCTTGGATCATCCAGCAACTCCCAGAGACACTTCTGGACAGGTCACAACTCAGGAACTTTTATTGGAGTAGAAATACGTGCGTTACAAAAACTTTGCCTTCTCTGGAGCACACAGATTTGTCTCCCCCATGTAATCACTGTAGTGATCTGTCTTGGTGCAATCTTCAGCCATTTTAGTTTAGAGGAGTGACTTTGGTGTTTCTCTGTTTCACCTGACAGTGCTGATTGACAAAGACCAGTCCCCCAAATGGAAGCCAGCTGCTCTGGAAGAAGTCAGCGATGAATTTGTGGACAACTGCTTTAAAACACTGGGAAACGACGATCTCAAGCTGTAAAGATAAAACCTATTGACATCTGTCTGCCTAGTTATGCAATTTCAAAAATAACAGTAGTGTGATCAATTGGGACAAGGCTTTTTTAGCTAGCCTGAGATTCACAAGACTATTTTTTTTCTTTGGTTTTTTTTTTTTTTATGCAGGAACATGCTCTGTAATGGGAAAATAATTGTAGCTCTGGTTAATAATTGGAAAAATCAGTTCAAGAAAAATTGTTATTTTTACTGCTTTACACAGTGATTAACATTTAATTTTTTTGCATCAACTCTTAGTTTAGGAGGTGCCCTTGGGGAAAAGAGCACAGTTAAGGGATGACCTAATAAGCAAAGTCAACAGTGTTGTGTTCTTAGCTCTGTCACTGATCTGGTAAATTGGATTGTGCCACAGACTCTTCTGTGTACGATGAAAATAAAATATGGTAAAACCTTTAAGGCAGTCAGAGCTACAAAGGAAAATGGAAGACAGAATCCATGCTGTTAAATATCCTTTTAAATAAAAGCTCAGACTGATACATTATTAGTCTGAGAACAAGAAATTGTTCTATTGATTTAAGGTTTGGTCATTTTTCAGCCTCGCTGTGTGATGTAAACATTATTTCAAATGTGATAATGTTGCCAGAGCCTAGAGCACGTTTCTCTGCTTGCATAGCTAATTTTTAAAATGTCATTATGTCTGATTCAATTGCATAATCAGTATTTCACGATTCCAGAAAATTGCTGGTTTTCCTTGGTCTTACAGTGGTGAAGAAACAAGTGCCTCAAGCCTTGCTGTGAATACCAAGCAGCACATTTCCAGTGCATTCAAGGTGGTGGGGTTCTGATGCTGATAATACGTGAAGTTACACAACATAGCCAGAACCCCTTGATACAAGTATTTGTGGGAGGAAAATTATTTTTTCTATTGTGTTTGCAACAGACAGCTACTAATCTTTCTTCAACATTACGCCTTCTTTTTTATGCTTCATCAGATCACGTAGTAGTGCTTCTTCCTACTTACTTCTACACTTACAGGCAGGTCACAAGTACAAATTTTGGCATCTCTGAAGCCCAAAGGAAATAAAATTCTGTTCAAATGCCATAGTCAGTAACCAGTACTGGGGAATCAAAAAGTCAGAGCTGCAGCAGAACCATTAAAGAGTTTTCAATGTTGGGCAGTTTTTATTACCAACAGCAATGATCTGCAATGGCTTGAGGAGCTGTTGCCTGGAAACACAGTCCAGGAAATTCAGGCATCAAGGTGAACTACCAACAGTGACTTTCAAAAAATTCAGAGGTGAGCAAATGGAGAGCTAAATCAAGTAAAAATGGCACCTTGCTTTGGCACTAGGTTTGTAAGATAAAGTTGTTCGAATTTCAGCTGCAAGTTTATGGTACCGTGGACATAATGTTATGGGACTGTCCTTGAGTTTAGTTCCAAAAGTAATTGAGATTTCATTAATATCTGTAGGATAATTCTGAAAGTATGACATGGCTTTCTACCTCAAGCTGGTCCCAAACCTCCCCCTCTATTATTTAAAAATTTTATATGTTTGACATTCATAAACACTTGCTATTTTTAATTTATTTTTTAAAGATAGGTTAATTCCATTATTTTTGTATAAAAGGAGCAATCTTCGGCTAACTATATTAAATGAAAAACACTGTAATTCCCAGGAAGTAGGGATCATGCCTCCTCTGGTTGTAAATGACATACAGGATTATGGGAAGTATGTACTTTCAAATTAATAAGCTTTGACTTTCATGTTAAGTTGCTTCCAAAATTTATGTGAACAGGAAGTATCCCAAGCACAAAGTAACAAGATCCTGTCCAGCCTGTGCAATCTTGTGTTTTTTTCAAATAAAAGGCATACAAGCAGATGGTAAGTTGAATTTTATTTGGTCCACAAGAAAATATTTTCCACAAAAAATATTGTAAAAATATATTGTAGTGTGTTTTATTTGGGAATACTGACGTGCCTTACTCCAGAAACATCAGCTTTACAAAGTTGTGCTGCAGTTAATGTATTTTGAACCATTGTTAGAATATCAAGTCAGTCACATCATATCCACTCAGATTAATCTTGTTTCCTGGAGAAAATATAAAGCAAGTGTATTTTTAACTCCTAAATAGAAGTAAACAGTTTTGCAGAGTATGCCAGTCCCAAACTGGAGTGCCTTTATTACACAAAATCAAGTCAAAGAATCAATGGTAACTCAGCTGGAAACCCACTGTTAGTGGCTCTGTGAAACTCTAGAACAGCTTAGCATAAATTTATTTAGGTGAAGAAGTCTTTATTTTTGCAATATATTAGTATTGTGCCTGTTAAATGTACAGCAGAGCTCTGGAGAGAGATCTCCCTCAGTCTCTTATCAGATTGTAGCACTGAACAGATTTATTTCCTATTAAGGGTAAGTGCATTATTTATAAGGACAGCATCCTGTAAAAGAGATGATTTTCCTGGAGAGATGCTGTCTCCCTGTTGTTTGCAAGCTTGTTTGCTTTCCATTTGCTGCGTGCCTTCCCTGAAGTGCCAATGTCCTGAAAAGCATCACAAAGCAGCTGGAATTGCACTTGGGGCCATTCTGAAGTTGCTGTAACCTCCAGGCACCAGTGAGGGACTGGTCAGGCCACCAAGCAGCTGGTGCTGAGTCCCCCCCGTGGGCAGCCACCCCAGAGCAGCTCCTGCACAGGGGAGCAGTGCTTGGGGCATGTTCAGTGTGCCTGGATGAGCTCCTCCTCTGGGGAAATGCCCAGTGCTGATCACAGTGGATGCTGTGGTGGAACCCTGGGCTGTTTGGTAACTCTGCCTGCTGTTGGACTGTGGTGGCAGCCAGCCAAAGGGGAGCTGCTTTTAAAAGTGCATCTGATATTCCTGGAGAGTATCAGATGCTAAGGCTACATCCAGAGGAAAGATCTGAGACGTGGCAACAGGAAGCACTGCAACATCCCACTGCCCGTGGCAACCACCAGTGTGTCTTGTACAAGCGCCAGGGCAGATCCACCTCAAGGTGCTCTGACAGTGAGTGCAGTTTTCTGCCTGCTTCTCACCTGCCTGGCCAGCAATGGCTCTGGAGCTTTGGCTTTTTTAATTACTGTGGTTAGCAGTGTTAACATGAGCCCACACTCATTAGAAAGGTTGGCCCTTTTTTTCTTTTTTTTTTGTAATAAAGCTTTATTTTAGCTAGAATAAGAATAGGAATCTTTTTTTAATACTGTGGTTAAGCAATATCCAATTGATATGTACTGACTTGATCAGTGTTTTGGTGTTGCTTTCTAATACTAATATATGGAGGTATTTTAGAGCACAGAGAGTATGATCTAATGTTTCATATGCTGTAGAAGTTGAAGGAACATCACTTAGCAGAAGAGTTTAAGTGAACCATAAAACCTTAGTCCCATTTGCAAATGGCTTTGAAGACAACTATGTAACTTCAAAGAGGACGACATTACAGCGTAAGCTGATTTCATTCCCTTTTCCAGCAAAAGCCTGAGAACAGCCTAAATACAGGTCACTGGGAATCCAGTCTCGTCACTAGGATTTCATGGCTGCCTTCTGCCGTGTCACAGAGAAATATTTTTCACCCTTTATTCCTGATAAAACCACTTCCCAGTATGGGTGAATTTCAAATACCTAAGTTTGTGTCACAACATTTGCAAAACAGCCCAATTCATAGACTGTCTCATGTCAGAGAAAAAGCTAAAACCAGCATTTGACATGGTCCTCTTTCTGCATGCTCCCTGTTGCTTGAAAAATCATGCTTTGGATCATTTACTAGAACTATGTGTACCTTTTAAAAATAGTAACAGCTTTAGCCAGTATGGAAAGCATTTCTCTATAAAATGAAAGCAAAATAGAAAGTTTTTTGATCTGTGAAAAGGAACCATGTCTTAAACTGGGCATCACAGAAAAAAGAACGAATAGGTGGTAAAAGCCGAGCTGTTAGAGGCCTTGAGTTTGTATAAAACGTCAGCAACCTTTGGGATGAATAGGAATAGTGCATCCCTGTCCTGATGTGTCAAACCCAGCCGTGAGTGCACTGGGTCAGGCAGCCAGTCCTGGGCAGGCAGGGAGAAGAGTGTGGATGCACTGGGGGAGAAATGCAGCCCTTGAGCTTTGGGCCTAAGGCTTAGTCCCTAACTCTGCATTCAGAGCACTGCTCAGGGCTGCGGCTCCTGTGGATCCTGCTGGCATTGCCATGAACAGGTTTTCCAGTGGGGAAGCAGCAACCTACAGAAGCTGAGGGAGGACGTCCTGTGCCAGGGTGGTACTTCAGAGGAATTTCAGTGTAATGCAGCCACAGCTCCCATGAAACGAATTGTCCTAAAGCACTGCAACACCTTTGAAGGTTCCTTTCACTAGTTACCATCAGTAGTTTTTGCACATCTCTCTGGGTTACAGTAAAAAAACCTAATCCTCCCAAACCAGCACCCTAACACAAAAAAAAAAACCAACCCAAACAAAACCAAAAAACCAAACAGCTTTGGTCTGAACTACACCAGATGTCATTAACCTATCTTACTGCAGGGTTTTAGAGATGAGCTTTCATGCATTTACAGAAGCATCTGTTAATGATAATGCACTGCTTATCAACACTGGCATCACTTCAATGGAAGGTGAATAGCATCATCATCCAAATGGCTCTGGATACTACTGGGATTTACAAAGCGCCTCTCATCACCTTCATTATTTTGTGGTTTTACAGATTTAGTTAGGTCACAGAATCAAAAGTAAAATTTATGATAGCAGTAACCTTTGCTACATGCACACCTTAATTTCACTTCAGCGAAACACAAATTCACCAAGCACAGAGTTCATCTCACCTACAGACAGACCACTTATCTTTTGTGCAGAACATGGACATAATCCACATTTTGTCCTCTGTGGCAGTGCTTGTAGAGGTGCAGGGCAGCCACAGTCTTCTCATTGTCTTTTTAATGCTAATTTCTGGTCACATCCAACACATACGAAGACAGAGTGTGATGCTCTACATATACTGAACGCATGGCTGACAATGAATGACACTTGATGAACAGGTTCTACTGTGATCCAATTAGTTTGTTAGTAACCTCCGTTTAAAAGGCAAATTTTCTGAGGTTCTCCCTGCAGCCCCTTCCCCGCAGTGATGCTCGGGGGACAGCTGGGGGTGCTTTCTGTGCTCTGGGACGGGCCAGGCTGGGCAGGGCTCAGGGCACATCGCTCTCGATGAAGGGGATGTCACTGTACTTGCTCTCGGTCACCGCCCACTGCTTGACGGCCTGCTCCAGGATGTCGCGCGACAGCCGGTGCGCGTAGTCCAGCACGATGGTGCTCGAGGGGCCCCTCTCCTCCGCCTTCACCGCCAGCAGCGACGACTTCTCCCCAGTGCACCCCTCGCCAGCGCCCCCGATCCGCTCATCCTGGACAGTGTTGGAACCTTGGAAGGCAGCCTTGGATTTGATGCATCCCATGGTACATTGGAAAACGCAGCTGCAAAATTCAGTTCAACAGCATGTTTGGATAACCTAGTTGCCTTGTTCGATGCAGTGTTGCTGCTTCTTGCCAGTGGCTCCGGTTATTTTCAAAGAAGACATCATCTCCTTTTGTGCTTCTGAGGAAATCTGTCAAAACAGCGTTTCATATAAAGGCAATAAATAGTTTGCCATTCTCAGTGAGCTCAAAGGAAACGTAAATTCACTACAGGCGCTTGTAGAAGCGGCTTAAATAAATCTCTGCCCTGTGTGCGTAAATGTTTTTATCGGTAACATCCATCTACTACAAGTAGGCAAAGTTTGACCTGAATTCACGCTGCCTTTGAATGCAATTCCCAGTACAGGATGTAGGCCATCTAGGAATGTAAAAGTCTCAGAAAAAAAAATAGTCTGCTTCTTCCAAGCTGACAATGTGCTGCACTTCTCCTGAAACTGCAAACAAATACTGTTTATCTGCAGGAACTGCTGCTGCTGCTGCTGCTGGAAATAAGCACCAGAACATCCCACAGAAGCACCCCACAACCACCATGGCCAGAGTCCCAAGTGGCTGTCACACGCCCTCTGGGCACAATAACACTAATTCCCAGTGTCATTCTGCTGTTGCTCAAGGAGGCTGAAGCAGGGCAGCCACCAGAAGATATTCACAAGGAACAAGAGCTGTTTTTGTTTTTTCCCTGGAGAAAGTAGGGAAAGCAGCAGCAGCCTGCTGTGATCAAGGCAGTTCCAACAGAGCCAGAGCACCATTCTCACTAGAGCAGGACCACTCTAATCCAGAGAAGGGAAAGTGACCAACAAAACACCTGGCAGAGTCCTTTGCAAGTCCTCAAGATCCAGAACTCCAACTGCTGGTACATGGGGTTTTGTTTGCTGGCCTATAAAGCTGTTTCTGGGGCTACTTCCTCTCAGGCAAAGCAGAATCTCACGATACGCCTGACTTTCGTTGGCATGCGCTTACCCACTTTTCAGAGTTAACAGACTGCCAGCCAAAATAAAGACTGCGCAGCACAGAAACCAACTGTTCCCTACAGCTTCACCCAATGACGTTGTACTAAGGTCAGCCAAAGTTAAAGATTTTTTGTAAATAGCCTTTGAAAACACAATCATGGCAAAGATGTTAAGCCTTATTTATTTCCTTTATACACTGGAGGAAATAGGGGCTCCAATCCAGTAACCTGATCACAGGCAAATATTTGCAGAGGAAATCGATCCCATTTGCAGGCAAATGGTGCTTCACAGGTAGGATGGGACTTCCCCAGTCTAGCAGCTGACTCAGGAGAACCAGACTCCTGGGACAAGTTCCTGTTTGCTGCTTCATCAAAACCACTGCTACCTGTTTGTAGGAAGTCAGTCCTAAAGGGCTCCAGAAACCACTAAGTCCATGCAAATGTTTTCACACCTTTAGCTCTGTACCAGGACATTTCAGCATTGTAGAGGAACATTTGTAAACCACTTCAGTGATTCAGTGAGTCTCCTTTGTGCACACTGACCTGCTGCAGTACGTGCCCATTGCTTTGGGACAGGCACTGTAGTTCACAGGCCTGTGACACAAACCCTGCTGCCAAGGGCTGACCTCCACTTGCAGTTTTACCAATACAGAAGAGAGCCAACTATCAGATTCTTATTCCAGTAACTCGTCATTAAATGAGTAAAGGCTGGATGGATAAATTGTTATTAGATGACTAAACAGCAGGATTCCCTTCACTGCACAAAAAACTACATTTATCCCCATGGAGGCTCATACCCATGTCCATCCATCACATACACAGATGAAACTTAACATGCCTACAAGACCAGAGGCCAAGGAGAGGCCTGAAAGCAATTCAGACAGCTGAATAATTCAAAGCTTTAATAGCAATATTTTATGCATTTTTATATTCAATATTTACCATTAATAAAACATTAATACTAATCACCAGCACTTTCTCTTCTGGACAAATATGTAGATCCAAGTAAAGAATCACTAACAGCAAGTACTACCCAGCACTGCTGACACCTGAAAGCTGCAGTCTTGATCCAGCCAAGGTACTACAAAGGTTCAGTGTATTTTTATCAGCTTTCCTTAGAATAGACTATTCTGATTTAGATTTTTAAAATCCAAGTCTGGAGCTATAGTTTTGCTCTGTTTTTTTGTTGTTTTGTTTTTATTTTTTTAGCTTTTTAATGGAGGTGTGTTAAATAGAAGCTACCTTTAGTTAGGATTTTATCATTGCTTTAATGTTTCCCTTGTGCAGCTGGAGATTTCTGTTAGGGGACACCACCAGATGAGTTAGTGTCTAATGGAAAGGACAGATAGTGAGTAGAGGGAGGATAAACTTCTCCTAAAGCAGGCAGGGAGAAATTTCCAGCATCTTCCTCTGCAGAACTCCCCAGCCCTGCCTCTTCATTTGGGCCAAGTCAAAAGCTCCTGGGACTGTCCTACACAGAGGGCAGGGTGGCTCTAAAGCTTGCAGACAGCAAGGCACACAATACAACTCAACTGTTCTAAATCAGCTGAGCTTCAAAGCAAGGTTATCAACTCCAGTTTAAATTCTTGCCTGTTGCTCATTTCATTCTTTACAGAGCTCAGTACTTTCCAAGCCACTGCAGTGAGTGTTACAGTCTACTGGAGTTAATAATTGTTGGCAGAGAAATTACTGCAAATGAAGCTGCCCTCAGCCTTCTGGCTGCTTCCTTGTTTTCCTGACAGCCCTTGCCTGCACACACGGTGAAGTGCTGTTTAAATCCTCTCTGCCTAACTCATTTCCAGAGTGTTAAGTCCTGACAGGGATTTTAACATCTCCACCTTTCCTCACAACACTCATAGCCTGAGAGGGAAAAAAACCAACAAGTTAAACCAGCTCATTTTACTCCATAGCACAACATTTCATCCTGTAACTGCACAAGGCAAGACTATGTGATAGGAGCCTGTTTCTGTCACTGCTCTGTGGCCAGCTGTACCCCAGACATCACTGCATAGATGGTTTGGGGCTTAGGCCAAGAGCTCTGCAGCACAGTTCCTCACATGACAAAGCTGCTTGGCTTAGCTGGAGACAGAGGTCAGCGAGCTCTGCTCACTCTCAACCAAGAGCTAAAGCAGCACCATCACAAAACAGAACTCATCTTTTTAGAGACAGATTTTACAGCAGATGAAATGCTGATTTATTCATCTGAAAAAATACAGGCTTCTAGTTGAGCACAATTTTACTGGATGTACAGTAAAAATGTTTTTAAATGTTTCATTTAACTTCAGCACAACAAATATTATATTAGACTTTAATGAAAGTCTTGAAAACATTCTAAACATTCCACATTGGAATTGGAAGTTCCCAAAGGTAAGTTCAGATGTTTTTTCACCTATTACTTTATTTACTGTGGTAATACTTGGAGAGGGAAAATATTGAGGGGGTGGTAGCTGAACTTACCAGGCTCACTGGTCTCTTTGCCAGCCTGGCAAAGTGTTTCCTGCCAAGGTAAGTTCATTTCTAACTACTGAAGGAAACAAAACAATTGTGAAAAGAGGCCTGCAAATCCCTATTAGAAAATATAAAATAGAGGAAAAAAGCATAAATTACATTACTGCCTTTAAAAAAACAAACAGGATTTTAAATAGCATTAAAATAATATGTAAAAATAATTGCAGAAAGGTAAATCTGATATATCAAAAAATAAGGGTTTCGGAGGCCTCTGCAATATACCATCATATGATGAAAACAGGCAGAGAAGCAAGAGTTCTGCTGTTATGCAACATCTGTAGCCATCATAAGCAGCTAAGTTCCTGCATTTATATGTTTTCCATCCGTGAGAACCTCAGGAAAAAAAGTCTTGAAGTTCAATATTACACTAAAAGAAACCACTTTCTGCAACACTTTATGTTACAGCAGTCACTGGATTAAAAATAAGTCATAGCTTTCAAAATGTGCAGCTTTGCCTAGCTGAAGGCAGCAAGTAATTCCTGCTGTGACAGAGCCAAACTTCTTGGTTCAAATATGACTCCTCTTCCAACAGGGAGGCTTTCAGTCTTCCCCTGGGTATTGGCAGGAGAAGCTCAGAGTGCCACTTACCAGAACCACATCTGCTTCTAACAGGTTGTCCCCTTGTCCCCAGGAGAGAACAGCCAGCTTCACGTCCTGGACTCTGCAAAGGGAACCAGGAACAGAGCTTAGCACTCTCCAGGATGTCAGGGGGACACATTATTACCAAGGTGATGAATCTGTAGTGCTGGCCTTGCACAAGGCTGCCTGCCTTTTCTCCCACACAGAGCCTGACTTTGACAAAGGTAAAAGGATGATACAGCACTGAAGAAATTAGATGGAATGACAGGCTGCAACAGTTTATACACAGCACCTAATGCCAGGCTCAGAGTGGGGCCCTACTTGGGCAAGTGGCTCCTGACCATCTGCAGGATGCCAACCTTCTCCCACAGCAAGTCCAGGTAAGGAGGATTTCAGCAAGGACATGGGAAGGGCAATGTGCCCCATCTGTTGCCTAACCTCAAAAGTTCTCTCCCATCTTCCCTTCCCTTCTCTCAAAACTTCTACTGAGAGCTGGACCTCAATCATCCAAGAACACAGGGAGAACAGTCAGACAATCCCTGTGCTGCCATTATCACAGAAACAATAAACTCTGGAATAAAGGTATTCAAAGTTGGAGTTTGGGCAGGTGACCTACTAGCAGAGGTAACCAAACAGCACTTAGTCACCCACACCTCTGAACTGCACCCAACCACACAAAATATTCCATACCCAGAACATCCTCTGTGTACCGTTCCCTGTCAAGGTGCGGTGTAATTCAGGAGCACACGTGGCATTGGATACTCCGCAGCTCCAAGCAGAGCAGCGGCACATAAATGGCAGAGGGATGAATCATTCACTCAGTGCACAGCATCCCCTCCATCACTGCAGGACTCACAGCTCCCCGTACAAAGCAGCCTCAGGCAGGGGCTCCCAGAGCAGTCCAACCCACCAGGCTTCCAGTTCTGCCTCTCCCTAACATCCAGCTTCCTGAAAATCCTACAGAGGAGATGCACTGCATAACATTCATCATAACAACTCGTCCTAATCATAGGAAAATGAAGTTTTAAATAGCTACATTTACTTTAAAAACAAGCACAATATAAAAGATTCTGCTGCCTCAGGCAGCCACTGATACCCAAATATCCCAAAACAACTCAGGACATGAAAAGCAGAAACAGAGATCTCCCTCCCCTCAGAGCCATCCCCTCCCTCTCCTGTCACTTAGTGCCAACCAGAGATAAGAGCTGCAGATTGGAAAAGGCTGGATGCAGCAACGGCAAACAACTGCTGTGCAGGATTAGCCTGGAAGTGAAAGTCTCCTGGTTATCTGTCTCGAGGTACGTGCTGGAATTTCAAAGGCTTGGGTTTTTCCCCTCCATGGCCAGAATTGATAAAGCTTTTCCAGGCTTCTAAGCCAGTTTGTAAGTGAATGGGGAAATGACACATTTGCTTTTCCAAATCAGGCAGACCACTCGTTTACTTTAAAAGGCTTTTCAGTATGAGCACAGCTGATCACAGAATCATAAAATTGGTTTGGTTGGAAAAGGCCTTTCAAATCAAGTCCTACCATTATCCCAGCACTGCCATGTTCATGATTAAAACCTGGCCACAAGGGCCACATCACATCTTTTAAATACCTCCAGGAATGGTGACTCCACCACTTCCCTAGGCAGCCTGTTCCAATCCTGACCACCTTTCAGTGAAGAATCTTTGCTAACATCCAACCTAAACCTCTCCTGGCACAACCTGAGGTTTGGATCTATTGCTTTTTACCTGAGAGAAGAGACTGAGCCCCACCTGCCTACAACCTCCTTTGTCAGAACACTGAGTTACTTAATGGAGGCAATTTCTGTGTCAAATTTAAGCTTTCAAGCACTTTAGCAATGCAGTTAAGGAACATGAAAATCTTCAAACTAGAGGGAAAAACAAGAAAGAAGAAAATATCTCTTCTTTCACTTTATGATTTATATGCACTGTGCAAAGTGGGGTGTTTTTGCTGTTAAACAGTAGAGCTGTGTAGATATGAGTTTTTATGCTGACAAACTCTGGAATCTAAAATCACTACTGTCTAGAAAGAGTTAAAAAAAAAGGAAAAAACTTCCCCAAAATCAAGAAACAGTCTGCTCCCTCCCCAAGACACACAACTACCAAATCCAGGAACAAAAATAAGTGCTTTCTGCACTGTTTTAGCAATCTTACTCAAGATTTGGGAATCGCCAAACAAAGGTGAAGTACCAAAAGAAACCTTTGGGTGAAAATACCAGTAGTTCAGAGAACAGCAATGCCAGTAGGTACAGCCCTCAGCAGCCACAATGTTATTCTTCACCCAGCAAAAAGAAGTCTTGTTAAAAGCAAAGAACACTGCGTGCTTGGTAGCTGTCTAATTTCATGAAAGTAAAACTGTACCCAGTTGGCCTGTCCTGAAATCCTCCCTCCAGTGCAGTAGTTTATTCACCAGAACTGCACACACAGCTCAGGGGGCAGCCTGAAGGACACTGGAGAACAGGATGCTAAAAACTTCTTACAGGTTCTGCTTATATTTTACCTCAGCTACTTGTCCACACAGCTGTAGAGACTGCTGTTAGTCCAAATCTGGACAGAAATGCTTACAATGTATTGATGTTTTTTTCCCCACAATGTCTCAGAATACATGCATGCACTAGTACAGACCCCGCACAAGAGGGAACATTAACTTTACCCCCCCAGGAACAGGAGAAGGATGCCTACCATTGATGGAAGCCTGTTTTCTAGGTGGGTAACAGCAAACCAATGGACTTCCTTAGCAATTAAGGCCTTGGAATGAGGCTGTAGAAGGAAGGGCATGAAGAAGATGCAGCACTTCTCAGAAACTCCATCTGCAGGAGGTTTGGCCAAGACTTAAGGAACCCAACTACAGAAAGAACAGAGGAATTCTTTCTAAAGGAAAACTAATAGTAACAGAGGAGATCCAAAATTCTCCAAGGCCACAAATGCAAAATATTATAAATACACATTGTAATATTGGTTTTTCACAAATATTAAAAGAGATGCTATACATATAATGTTAAAGTAACATTGCTATACAGCTTTTATTAGACATAGTAGTGAAATAGCTGATACAGTTATGCTTGTGGTAAACTGCCTGCTTGGTTGGGGTAACATCTAATGATCTATCCTCTTTCTCCCCTATCTCTGACCTCTGGCTAGCTCTCAGTCAGAGATGGGGTGAGGAGAGATCATGGAAAGCAGACAAAGGAGGCTCAGACCCCTGGCTCTGTTCCAAGGTTTATTCTTGAAGGGGTCGACAAGGGAAAAAGAGAGATCACATGGTACACAGGGGTTATATAGCTCTTCAGGAGAAGGGGCGTGGTCAGGGGTCAAGGAATAGGATCTTCTTCTGGCTGGTAGGGCGTGATCGGGTCGACAGGTCAAGGAAAGCAAACATATGTTGGTCAGTGGAACGCAACAATCCAATGGACATATGATGAAGACCCCTGCTACTATCAGCACCTACTGTCTGCAGAAAGTATGGACCAAAGCCCAAGATGGAGGTGATAATAAGAACGGACTAAAACTCCAAGAAATGTGCATGGTCTAAAAAGGCAGACCCAAGGAAGAGCCATGCTAAACAGTTCTTGGAACATCCAAAATTCTCCAAGACTCCAAGTACAAAATAATGCTCAAAACTGGCGAGTGAATACAAACAAAATATCAGAAATGAACACAAAGTTTTTGATGTATATGTGCAGCTGTTTCCTTGCCCTGCATAACACCAAAGGATGCAGCTTCAACATTTCTTTCAGCAAAGGCCACAGCTCTTGTAATTATCAGCCCCTCCCATCTGTACTAGCTGCAAACCCACAGTGTGAAGACCATCCCCGCAGCAGGAGAAAACACAAGGAAAACCACCAAGTGTCCAAGTCCCACACTGAGGTCAGACTGCTCTAAGGGACAGCACTGGGCCCAGACAAAGCAGCCTCTTGATTACAGTGCTCTAACACTGAACTAAAACGAACTAAAGTGGAAACAGGAATTTTACTACATATACCCCAAAACTTCCATCCCAACAACTCACTTGTAGAGGCACAGCCTTCCTACTAACAGCCCTCATCAGGAACACATTGCAAGATGAAGCTACTTTCAGACTGAGGCTCAGGATCTAGCCAGGTTTGTAAAGGTGCATTACTGTCCTCCACAGGTGCCAAGCAGAGACAGAGCTGCAGACAATGAGAAGGGATGCACAAATCTTTACAAGCAAGAAAAGCCCCTCCTGCAGCTATTTATTGCTGGCTGCTGCCCAGCCTGGGGATCCTGCCAGCAGGAACTGAGGAGCAGCAGCAGCTAAAGCAGTGGATCGGTGTCTCAGGCTGACAGGGTCGGGTTTTATTGTAGTGGCTGTCACAAGATTCAACTACAAACATATGGAGCTGCAGAGCATAAGGTATGAATGAGGGACACTGCCTGGCTTTGTGATGCCCTCAGGAGGCCAAAGGCTCCACTGGATTAACACAAATGAAAGTCAGAAAGAAGGAGACAGTCAAGATCTGCCCAAGATCAACCACAGAAGAGCACAATAAAAGCAGCACACAACCCCATTCTGCTCTTTAATCTCCAGAAGCCAATTATAAAAAGGGAAATGGGAATTAGGCATGCACCAGAAAAGCCATTTTTCCACATCTCATATCAGAAAGCACAGGAAAACACAGCCTCACATTTTAAAATCACAACTATGTTACTTCTGATTTGCACAAACTGAGGAGTAAGAGGACAAAGTGAGGAGTTACCAACCAGATGTACGAAAGCTGCCCTGAATTTCAACAAAGAACTATGCCAGCCTTAAAAATCACTCTGTCTCACGGCTTCTCCCCCGGTGTTTGTTTCCTTGAATCCCATCACTCCTAACGTGCCAGCTCCCACTTCCAGCAGTTGCCGCCTTCACGCCTGGGAAGTGGCAAGGCCGGCAGCCAGGCGAGGCAGCCGTGCCCGCACAGCCTGGCCCCGCTGCCAGCTCTGTGTCCCCCAGCACCCTGCCCATGCAAACGCCTTGTCCCCAGGGACACCAGCGTCCTGAGCCTCTGCCCGACCCCTTGGGCAACTTGCACAAAAGAAGAATGGTCTCAGCAGTATGCTAACTAATTTGTATGTACTTGAAGGTTAAAAATGCCACTTTGTTAAGGCTACAGGATAAATCCCTGCATTTTCCCTTTTCTAAAGAAAAAATTACTATATTTAGAAACCTAATTTGAACTGCTACTTACTATGAGAACTATGAGAAAGCATAAAATATTTCTAGACGTTTAACATTTTTACCATGACAAGTTCTTACATTATTAGATCTGTATTTTCTAACATGCTCTGTATAAGGGTCAGCGTGGAAACCCGGAAAGGTACTCATGGCAAAGCAGGGCTGAGAGACCCTCACATCACCTCGGCGGGCAAATACAGTAGTCTCACGTCTTCCCCACGGCAGGAACAGCGCTTGGAGAGAACCAGCCACGCCGTTTACCTTCCCACTCCGCATCATTCTCACTGCTGTCCGTAGCACCACCTTTCCTCAGGGTGCCCGGCGGGAGCGGCACCTCCGCTTCGCTCACTTTGGAGGAGTCGGTGGCCGGCAACCTCGCTGCGAGATGATGGGAGGAGTAAAGCAGCACCGCCGCCTGTCCTGAAAAACCCCACCTCAAAGCAGGGCTCTCCCTGCTCGCCCGCAGGCCAGCGCTGCCCGCGGGTGCGGCCGCGCATCCCTCCTCCCTCCCGGCCCCGGCGCGGCTCGGGGATGGAGCCGGGCACATACCGGCGCGGCGGGGCGGTGTCCGTGCGAGCAGCATGCTGGAAGCGTGGCCCCGCCGCGCACGGTGCCCGCCCGCCGGGCTGCCCCTTCCTCCGGCGGTGCCCGCGGGATCCGGCCCTCGTCCCACCGACGCCGCCGCCTCCTCCAGGCTCCTGAACGGCAAAGACGCAAACCCACCGTCAAAGTCCATGCTGGGAGCGCCGCCCGGCCCCGCGGCGCTCGCACAGGTAGCGCCGGGAGGGCCCCGCGCCCGCCGCCGCTCCCGCCGCTCCGCCGGGCGCTCCCCGCCCTCCCCGGGGCGGCGGCGGGGCCGGGCGGGGCCGGGGGCGGGAGCGCCACTGAGCCAGGAGCGGCGCCGCGGCCCCGACCTGTCCCCGCCGCCGGCACCTGCGGCCGCCCGCATCCCCCGTGCGCCCCCGCCCCGCTCCGCCCGGGGACACCGGCGCTGCCATCTAAAATAAGGGAAAAAGGGGAAAAATCACCCAGCAGGAAAGCCGCCTCTTATTGGCTTCTCCTCCTTTAATTCCTCCTCCCCCTCTGCTCGGCCCTGGGGAGGCACATCTGGAGTGCTGTGTCCAGGTGTGGGCTCCTCGGTGCAAAAAACACGAGGAGCTGCTGGAGAGGGTCCAGCAGAGGTCACAAAGATGATGAGGGATCTGGAGCACTCTCTCACAAGGACAGGCTGTGGGAGCTGGGCCTGTTTAGTATGGACTAGAGAACACTATCATTCTTATATTATTATCAATATATCATTACATATATATATCTCGAAAGCAGGTGCCAAGAGGATGGTGCCAGACTCTTTTCAGTGGTGCCCAGTAACAGGATAAGGAGAAATGGCCACAAACTAAAACACCACAAGTTCTACCTCAACGAGAGGAAGAACTTTACACTGAGGGTGGCAGAGCACTGGAACAGGTAGACTCAAAACCCACCTTGGCGTGTTCTTGTGCCACCTGCTCCAGGTGACCCTGCCTTGACAGGAGGGGTGGGCTGGATGGTCTCCAGAGGCCCCTTCCAACAATCCTAACAGTTCTGTGGAATGTAGAAAAGCATGTTCAAAGAATGGAGTTGCCATATAAAAGCTTAGGGCCGTCACCATTGCGTGTTTCACTCAGCCCTGGGACAGCACTCAGGTGCCAGAACACATTGAGCACGCAAGGACTGGTGAGCATTAAAGCAAAAAAAACAGTGGGAAAGACTGGGGAAGAGGCCTGGGTGATGCTTCTCTGATTTTATCCTGTCAGGCAGCATCAAATCATGTACAACCACAGAGAAGTATTAATTATACCAAAGCCTTTTAGGAAGAACCCCCATTCCAAAAGAAAGCTTCCAGAATAAAGGAGATGAGCAAACTAAAATAACATTTTCAATTTTTCAAAAATAAAAGCTATGCTAAAACTGAAAACTATTTCATAAGAGAGGCTGCAAACAGATACCCTGAGTAAAGCATTCTTGACACCCAAACTACTGTACAATAAACAGGAGCACAACTGGGCATCATCTCTGGGAGGCTGTCACAGAGCTCATGCCTGCCTGGGGCTGGCAAACAGCATCCCAGGACTCACAGGAGTCTCCTGGCCCTGATGGTGACAGGCCTGGGGACACAAGGCTCATGCTGGCCCTGGCTTGTCCTGCAGGAACAGGCTGAAAACCAGGGCTGGGCACTGTGCTTGTGCCCCTCACTGGAGTCAGCACTTGCTTTCAGTGCCTGTGCTGAGCTCTGGTTTTATAGAGTCAGAGAATCATTTTTTACATTGGAAAGGACCTCAAGATCATCAAGTGCAACTGATAATCTGGCACTGCCAAGTCCACCACTAAAACATGTCCCTTAGTGGCACACCTACACAGCTTTCAAATACCTCCAGGGATGGTGACTCCACCACTGCCTGAGGCAGATTGTTACAATGCTTGCCACCCCTTTGATGAAAGAGTTTTGTCTAATATCCAAACTAAACCTCTCCTGGCACAACCTGAGGCCATTTCCTCTGGATTATTAAAGAGGCCAACCCATCTCACTACACCCTCCTTTCAGGTAGTTCTAGGGAGCAATAAGGTCTCCCCTGAGCCTCCCTTTCTCCTGACTGAACATCCCCAGCTCCCTCAGCCCCTCCTGGTGTGACTGAGTCTCCAGCCCCTTCATCCAGCTCTGTTTCCTGTTCCTGGACATGCTGCAGCACCTCAGTGATTATTGCCAAGCAGGTCCCCAAGTGTTGAGTAGGTTTCTAACACACTTTCAGTCAGTCATTGGCATGCCAAGGAATTTCTAGCAGTTTTCCAAGCCAAAGAAAACACTACACTGCTAACATTCATCAAGAGAAACACCACTGTAGTTGCAGCTGCTGGTCACAGATTATGCACTGCTGGAGGGGCTGTGCAGGGCCAGGAGAACCAGGGGATGGACAGGTACAGAAAAACAGTAACAACATCCCTCTGCTCTCCAGTGGCTGGGAAACCCTCCCTAGCCTGGAAAGATGGGAGCAGGCAGCCACCCCTGTACACATCTAACAAAAAAAATCCAGCAGTTCCTTGTATGAAAGGACTGCTTCTAGAACTCTTATGACCACCCAATAACAGCACACAGTATTAGACTCATTACTTGCAAACAGTCCACTTGTGAACTTAAAACCCCACATATTTTACTAATTATTGCCTTTGGGGCCTGGAGAAAGCATTGTGCTGCCAAGTGCAGGGTTTGTACACACTGCATGTGCTGTGTCATTTTATCCAGCTCTAATGGGAACCATGCTCCCTTAGAGACCAAAGGCAGAGTTTCTAGGGCTGGGGTGCAACAGGAGACCAAAGCTCGACCCTTGGCAGCAGTTCCCAGGGCAGGCAACCTCAGATCCTTGTCAGCCCCAGGTCCTCACAAGTGTGATTTTTTAAGTCACAAGTTCCCCAGTCAGGATTAAGCCCCTTGGGCACTCAGCACGTGCTGCAAGTGTTTGCAGTTGCAGGTCTGAGGAGCTCGACCCAAAACCTGTTCAGCCTGGTGACACTGTGCCCTCTGATTTCAAGGAGCTTTGACTTGGGACCTGCTGACCTGGGCAGATTTTGTGCAGATGTTTTATTACCATTTTAGCTTACTTGTAGGTGGCTGGAGGAGAAAAATAAACTCCTAGCCCTGAGAATTAAAACAAGATGAAGTACTGGAAAGGCACAGTCACCTTGCATTAACACAGTGGTATTACTACATTTTTAAAACTGTATCCTGTTTTTACAAATTATAACTAAATTATAAATATCTTTCTATAGGCTTATGGTTACTGTGCTCTTTATTATTCTAGCCTGGTTTCTAATGCAAAGTTCTACTTTTATCTTCAGCTTTTACATGAATGCAGCTCCCACTGAGCAACTTGGAGCCCTGGGGCAGACATTCCACAGGCTGCAAGCACAGCTGGTGCCTGACTGGATCACTTCACTGCATCCCAACAGACAATACCCTGGTCTGGTGCACTGCTCATCTCCTGTGCCACCACCCAACAACACACCTCAGTGTGACGTGGCAGGGACAGGGAGCTAGAAGAGGGAGATACATGACAAGAATCTCAAGTCTGTATTTATTTCTGGGTGCCAAAATGGATTTAATATTTTATTAGCTCTGGAGTTTGCAAGATTATGCTGGGCTGAAGCAAAGCAGTCAGTATTTTTAAATGCAGAGCATCCATTTGAAATGACTACAGCCAGGCACAGGCCAGGCAGTTGATGAAATATTTAGCTTGTAAAGCATTTCAGTGTGCAAGGCTGGGGCCAGATGCGGGTGCTGTGATGTTGAAAACCACCATACCCAAATCTGAGCTGACCCAGGCCCCAACATGGAGACCCCAGAGGTGCAGCAGTTGCCCAGGGAGAGTGGCTATGTGGCTTCAAGGTCCCCTGCCCTGCCAGGAGGCAGGAACCCTTGCTGGGCACAGACTGATTTGGGAGGGCACAAGCATCAAAGCCTATCCTGCAACTCAACTTGTCAGATAATGCTGCCTCTTGCACCCCTCTCCCAAATTTCAGTGCCTGAAAGCATTTTCCTGTAGGGTAAGGAGGACAGTGTCCCTCCAGAAGAAATTTTTTTAAAGCAAGTTTGACTTTCTGTTGTCATAAGACCTGGTGTTTATTTATTAGCTATTTTTGTTAGTTATTTGCTTATTGGAGTTTGCTATTTCTTCCATATATAGCTCAAACCCTCTAAATTCTTGGCATGCCCTGCTCTGTGTGCACGTGTTCACCCAGAGTGATGTGGATGCAGCATCAATACAGCTGCAACAGGGGAAACTGGTGCAAACTGAACCACAGAGGTCAGGGAATGGTGTTAGCACTGGAACTGCTGGAATGCTACCCAGACCAGATGGTTCAGGTGTACTAAAGCTTCAGAGGAACCTGGATAAGAAACTGCTAACCTGCTTCTTTTGGGCTAAAATTTGTCCCTTAACAACCTCTGCACCAGATGGCAAAGTTTTAATGAGTTTGTCCAAAGGTAACAGAATAAATTAAATCTGGTTTCTGCCTCCCTCTGATACAATTTCACAGCTCCTGCCCTTGCTACCCTTCACAGTTCCTCCACGTCTGTGAACCCCTCTCCAAGCCTTCAATTCCTCTCCTCTCTCCCCCACAGACCCACAGCATTCTACTCTCATTTCTGGACTACTTACATCTTCTTCTGCCTCAGCTCTCTCCCATTTCACCAGTAAATTATGTCCAATTTCCAGCAACCCCAGCTTTATACCACATCTTCTGACCTGAGCTGTGTGGCTGGCCAGGTGGCAGCAGTGGCCCACGCTCTGGTTCATCCGTCCTGCTCACCACAGACTCTGGGTCAGATTCTCCCTGCCTTTCCAAGAGAAAGTACAGAAAATACAATATTTTTTCCCAAGCAGTGTTTAAATTCATTTAAGAACCCACTGATAACACATTGATTTAAAAAAGGGCAACAAAACTCCATGGATGTATCCAAATCCAACCAACTCAATCCCTAATCAGAAGTCACTGGCTGAAATATTTGTTCTGTTTCTCTATTCATTTTTTTAACTATACAAACAGACACTGGTATTAGGGAGGCCTTCACTGAGGCACATATTTCAAATTCAGCTGAAGAGTTTAAGGGAAGCCATGAGAAGCACTCTCTGGTCCAGGAGCTCCCCCCAGCATGCCCACAGCCACGTGGTGACTTTACAAAATCTATTTATACGTGCAGTAATCCACTAACTGTAGGGTTGCGCAGTCTGAGAAGAATCAATATGGAGTCTAAAGAGCTAAAAAGCCCTGAAGATTTTTGTAATTGACTAAAACCTCGTAATAATCCAAAAGCCTTGAAGTTGTACCTGCTATGCTGTGAACACCTTTTAATAAGTACTTTGGTAGAGTTTCAATATCAAACCCATGAGGCAAAGGAGGTCACTGCAACACAGCTTTATAGACTAAGGAATCACTGTCTTAATAAAGGCTCTATTGTGCATGGGAAAGTTATTCTTTTCCTCAGCTATGGATTTTTTTAATTTTTTTTTTACCTAATTCTTCTTTGATTATACACCACTTTCAGCTGCTATCACTGTTCTATGCATAACCAAGATTTACCAAAGCCTTTTAGCTTTTAGTTTCTTAAAATATTTCCTTGATGTTTGCAAGTGGATTAAAAGTAAGGACAAATATGATAGCAGGATGCCCAAGCACATGCCATGCCAGTCCCTCAGTGCTGCCCTAGTTTTCAACTCTGTTACTACCAAAAGTACATGACAGTGGGGATTGCACGACTGCTCCAAACCTTAGGGCATAGCATTGATTTCTAGATCATTATTATTTTTGGAATGTCCCATCCTCCTGCTCTCAAAAAAGGTTTGGTAGCTTTGACATTAAAGTTAAAATACAATAGAATGTAGATGTGAAGCCTAATTCCACTTTCTTGTATGAAGAGATCCTGAATATTTAAAATAGGTTTAACCCATTGCTATTAGTTTTACCTCTTTTGGTGTTAGTTGGATGTGCATATACTGCTGTAACTCAAAGGAAAAACACAAAATCAGTGTGTACACTGAACTCTGTACCCAGCACTTGGTGATTACCACAATGAGACATTTGGGAAAGGACTTGGGTTGTTTTTTAAATTATAAAATACCTCATTTAGCAGCAGAGCTTGAAGAACATGCTCAGTTTCACTCGTGTACTTAAACTTCAGTGTGTCCTGCAGGACTTCATTGGATGGGGGCTGAGTTGTAGAAATTCATTTCATCCAGTCAGCAGCACCTGTGCAAAGATACTTAGAACTGCTTAAGTCACCACATTTGCAAAACTTTCCAGGAAAATTTGTCTAGATACTTAAAAATGTGCTAAGACAATTATGGCAAAATTAGACTATAAAGGCACTCTGCTCAAAAAAAAAGAGATGGAAAATACAGATATTCTTTTCTCCCATGGAGCAACCTATACTAAGCAGCACAGTAAAAAAAACCAAACAGAATCACAGAATGATTTAGGCTGGGAAACTTCTAAGATAATCAAGAAGAGGGGTAAAATAAATTACATGTTTCTACACACTGCTAATGTTTATCCAACCAAAAATGTAATAGTCATTAGTTGCTTTTGTTCCAATTTGTGTCATTAATCCAGAAATTATTAGGAAGTTTGCAATGGAAATCTAGTTGGGCAATTTGAGGAATCTTTAAAATGAAATTTTTGCTCTTGGGGCTTTCCAGGTTTTGTGTCCTGGGATGGACAGTGGTGCTGACTCCCTGGGACTGTCCAAACTCTCCCCAAGGGCAGTGAGGTGAGTGTCTCCGAGTGACCACAGAGCAAAGACACCCAGAGAATTCAGAAGCAGACAAGAAATTGCGTGTTAATTCTCACTTGAAATGACGTTTTTCCAGAAGAGAGGAATTTCTTCCAGCAGGGAGAGACTGACCATTTCAGCTCAGGAATACTCCCTGGCAGTGAGCCCCAATCTGGGCTCTGCACTAACCGAGTGCAGCCTGCTCCCCTGTTCACACTGGCCACGAGTCCAGGGCTGATCTCGAGGCCATAACAATAACCAGGGCTGTTTTCTCCTAAGAAATCTTTCTGCATGATGGCTCCTTTTGTGGTGTCCACAGAAGCCAGGTACTAAATCACCAGAGCAGCACTGCATGTTCATTGTGGAGGAAAACACAAACAGCACCAATAAACTCCCCAGGAGCTCTGTGGGGAACAGGCAGCTATGGCATTTTTTCAGTCTATTTATGAAACTGAAGATTGTGTTTGGCAGGAGGTCAGCAGTGAGTCTGAGCGTGCACTGGCTATGAGAAGAAACGTGGACGCATGTGGCTTCTGCCACCCAGGGCCCAGCAGCAGCCCTGGTGTGGTTTGCACCACCCTGTGCACTCAGGCACTTACCTCCTGGTGAGCAAAGACCATCCTTGCCCTGTGTGCAGGGCTGGAAAACTTAAATAGATATAAGAAATACCAAATCTTGTTCACATTTTTTAAAAAAAGCAGTATACCAGTCACAGAAATATTCCTAATTTATATGCAAGTCCTCTTTTACTTCACTTTTATCAGTACCTAACAGCACTAAGGCATGAAGCCTAGGCAGACATGCAAACTGCAGCCCTGGAAAACCCAGGCAGCAGCACAGCAAGAGGATTAACCAAACATGAGGCATTAGAATATTGCAAAGAGGATCAAAAGAGATTTGTGACTGAAAAGCCACCCACTAGAATTACAGTCAGCTGAGAAGCCGGACAGAGAAAAAGTGGGTAAATGTTTTTGCATTTAATGTCTCCCAGAATAAACTCGAACTTTGGGATGTGCACTGCAATACAACACCAGATCAGGCTTCCCTGCTACATGGAGCTGCAAACAAAGCCATCTTCTTTCTACACTGAAAACTATGGCTTTGTGGCAGTCAAACATTAGCTGGAAAAAAGCAAGAATCACATTGAAATATGGTCTCTGGCACGCCTAAAACAAAGAGCCCTAAGAGCAACAACAAAGCTGTACAAAAATTGCCATACTAAAGGAAAAAAAACAGAGAAATAAGAGGAACTTAAGGCCCAATCTTTCCATAACATTTCCTTTTCCAAAATAAAATCACTGTCAGTGTTCTCACTCCAAAAAGATACTAAAATTAATTATTAAACAGGGAATTGCCTCCCAGCAGAGATAAAGACAGACATCACCATCTCTGCAGGCAAGGTTGTGGATCAGCAGAACAGTGACATGTTAAAAGCCTGCTCCTCCCAATTTTGTGACATCTGTAGACATTAATGTGCTTAACGTAGGGAAGTCATGTGTTTCAGAGGAGTGTTCTGCCCACATCTGTACCTTCAAATTTCCACAATGAGATCAACATTATTATGAGCAACAGCTCCTCCCTCTTCCTCTTCCTCTGCTTTGCTTTCACACATCCCTTTGGCTGCACCTGCCTATCTTTATGTCCATCCACAAGTCTTTCCTTCCTCCTCCTTTCCTCAGATCCAGCAGGAAAGGGGAGAGCATGAGCAGCCAGGTGGGTGTGCAGCTGTTAAATGAGCTTAACCCACCTCATTCTTTTATCCCAGCTTTGTTCAGAGTAAGGCATCCTGCCCCCAAGAACTAGCTCTTCATGTGTTTTTAGGGACAAGGCTAAAGATGATGAATAGGTGTGAAAAGCAGGGTTTTTCCTGGTACCTAGAGTAAGTCCCCAAACCACCTTTCTCTATCAGACCAGTTTCTCCACCTTGAAAGATTAAGCAGTACAAACATGTGAAAGGGTGAACTCTTGCTGCCATGAGAGCAGTGGTGATGGCTTTTGCTGCTTTTAGAGCCTGGCTCACTTGTCTCAATGCTTCTCGTGGACAGGTAAGCATCCCCCCTGACTTTGAGGGATATCACAGGCAGCCCCTGGAGACACCACCAAAGACTGCCCCTGCCCTGCAGAACTGGCTAGTGTGCGAAGCAAGTGGGCAATAAAACTGGCTCCCTTTGAGCACAGGGCAAATGGATTTTCAAATGAGCCAGAAGATGCCTTAGAAAGAAGCTGGGGTAGTGATTCCCTCAGAGGATACATTAAAGCAAAGACAGGCGACTGAAAGATACAGATGCTGAGGAATCACAGCCCTCAGGGAGATTTATGGGTGACTGAATCTGAGCTATTGCTGCTGCTGAAAACTTCCATTTCCCTAAATTGCCTTGCTGGCTGAGATCAAGCCCTTTGTACCTTTTCTCATACACCAACATTACCTTCTGCAGCAGAAATGGCAAATAAATTCCTTCATAAAAGCACAAAATTACTTCAACTGTCACTGAAATAAGATAAATTTGAAATTAATTTTCAGAAGAGTCTAATTTACCAACAATATCATCATGATTACCTCACATAGTAAATATTTTGATATCTCTAGACATTATTCTGTATCCCAATGATCTAGTTATCCTATCAGAGACACCATCCAATATTAAATGTCCTTTCCACTCTATCACAAGGTTTTCAGCTGCATCATCTTCAAATCAGAACTCTTGTACACAGGGAAATTTATTACATTATACAGATCAAATAGAAGGATGCACTAATAGTTTTTGGAGGTCATAATTAGAAATATTACCTATAACCAAAATATCAAATTTCATTCATGCTCTAGGTAGATGCCTATACACGTAACTTCACAATTTTATTTCAAGATAAAAAAACAAAACCTTTTTACAGGAAAAAAAGTAATTTATTTGGGGAGATACAACTGTTTTGAGGACATCATAAGCAAGTAGAAAAACTCAGCTGAAATTATACCAGTTATGGCTGGTCTGTGTAACAGTTACTCTATGCTCACAGATTCAACAGAACTTGCATTTCATACTCTATCCCTTTTGGACTAGAGTTCTGCTTCAAGTCTCATTTTTGCCAGTTTCTTGTTAATTTTATGATCTCCATTCGTACCTTAAATATAATGGAAAGAATATTTCAGTTGGAATATGGAATTAGATGGCATGATGTTGCTGCACACCTACTTTATTAAGGCAGGGCTTAGAAGAAAAACTAATCTTAAGTGCATGAAAAAGGTTTTTATGACTAAAAGGACTCAAAGTATTTGATCTGTTAATATGTATCATTCTAAATAAACCATTGAAGCTTAGGGTCATCTACTACCAAAAAGATCTAAAAATTGGGAAGGCATGATTTGAATAGTAAAGGGTAGAATAAGCTTTGGGAGGGAATAGCACCAGGATTATTACCTCAGTTTTAGTTTTAATTGAGATGTAATGGTCACCTTTGACAGGTGGTGAGTGCACCTATAGGTTTGGGACTGGCAGAGGCCGCTGAGCTAAGCCAGGGCTGGAGCTAGGGGCAGGTCAGACATACAGCAAAAATAAACATCCAGAAGTACACTGCCAATATGCCCCGAGAAGTGATGCCTAAGCATTGTGTTAGGCAAAGACAAATAGGGCTTAAGCTGGAAGAAAACTTGGATCTAAGGTAAAATCTTGTTTATAGAAACCGGCCAAAAAACCACCAAGGCTACAAAATTTATCCCTGGAAGTTTAATAGCAGTAGCTCCAATCTCCATCCAATTCCCAGCCAGGTCTGGCTTACAAAAGAGCATACCTCGGGCACTGATGCTTGGTTTTGTTATCCAAGCAGAAAGATGAGAAAAATGTCATGAGTATTATGTGATAATTAAACCTCTCTGGATCAGCCTCTGGCTGTTTTAGGGTGCAGACATCCTCTATCCCATCAGTTTGGGATGTGGCCCTGAGTTTTAATGTGGACAGATATGCACAAACATACACAAAACTGTACCCTAATAGTCCATGATCCAATAGCTCATTAAACTAGAAAATGCCTTGGAGGGATTTTCAGTATGATTATTTATGTTTTAATCAAGTAGTTAACATAAGAAAGTAATATAATCTCTGAGAGACAAATGACCCAGGAAGGCCATTTCATCCCAGGTGATCTGCCAACAACCCTATAGCTTAATACTAACTTGAATAACTTCTCACTCTTTTTCTGGCTGCCCCTTCCTCCCCTTTCCCTCAAGTCACAAGTCTGCTTTTTGATGTCTGAATTCAAGATTGTTCATCTCATGCAGTTCGAAGTTCAAGATCCTGCTTGTATGTGGCATGACCTCTTATTAGCTGGAAAACTTTACTCAAATACAGACTCTGTGATGAGAGGCCAGCAATTGGATGCAGTTTCCACAGCAAAACTTGTGTCACTCAGCTTCCAAACAAGCCTGCATTTAGTGAACTAAAGGAGTTGTTTGGTAGCACAGCTAAGAGCTCACAAACACACACAGTCTGACAAATTCTTCTCAGCCAGCGTCAACAGTATCCACAGACAGACAGGCATTTTAAGCCTCAGTTCTTCTGAATCAGAGAGGATGAATCAGGATGAATAGTTTCAGCCAAACAAGAATATTTAGAGTTTCTATGTATCTCATCTAGGAATAGCATCACATAGTACCAGTAAATAAATAAATAATCTCCAAATAAATAAATTACCAAATATGATCCTTTGAGCTTCATCAGTGACCTTTTTCTATACCAAAGGAAAAAAAAAAGATCCTAGGCCACTCCATCTTGTTTATGGCAGTAAACAATTTGCCACCCAATTTACTATTGCTTAGATCTTAATTAATAAAGGGGTTAAGCTTTTTTTCTTCTGAAGTCTTTGGACAGAACTGATGTAAAATATACTAGATAGAGACCTGCTGTAAGTAAAAATAACTTTGAATGAAGATGTAGCTGTTGAATTCACTTCTGAGATTCCCTGCAGGCTTACAAGTACAAGCACTCTATTCCAAACATAACGACAGGCACAATAAATTAATGGCTTGTATTTATGAATATAACATTATTTCATGGATAGCACATACATGCTGTTATCACATCATACTTTCATAATATTTGTTTGATATTCATATAAGGACACAGTTAAGAAGAGAGTGTTCATCACCTTTTTATTAAGGTGACAAAAAAATGAGAACCATCTCTCACTTGGAAGAAGCTTGTTTGGAAATAATTTGAAACACTAGCCCTCTCAGGAGAGGCAGCAAAAATATCTCTTCTATCATCTTACAAGAGTAGCCTGTGAGCCACGTTAATCATCTTGGACTGAAATTTATAACAACATATGGAAGACTTGCCTCACTATTATTAGAAGTTTCATATGTGTTCCTCAACTAATTTAAGGGTCACTCCTGCTTCGAACACTACACCCCAAGTAATAAGTGCTATAACAGGTCATTTGCATTCAGGAAATTATTTTTGGAAGAAGCTCCTGCTTGATGCAAAAGGGCAAAGGACAGTGGAAACTAAAGTCAAGAATTGACTTCCCTTGGGCCCTAATCCCCACAGGTTTTGCAAGTACATATGATATTTTAATTCAGTTTCAAAGGATCTTGGTAATATTGCCTTTGGAATATTTTGTCTTCAGTGATATTTTGCCAGGTTTCATTAGTATTTACTCATGGCTTTGAGTTAAGTGCTTCTAAAAGAACAGAACTGCAAACAAGATTTGGTCTCTTCAACCAGCACAGTGACATTCTTGTATCTTTACCATGCTTCAAATTTATTGTTATTTCATCTTTAGCCACTTCATGTTATATTTCTCTGTCTTGGACTCTGTCTGTATTACAGGCATGAATAAAGAATTTAGTGAAAAGCTATCTGCATCCTTTTGGGTACTGATACAGCTTCTCAGTTCTCCCTAGCAGAAAACTTACAACTTAGGTTTTGTGCTCCCCCCTGCAGTGAATTTGATGGTGTTAGAGATGTTTACATTGGCATGTTGATGATGATATCATTGCACTGCAATTGTATCCATACCCCACCCTCTTCCTCAAAATCAAAACCCACCAAGCTTAGTCCTACAGCCATGAAAAGCCATTTTGGAAAGTTCCCATCCAGTTTCAGAAGTCATCACTGAGCATCAGTCAAGTGAACAAAGTCTGTTTATTTAAGCGCTGAAACACTTCTTTTTCCTCATGAATTTTCTTTAAATATAGTCATGCTGCTCCTACACTCAAGCATACAGCAGATGGAAAATAAATTTATTCTAGCTTATTTCCTGAACACTGAGCATGCATCAGGCAAAATCAGGTGGTGGTGTATACACTGGCTGCATGATACACCACTAGGTAGTAGTAAAAATAATGTTCCATTTTACTTTTACCCTGTGAGGAAAAGCACATTTCATATCTAGAGGAAATCAAATCTTGTCTTTGAAAAATTTGGGGTTCTTACCCACTGTTAAATTACATTTAAGGGATGTCACTGATACAAGTACAGTAATTTCACAATTATAAACTGCACCTGAATATAAGCGGCACTTTTTTTTTTTTAAGCGAGGATCCACGTGTGACAAAGTAACAAAGTAGTAACAGAATCATGCCAGCGAGTGGTTTGGTGTCAGGTGCTCAAGTTGCAAACAGTTTTCATAGACCAGCGAAGCCTTTAAAGGCAGCCCCAGGCGCCCTCCCTGGCCAGCTCTCACTTCCAGGTTGGCATTTCACTGGGATTTGTCCATAGATAAGCTGCACCTGAATATAAGCCGCACTACTGGGGTAGGCTGGATTCTTCAATGAAAAAGATACAGCTTATAATTGTGAAATTACTGTATTTAGTATTCTAATTATCACCCCAGTAAACTCAAGTGCAGTATTTATAACTATTACATGATTTAAAAAAACTTAATACAGTGTTTGCACAAATCTAACCTATGCAAATTTGGTTTTAGATTCAAGACATTTCCATGTTATAGAAGTATCCAGAATCACCCAAAGTGGAACAATTTAGTGCAGCTTTTAAGGGCTACAGTTCTCATGAGGTGTGGCCATAGCTAAATGGGAAGCACTTTGAGGAAAATGCTTTCATTCTGCCTTCCAGTCAGACAAACCTGTGGAGCAAACTGTTCAGCTGGGAGTACTCAGTCAGCCAGAGGAACAATTGAATTACCTGAAAAGCTTACAGGATTTCATGTTTATTATTATTTTTAAAAACTGTTATTATTTAAAGAGAATGCCACTGTGGATAGCGTAATTAAAAACTTATCTTCAACATGCAGGGATTTTTTTTTCGTAACTTCCAAATACTAATGTGTAGAATGAGTAAATATAGGACTGTGAACGGTGTTCCCACATAGGACAAGTCTAATTTATCCACATCTTTATAATCGATTTCTTACCTTGCCAGAAATACTGTAGACATTTGCAGAATATTGTTGATTACTCCACCTTCAGAGAAAGAAACTCCTTGTGGTATAATCTTAGAGAAGGGAGACAAAAATGATGTAGAGCTGAAGCACCAATACGAAAAAAGCAGAGCTATTTACTACAGACAAAAAAACCCCAAGATAAATGATCTAAAGTTATGCATATGGAACAGAGAAGGGAGATAAGAAATCACTGATTTCTCATAAAAATAAATAAATAAATAAGAGTACAATAGACCATATAATGGAATGGAAAGAAAAGACATTCCATAGGGGTTAAAAAAACAGTATCTAATACATAATGTGCTCACAGGAGATGCCACCATTATGATGGATTTAGAGCACTCAGATTTACTGCAGTGTGCACCTCAAAGCTTGGAAAGGATTTTTGATCTCATGCTTTGACACTAAAGCCAGTCCTTAGCAGAGCTCAAGGTGTGAGCATTATGCTCACACAGATTATTTTGCAGGCTTGCTGAGATTCCTTGAGGATTATGCAGTTTCCTAGTGCCCATGATTTTGATAACATAACAAAGAGCCTGGTGATATTCAAATAGGCACAGGTTATCTCTGATTTCACAGCCTCAGCCAAATTTGGTGAGGTATTAATTAAACAGCAGAAAACAGAAAAACACATATTTCAGAGAACATGCAGCTTAAAGACAGTTTTCCTGGAAAACAAAATACACTGGTGAAAGACAGAAGAGATAATGGAAAGATGAAAGAGGGAACAGCAGCTCAGGTACCAAAGTTTGCATTCCCTGTAGCCATGTTTCTCTTCATACCTCTGGATGAAACCCCTTGAATCTGATGAAAAAGCAACCCATACATTTTAAGGAATTAGCAATTAGTAAGCACAGAAATACAAATCAAATGAATGCTAATGATTAGGACCCTAAATGGCAGAATTAGATCCAAGAATACAAGATATAGAAAATATATTTGCATTACATCATTACAAAAGCAGAGAAACCTTACCAGGCTTGTTTGAATGAAAGCAACCTGAATTCCTGGCTCCCAAGGATTTCATCATATGGATGCACAGCCTGCTCTGGAGGCATGAGACTCCTCAAGAACCGCCCCAACCCCATTAGCTTTTTGGTTGATTGCAACTCATTAAGAATATTTGTGTTTTATTGTGGTCCTCTATTTAAACACTGGCTCTTACTCTCCATCATTTGTAGAGTGCCAAGAGAGATTTTCCAGGAAAACCCCAAATCAAATACACTCTATTTTATAATGGCTACTGCAACTGCCATGGAAATTTGCAGATAGAGTACCTGATTGCAAACTGTGATGGATTTTTACCTTGTGCGGGGGGGTGGGGGGGCAAATGAACCAGTGCAGATAAGATACAATTATTTTAATTCTTTTAGCCATGTCTAAGACCAACCTTCATCACCAGCTGAGCAGAGCCAGTGCCAGTGTATTTGGGCAATCTGGTTCCAGGTCCTCATTTTTTCTCTTGCCTTTGGTTCCCTTCTTAGCACTTCTCAGGAATAAAAAATGTGAGCAAAGTGTCTCTCAGGGCAAAGCTGGAAATCTGACTTCTCTCCAAAATTAAAGCCTAAATAATACACTCCAAGCTCAATTCACTGCTAGAAAATGGAAAAAATACCTGTTTAGCATCACCACAACCTGCAGCTGAGAGAGGAAGAGCCACAATGCTCCATACTGTTACTTCATAAACCAGGCACCTATAGAGTGCATGTTGGTCTTCCCTTAACCTCCACAAATTCCCAGGATTGGGAATGCTTCTGGGGTGTGTTCTTGTGCTGCCTGCTTTTATATCGAAAGAGAAACTCCATGGGGACCATGCTGTGAGAAAACAGAATCCTTTATAAGCTAACTAAAAAGAATATACCTCATACCTTGCTGTATGGAGAAATTACTGACAAATGTGACTTTCTCGCTGTCTGCAAACCACAAATTACACCATTATACTGAAAAAACACTTTGCAATTAGATTCTCTCTAGAAAATAAAAATCAGATTTTGTGCTATGCAATGGTATTTGCTGGTATTATCCTCTGGGTTTGTACTTGCTGCACTGTTTTGTTTCACTCTGGGCTAACACAGCTTGGGGGCATTCAAAGAGCTTTTTGAAACAGAGCACATCACAATGCAGAATAACATCCTTTTCCGTGTAATATCTTTTCTTCAAAATTACTCACAGAAGAGGCTACAAAATGCCTACCAGCTTTCCTCTTCTTGTTACTCTTTATTAGTTCTAAATGGCTGAAAGAACATGAAATGTAGCCCTATACAGCAATGCTGAAATTTTAAAAAACCCAAAACTGGTTAATCAGAATTATTATTAAAAATTATATTAATATCAGGTGATTCTAAATGATTGCCCAAAGTGCAAAATGTTGCCCTCACAAAATACTTAGCACTTCTAAGTACAGCATCTTCCTATATGAACTGTAAACACACATTTCATACCATTCCAGATCCATACTGAAATAAGTAATTCCCTCACACTATTCTGATAAACCTTATTTCTTGTAAGAAACATACAGCATTCGTCAGGTAGCACAGTTGTGGAAAATATTTTGTGCCATTATGATCCCCCAGCTAATGCCTGATTGACTGATGTGAGAAAGGGCTATTTAGAAAAGAAATCCAATTTCTCAAACCAGCCAGTGCAATGAGAAAGCTTTTGAACAGAAACTTCTCTTTCACTTGAATGCCTAATTAAACATATCTATATGGACTATATGTACACAAACCCTGTAACTACAGATAAACCAATATAGTAATTTCTAACACAATTTAGGATCTACTGAAGCAATTTCTCTCTACCAAGCTATTACTGAGATGTTAAAATTTACCACACTGCTTTCTCAGAGGTATTCACACAAATCACTGGATACATCAATTAAAGTTTAGAATTAGCAAAGCAGGCAACTGCACAATTCAATAGTTACTCATTAATTTTTCTTTGCTCTAAAGGCAAATGACAAAATGCTTCAATTTTTAAATATTGAGCTACTTCAGTAAATTGTAGAAAGTATAATAAAGTAATTTGATATAGTCAATATTATTTACAGCTTGCATTGCATTCCTAATTGGACCATCAATCCCTTATTAGAATGCTCTGGAAAGCCTTAAGTTTGGTCAAGTGATTATATTTTTAATTGATCATAACCTCAGCTTTTGTATACAGCAAGTCTTTTTTTTTCTCAGAACTTCAGAAGCAGTTATGAAGTTCCTCAGATTTATGTACTGGAAAAACCCTGCAACAAAGTTCACTCGACATAAAAAAAGCTTTGTGTAGTTATCACAAAGTCAGTAGCAAACAAATAACTCTGTATCTATTAATCTGGGTATCCATGGAATATTTTTCTCTATTAATTCTTCCATATCTACTCACTAAAAGCCATTCTCCAGCCTTCATCAGGCTAGGACATCTTAAAAATAAACCTTGAAGCAACAGCCACTGTAACACTTTCAGATTTCCTATGAGAATTCTGAATTTGAAGCATCCTTTCAATTATTTGCATAGTCAGCAGAGAGTATAGAATCTTAACATGATTTCCATGAGTGTAGGGCATATAGCCATGGACACAGTGATAGTTAGGCTCTTTTCTATGAAGAGTTAATTCTTAAGTAGTTTTGGACAGCAGAATGGTAGAGGGGTTTGAAAGTCTATTACTGAAGGCAAAAAACCCTAAACAGTTAATTGTGGTTTATCCTTGTTTCCTATCAACCAGTTGGCTAATGCTGCCAACTAGCAGGCAGATGGGAGAGAAAAACTTGAAATCCCAAGAGTAAAAAACAAAAACCAAAAGCAAACTTCTAAAGCAAAATGTTAAAGTAAATTTTTAAAGCATCAGCCTTTGGAATTGTTAGGAGTTGGAAGTGTCTGCTAGAGCAGCCAGAGGCAATTCTCAAGAGAAAAGGGAGTAAAGCTAAAGCTTTAGCCACTATAGGCAGCTTTCCTCCAGCTGATACTCTTATGTGATGATTCATAACGGAGCTCATAAATAGGGAAGATCTTTTGCTGCATCAGCAGGGAGTGAATAACAAATAAGGAAAGATATCAATAAAGGAGGAGGAGTAAAAGCTGAGCTTCTTCTGGGATGCCTCAACACCTTTAAACAGTTGTGCTAGTTATGTGAAAATCCTTCAAAGGTACCTAATTTATTAAAAAAACTTTGCATTTATGTCCTTTTCCTCCAAATCAGAATCAAATACACCAATAAATTTTACGTAGTCTCTGATCGGCTCTGTCTTCTAAAACCCTAAAGCAGCTTATGTGATTTCCAGTCACTGCATTATTTTGTACAAGGGTTTTCATAAATACCTGATTCTTCAGGGCTTTACTTTAAAAGACGCAGCTTCCTCGGAAACCATAGCCTTTTCTGCCTACTTTTTCCCACAATACACTTATGACATGAAATTACTTTGTAGAGTTAGATGTTTGTAATAAATTAAATTTCATCATAAGAAAATAGCTGATTAATTTTTTGCTATAGGGTTGTTAAAAACTTACATTACCAGCATTTTTAATGCCAGAGTTGAATCGGGTAGCCTAGCTCTAAATTGTAAATTTCACCTTTGCTGATGAATATTCATCAAGACCGGATTCAAAGGCTTTCTTGGATGACTGCAGATCTGAATATTGCTTGATTTCTTGGAGATTGTTACCACCACTTTTCATTCAATCCTAGTGGCATTTGCCTCAAATGCCTGTCTAAAGCTAATTTGGACCACAGACCAGCATGCGGCAGAAAGGAAAGAGCTTAATTTCACTATAACTTCATCTTATTGATGGAATTCACCTTCCTCAAAGGTCTTTGCTTATGATCCAGCAGGGCTGATTGACAGAGCTTTAAACTAGTCTTGAAGGGAGAATGGATAATGTCAGGATTGACCATGACACGTGGGATGATATGCCAGGGTTAGAGGGATGGGATGCAAGTGGGAGAGCTGAGCTGGTGGCTTCCAAACACACTGACTGTGCTGGAGCACACTTGAATTCTTACAGAGATGAGCTACGGGATTGTGAGGTGATCAGAACCAAAATTGAAACAGCAGAGAGTTTTTACCCCTTATGTATTACAAAAAAAAAAAAAAAAAGAAAGAAAGAAAACAAAAAGGGAAAAAATAGAAAAGGTTAAAGAAACAGGAAAAGGAAAAAGACTTTTCAGAGCAGTAGCCCTCACTTCCCAGCAGATGCTGTTCCAGAAGAACCCAGCAGAGGACAGGCCTCTCACACAAAATCACTGACCTCCTGGGGTGAAAATCCCCTTCGAAGAGCTGTGCCTCAGAGAAAATGCAAGCATTCTTGTAGCTAGTGATGTCAAAATAAAGTATTTTGGTATTTCAAGCACTTTGATAGTGCAAATGCACAAGCAAAACCTCTCCAAACACGGTAACAACTCTTGAGAGAAACCCAAGGTTTCCCATCAACGATGCAGCAGCTGATGCAGCTATTTTAAAAGACATTGAAGATGAAAGTCAGGATGAATGTCAGGAATTTTGGGTAAAAGTAGAAAACCTACAACTGTAAACAAAAGACAGCATCCTTTAGGAAGGGCAGAACCTTTAGAATAAAGGAGATTTAACAGGGGTCTTTTACAATATATAAGATACATAGACATCATAGTAAAGGCTGCAGAATAAAATCCTGAATATAAGAGAAATCAGAAAAACTGGAAGCTTTCACTGTAACAGCATTCTTCCTTAAAAGTCTTTAATGAATTTAATATACTTCTCAATCTGTTTCAAAGTTTCATTTCAACTATTGTATCAGGTTGGTTCTGGAGCAATGTGTACTGGAACACACATGAGAGGAAAAAGCAACAAGGTATTTTTGGCCTAATTTCACAGGCACAATTCTGCACGGCAACTTCCCCCAAAGTCTATGTTCAGCAGCATCTCTTGGGCAAGCTGAATCATGGGCTGAAACGCGGCTGAAATGGCCACAGCAGCCCTTTCCCACCAGTTTAACCTGTTCCCCCCATTTTACCCATTGCACAATTGCATATCATGGCTTGTGAGACACTCCTTAGCAGGCAGGACTCACTAGTGCAACACCCACAGCTCTTGAGCTCTGCCAGACAGAGTGACGTTTTGTCCTGGTACTCAAAGCACAGACCACTCAAAATCCCAAATCAATGAACACCTTGGTGTTCATGGGAAAGCCACCTGCCAGCAGAAGGAGTTGCATCCCTGATATCCCATCCAAGGCATCCATACTCCGAGCCACATCTGCTCTTCTCCTGTGTGAAACAGGATATCTAGAACTCGGAGCTGGCAAAATCCAGGTGGATTTCTTTCTTGGTAAGCTGAGGGAACTAAATATTCATACCATTAACATCTATGAAGTTGACTTGCAGTAGCTGATACAGCAGAATGTTTAGGTGGTTATATATGACTACTTTTTTAGGGTGAAAAAGAAGTATAGCAAAGGAATAACTCTTTCAGACCATTTGTTCCAGAGCAAGAACTCACATGAATTACAGCTTTTATATTTTAGTTCATGATAATAAGTTTAAAAGTGTCTGTGTTTGCCTTACAGTAGGTGCATTTACATAATGTAATTGTGATGATGTTTCAATAAGCATTTTGCTATTGCAAGAGTTCTTCCTAGGTGTTTTATAGACATGGTCTTATATCTGATTTGTGGTTCAAAGTAATGCATTTATCTTGTGATTCAGGTGGCTAAGAGAAAGCACCTGGTGAGCTGGACTCATTGTTAAGCACTTTAAACACCTTAACTGCAATACATTTTATGATATGTCTGAATTTTTCCATTCAAGTTTAACTGTTCTTAAAAAAGTAACTCCACAAATACTATTACCAGCTTATAGCAGCAAAGAGAGAGATGAGTCTAGTCCAAAAAGATTTAAAGTGGAGTTTTCTACCCATTTCATTTTGCTATTCTTGCATTTAGGCTTTGTGCTGACAAAAGTGAGAGGAAAGCTTACTCAATTAGTACCTTCCTCAGCAGCTCAGGAGGAATGTTATCTCCTCCTTATAAGCAAACCAGGGAGAGAAGCCAACTGGTTCAGAGGTAGGACTTGACATCAACATAAACAGCAATCACAGATCTACAGTGCATTTTGCAACACCTGCTTTGCTTCTTCCAGTTCTACCTTCTGAGGTGAATCAACGATAAGAACTACTTCATTTACCTTAAACAACAGAAAAAAAGAAAAGTGAATTTCTGGTCCTGCAGGCTGTAAGGAAGTGTTTGAAAATGTAGCCTAGAGCAGGATGAAGTCGTCCAGTTGCTGGCAGGGCTATAACTCATGTCCCTTTCCTCCCCTGCCAGGAAAGCAGCTCCTTCATACTCCTGTAACTCTCCCTTTTCTCAGAAATGTCCTGGTTGCCTTCCATGTCCATTTGGTCCTCCCCCAAATGCAGCTGAGCTCTCAGGCTGCTGTCCCTGCACTGCTGGCCGGGCAGGGGTGACAGGCTGTGGATGCTCCAGGGCGAGCGGCGCGCTGAGCTCTCTGCCTAACCAGAGCCTGCCAAAAAGGATGGGTAATGCTTGGGCTCTGCTCGCCTTCTCCTCAGGGAGGGCATTAGTAATCTCCTTTTCCTCTGCACAGTCACTGTTTTTCCATAGAACATGCAGTTACAGCATGTCTTTGAAACCTCTTTATCAAATTTGTAAGGGGTGGGTTTGGTTTCCTTTCCCTTTTCTAAAAACTTTTTTGTAAAGGTTTTCCAAAAGCTCATGGTAGAAGGGGGAAAGTAGAGGAGAAGTTGCCAGGTAGACAGATGTATGCTTTTTTTTCCTTTAGAAAGGAACATTCTTGCAGTGCTTGATTTTGGGGGCCTGAGCCATCATCTGCTCATAGTCAGGATTGGGAATACTATTCACTATTGGCAGGCACAACGGGTAGAATGACACAAATCCCAAAGATAATATTAAAATGCCATAAAGTTCAGTAAGATGTGCATTTCATTTTTAACTCTTCTTTAGTTTTGCTAGTGATAACGTGTTAAGGTTTTGTTATTGTTGGGGTTTTTTAAATTTTTTTTTTGCCAAATAAATTTTAGAACAACTTTTACCTGGTCTCTTCATCACTTCTTTTTTTCTCTTCTATCACCTACTTCTGTAGTCATCACTTTTCATCACTTGTAGTCATCACAGTTTTTCCAAAAACACTACAATGCCTGACAGAAAAATAAATCACACATTCTATTACTATTATTATCAAATAAATTAGATCCTTCAATACCTCCTGATCAAGTGCAGCTCTCTGTTCTTTCGTAAATTCTTCTAATTTCAGAGAAAAAAGAATAAGCAAGCAGAAAAGATGAAAATTATTCTACTAGCAGTCTAGAGTTATTCAGAGTACAATATGAAATGCATTTGATGAGGGAAATGGAAAAATATTGCTCTCTTTTATGCAGCTGCTGGTGAATTCTGAGGTACTTTTGTCACCCCCAGTCCCTGGGTCACCACTTTGGCTGCTATTGCTGCCTCCTAAACAGTGGTGCTCAGCAGGGTCTGTTTGCCACCACGTGTCACCTGAGAGCAAGCTGAGCCCTTGCTCAGAGCTCCCTGGGGCTTACAGGAGAGAGCCTTGGTCCTGCAGCCATAAATAAATACTGCACAGAAGGGAGCAAAGGGACTCTTGCAGATTAATGAACTCTCTGCAGAAGACTGGGAAAAGAACCTTGAAGCTCTGCGTGTTCCTGCTGGCCAGGCAGAGCAGGAGGACTTGCAGGACAAGGAGCAGGCAAGGTCCCAGCGTGGCTGCAGAGCACAGCCCAAGAGGATCACTGTGCTGAGGCACTTCTCTGCTGAGCACCTCTTTTGCCACTCACCCTCATGAGTGGCTTTTAGCCACTGTCTGCTACAACACTGAATTACCTTCATATCAATGACTGCATCATTACTGATGGATCATTATCTTAAACTTTCTGGTGAAACCTGGTACCTGTCAAAGTTTCCACTTGAGGTAGATTCCCTTCTATAGCCACATGGTTAAGTTTATTTTAAAATAAATAATTAGAAATAATTTTATTATGACATTAATTTAGAAATAGTGAACAACCCCCAAATTAAATCCCTCCAAAATTCACTAACAGGTCAGTGCTTTTCAGAAAGATTCTTACTGTGAATCATCCTATACCTCTTCCATGAAAACACATTTCTAGCACTTGAAATGCACTAAGAGTCTGGTTTAAAGATGTTATAGGCATGGCAGGCGCTGCAAACTCCTGACTTCTTGTTCCAGTGAACCATGGGCCATTTGTGTTACCCCATGTTGAGAGTAGCTCGCGGATCTCTGTAAAAATCAAATGCTCAGGAGCTAAGGCAGCAAACTGCTTGCTTTTAACATGGGTTTTGACTAAAATCAGAATATCAGGGTCTGACCTAAAGCTATATGCCTGAAATGTGTGAGCCTGATATCACTTGAATCAATTTTACATCAGGGCAGGATGATCAATTCCTATTGAATACTTGTGATTTATGTCACTGGTTATAAGCTGAATATTAGGCTCAGTTCTGTCGTGTACAGTGAATTTGCCTGTCCTAGAGAGGTGATACAAGAAGAATATGAATGACCAGGCAGGAAAAAAAAAAATTTTTGAGAGTTGTGGCCACATATTTACATATCCTAATATTTTTCCTATATGAACACATGAAAAAACACTTGTCTGACATTTTTAGGTGTACTCAGAATGGAAAAAGAAAAGAAACTTCATGAGAAACTGAAAATTCAGTCCTAACTTTGACAAACTTTGGCATAGTGCATGAAATTCCAGGATTTCCCTTTCCTGTAATACACAGATTGCAAATATATACAATAAATACCAATTCCAGGGTTTCTGTTTGCTGTAACATGCAGCCTGTGTTGAGCAGTAGCCCCCTCATCCCCTCATCACACAAAGTGTGAGTTCCATAATTATTGCTAACAGCATATCAAATATGAACTACATTTGATATAAGATCAAATGTAAGATTTTATAAGCCATAATGTATACAATCACACAGAGATGCATCTGTTTTATACAGAAAGCATATTTTGTCTGCATTTTTTAACATATAAGCAGGATATAAAAAAGTTTCTAAGTATTTGAGTAGAAAGTAAAAAAGTACAGAGATATATCACTTAAGCTGGCATAATACAGAGACATCTTGAAGAGAAATAAAAGGTTACATGGAAGAAGATACACAATAGATATTTAAATATTTTAAGTATTTTAATGCTTTCACTAATAACGAAAAAAGCCAGTTGAACTATTCCTATGTAATATTAGAGTGAGTAGCTTACGATATGCCTTAAAAATATCTTTGCTACTAAAGATACTTAATTTACTGCCCAGGATTCTGGTGACAGCATGAAGAGGGGACAGGGTCATTTTTCATTACTGACTGTTAATTCAGCAAAGAATTTGTTCTGTGGATTTTGGTATATGCTAAAGGGCAAACAATTAAGACAGGCATATGCATAGTGTCAGATACAAACAAAATCTCCAATACTGTTTTAGGTTATAGTCTAGGAAAACCCAGTAAGGTTTTCTGAAATAGGAATTGCTGAATATATATTAGTTGTTGAACAACATAAATTAGTAGCCTTTGCAATGCATTTCTAAAGTATTATTTTCCTGCCTGCTAAAAGTAACCTCTCAGGATTTTCTTTTAAAGAGAACAAACTTTCAAGTCAGAAAGATTGGTAGAAGCTTAAAGCAAGTTTAGAGCAAGGTTTCTCTTGATTCATAGTACAAGTACAGAGTTGGTATAATATTTAAGAATGACAGTGCTGTCTTTCAGTACTGCTGCCCACAATACTTGGAAATATATCCTTTCAGAATGTGAAGGCATATCCTCTGAGAAGTACCCAGATAAATCAGTTCACCCTTGGCTGTAACTAAACGCTGTCTAGTGACTTGTGATCGACAGGGCTTTACCCTCTGACAGCCAGATTCATTGTTGGGACAGCAACCAATCATCGGGTTTGACGACATGAGCCTAATCAAAGTTGGAGTATAAAAAGCCCCCTTGGAATATATAAGGTACACCAGTGTGGCAAGCTGTCTCTCAGATTGCATTTGCTTTCACGGATCTGTTTAGTACTGAAAGGGAAAGGGGGAGGGGGGAAAAAAAAAGAAGGGAAAAGTGCTGCACTGAATGTGAGATCATGCAAAAGCTAGCGCTCTATGCTTCTATTTACCTGTTCATGCTGATTTCAGTTGATCCGGTGGCTCTTGATGACAGTGGTCAGCCCACAGAGAACGCTGAAAAGGACGGACTGTGCAATGCTTGTACATGGAGACAGAATACAAAATCCTCCAGAATAGAAGCCATAAAAATTCAAATCCTCAGCAAACTGCGTCTGGAACAAGCTCCTAACATTAGCAGGGATGTTATTAAACAACTTTTACCCAAGGCTCCTCCACTGCAGGAACTAATTGATCAGTATGATGTGCAGAGAGATGACAGTAGCGATGGCTCTTTGGAAGATGATGACTATCATGCCACCACCGAAACGATTATCACAATGCCTACAGAGTGTAAGTAACCTTGCTTCTTTTGCCTCCCACTACCCCTCCGAGAGAGTTATCTCCCTGCTGTAGAGCCACACAACTCCTCCTCAGGCTCTCCCAACAGGCTGCTGGCTGAAGTCTGCTGGAGGGAGGGAGGAGAGCATTATTTCTAAAGAATTTGAGCCAGGTTCAGATGACCGTGTGGCGAGCCTTTGTTTTACTCTCCTTATAATGTGTGTGCCCTGTAGCACTTAGGATTTGCCCACTGCCTTAGAGAGCAAAGGGAGATCTGCAGTTCAGTCAACTTCGTTATCTGCAGCACTCGGGGCATTTCCTTTCGCAAATATGAAGTACAAGTACAGATAACGAGAGAACTACATTTTTGTGAAGGAAGTTTCACTGGTCAGTATTTTTAGAAGCAATAGAAATCAACAGAAATGCAGCTTAGAGCACTACACCTACCTAACTGCAACATGCTACAGCAAGTGCAAGTAGAGAGTTAAATTCTTGCCTCTTTGCTGATCCCATAAACTAGCACCACCCACCTCAGAGTTAAAACTATATATTTAAAGCAAATATGTGTGTAACAGATTAAATGTAAAAATGTCCATGCTACAGCAATCAGCTCACGTAATCGTGCCAAGGAAGAATGAAGGCATTTACTGAATGAGCAGATTCTGAGTTATCTTCCGAGTGCTAAACATCTGCTATGGCTCCTATCAAGTATCTTTTGCACAGCTAATACTGTAGTATCTTATGTTCTTCATCAGCTAAAGTATTTGACTATGGCAGCTGTTTTTTTAAATGACACTTATGAATATGATGTCAAAAAGGAAAAATATGACAGGACATATAAGGCATGTTAGCAGTTACAGATATCGTTATGATATGCAGACTAGAATAATATCAGCTGCTCTCACTAGTTAAAAATGAACCCACAGATGAAAAAGTAAATTTTTCAGTGAAATTTTTCAACTTTGTAATTATTAAGATGGGCACTAAATAGCATTATTTTACTGCAGCCTTATCACAAAGCTAAGGTCTGCCTGCACTTTTATTCCAGACTTTAATGTTCAAGGCTTTATAACTATTTTCAATCAAACTGCTACACAGTTACAGTGACTGAAGAAAATTCGTATTTCATTGCTCTGAGTTCATTTCCTACCTCTTATAAAAAGCCCTTGAGCTATTTTAAATGCACTAAAGAGACAGGTATCTTAAGTGATGAGATTTATGAATGTTAAAGCCCTGCACCATTTAGGATTAGTACTACCCATTTTATCCTGGCATGGAAAGATATTGCCATGACTAGGTATGACAGCTGCATCACAGCTACAGGAAGGAGGAATGTAGCACTGCACATGACTTTCCTCTAATATTATTCAAATGAAAACAAAATGATCCTTAGATTAATCCTCTCAATTATTTTCTTCCCACTGAGAAAAGAAATTTAAGGGTGCAGTTTGCCCAGGGCTGTATGTTCTGCAGCAGGCTGAGACTTTGGAATAAATTAGAAATAGCTGGATCACCACACTCATGTTGAGTCAGCTTATGCAAAGTTGCTATTCTGCATGCTTTATGAAAGTCCTCAGGAGGTGACCAGCAGAAGTGAATTGGTAGTCGGTGACAGAATAATAATTTTGTTGACATCCACTAAACTTGCTGTAGAATGTAAAGCATAGGAAATGAATTGAGGTAAATCCACTTTGTTACTGCTACTCTTTATAACATATTGTAATGTTTTCTATACAGTCTGAAAAAAAAGTCAGGTTTATATACGCATTTTTTCTTGTTCCCTGTTCAGTAATCTGTTCTTTCCATTCATTTATAGCTGATTTTCTTGTACAAATGGAGGGAAAACCAAAATGTTGCTTCTTTAAGTTTAGCTCTAAAATACAATATAACAAAGTAGTAAAGGCACAATTGTGGATATACTTGAGGCAAGTCCAAAAACCTACAACGGTGTTTGTGCAGATCCTGAGACTTATTAAACCCATGAAAGATGGTACAAGATACACTGGAATTCGATCTTTGAAACTTGACATGAACCCAGGCACCGGTATTTGGCAGAGTATTGATGTGAAGACAGTGTTGCAAAATTGGCTCAAACAGCCTGAATCCAATTTAGGCATCGAAATAAAAGCTTTTGATGAGAACGGACGGAATCTTGCTGTTACTTTCCCAGGACCGGGGGAAGATGGATTGGTAAGTCTAATCAGAAAAATCCCATTTCACTGAAAAGCATTTAAGCTCTGTTTTAAGGATAAAAAGAATGCATTGTTTAGGGAGTGGATGATAAAAGTTCTGTATATTCAATTCTTTCATTCTTTCCTCTCTGATCATGCCAAAAATCAATAGCTTTTGTCTGCCTCCATTTCCCTATCTAAAAAATGCAGAGAAATTGCAGTATTTCAGAGACATTGTGAGGCATTAACTAGAAAAGGTTTTGGCAATTACTGATGTATGATACTATCAAAGTAACATTGTTTTCAATTTTGAGAGCAAATACTGCTAAATAAGCAGCTATTCCCCATAAAGAACAGTCTTTAGATTCTTTCACTGGTTAGGAAAGATGCCCCCAGTATTGCTGAGAAGGCAAGGGAGTTCCTACATATTCTTTATGCATATACTTTCTATAAACAGTGACAAAAATTCTCTCTTTATGAAGGTGAGAACAGGTCATCTTCATAATGTTAAGTTCTTTACCTATTAGAAATGTCTGAATAGAGAAATTCTGCTTGATACAATAATTGAGCCATGATGATAAGAAAGAGCACAAAATAATTACCTGGTTTGTTTTTATAAGAGTAGATGAACAAATTAAATCTGAAGTGTACCTACAACTACACCTGCAGTGAAACTATAGAATTTCCCTTGCTATTTGTTTCTGTAAATCACTAATCATATACAACCTATGCAAATTTCTAAATTTATCACAACCAAGTGATACCTCCTTTTGAATAAGGTATAAAGAATATTATTCTACTTTTACTTCTATATAGTAGATGAATCTGTTGATCACAGAAACATAGAAACATTTAGTTTGGAAAAGATCATTGTGCCCAACCATATTTATGCAACATTTAACTTCACGGCAGTATAATTTAAAAGTGCTTAAAAGAAAAACTCTGTGCTATCTTCATTTTACATCCAATACAAACATGGATCTCCCATGTTTGAAACAGGCCAGCTGGATATCATGATCAGGAATGTCCTCACCATCTCCATCCATTCAAATGATGATAGACACAGATAACCCATGGCTATCATCATCTATAAATAAACCTATCAGCAGCAGAGCAGGGTTAGAGGCACAGCTGAAAATGGGAGAGGAAATCTCCTTTCTTCCCTCCAGCAGTTCCCCTCTCAGTACAAGGGCGCCCTTCTCATCAAACACCTCCCCATATAATTTACCTTTGGAAAGGGCAGCTCCACAGCTCTCAGGTGTCTGGGGAGAGGGAAACCTGCGTAACAAAGTTAGCTGGGCTGTTACTCCTGAGGAATGGTCTCCATGGGATGGCCCCTTCAGTGCCAAACCAACACATGGGGCAGAAATCAGTGCATGCAAGCAAGCAACTTTGGGAACTTCTTCAAACTCATGATTGTGAGGGTTGCAATCTCCTTATAGTCTCAGTTGGTGACACACCTTTAGTGGGAGGCACATGGCTCAGAGATCTGCCAAAAGTACATTCCTGGCCACAAGACTCTTCCGGGAGTCAAAATATTTAGCTGCCCCTCCAAATTAATTCAGTCATAGAGTCATTCAAGCATGGCAGCAATAGGAGAGAAACTTTTGGCTCCTCCTTGGTGTGGACAAAAAACTTCTCTTGATATCCAGAAAGCCTGAATTCAATGTGACTTTAATGAAGGGAATTTCAGAAGGACTCACAAAAGCTCTTATTATGGAGTTTAAAATAATAAAACAAACAAAATCCACATCAAAATTAAAAATCCAGCATCCAAGTTTTTGAACTGTTCTTACAGCAGTTAAAGGATGTTAGCACTGAGACGGTGGTGATTTCAGGGATAAATAGCCAGGTCTTAAAGCACTGTATAGAGAAGCAACAGGGAAAAGCAGACATAACTATAAATTCAAATTTTGTTTGCAAATTTAATTCCAGAATATTAATTTGATGCCTCTACATCTGAAATACTGTTTGCATGCTTTTAGTGAACTTGGGCTTACCTCAGAAATGATGCCAATTCCTTTTCCTCTTCTCACAGAACCCATTTTTAGAGGTCAGAGTTACAGACACACCGAAACGATCCCGCAGAGATTTCGGCCTTGACTGCGACGAGCACTCCACAGAATCCCGATGTTGCCGCTACCCGCTGACAGTGGATTTCGAAGCATTCGGGTGGGATTGGATTATCGCTCCTAAAAGATACAAAGCCAATTATTGCTCCGGAGAATGTGAATTTGTGTTTTTACAAAAGTACCCGCACACTCACCTCGTGCACCAAGCCAACCCCAGGGGCTCGGCCGGCCCCTGCTGCACGCCCACCAAGATGTCCCCCATCAACATGCTGTACTTCAACGGCAAAGAACAAATCATCTACGGCAAGATACCTGCCATGGTTGTAGATCGCTGCGGGTGCTCATGAGGCTCCTTCGCGGGATTCTCCACTTCACAAATCATGGAAGCTACCAAAAAAAAAAAAAATAAAAAAAAAAAGAAAGAAAGAAAAAAAAAAGCAAAAAAGAGAAAATATAGAAAAAGTTACATCCCCTCACCAGTCCTTCAAACTGTGAAGTTATGTACACAAGGCATTGCCGACCTCCTGTGTGCTACCAGCACGAGCTACAGAACGTGAACTAAAGGACAATGTAATTACCTGATGGCTGCTTGTGAGCCAACAAAAGAGAAAGCTACAATCAAAATCACAGGATTTAATCCACGAAGCTCTTACATTATGAGGGAATCAATATTCAGTTGTTTGGATGCAAATTTAAATGCAGGTTTCAGTACACATTGGTAATCAAAAGCAAGCTCCTTCTCATCTAAGGACAGAAGGAGCAGGCTTTTAGGTTCCTTTATTCACAGCTCCACTTAATATCATATTTACAGGAACATATATACTGGTAACATATACACCACCATACAATACCACAGAATCATCCTTAAACACTTGAATATATAGTGCAGACTTGTGAAATGTATCAGATGAAATTCCACATAAACGGACAAACCCTGAAATTAGGGATGGCATAGTGTATTTAGCGTGTTTCCATTCCTTTTCCTCATTAGTATGTTAGTAACCAATGGCAATGGTGCTACGTAAGCAGGCTGAGTAAATAGAAAGATAGTTATATAAGTGAAAGAATTTAGGCTTAATAATGAATTTGCCCTATCCTCAGGTATTCAACTATTCAACATTCGCAAGAAATAGATTCTTTTTTTTTTTAATGAAAAGGAATAGTTTTCTAGGCATAGAAAAACAGAAGGCAGCAGAGAAATCCAGCATTCAAATTGCAATCCCACATTTTAACCTGCCTTTGCAACATTACCGTTTGCACTATGGTAAACCAATGCAAATAGTTGGTTGCTACAGATATTGTTTAAAAACCACTTTGATATAACTGACTTGTGTAATATGTATGCATCAGTATTTTGTAAATAAATGTTTATTTTTTAATCACTGTTGGTATATGTTCATCACAAGAAAAGAATTACTTTAATCTGTACTTTAGCTTAATAAACAAACCCCAATATTCTCTTCATAATATAATTTTCTGGATTTTAACACAAATAATATGTAGGAACAATGCAAAAAAGAAACCATATGCTGAGAATTATTCTACATTTTATATGTTTTTTACATTGGTATGAGCCATCTAGGATAAATTATGGCTGTTGACATGTTTATAAGGTTCTTTGGGTTACTGTTTTTATGGACATTTTGATCTGCAACTGAATTTCCATATTTTGAATGTTATGTTCATAAATAATGATGATACCACAAAAGATTGCTATTAAATGCATTTTATTATATTTAAAAGTTTGCAAAGTATTTTCTGTATTTGAGTAAACATAGCACATGGATTTCCACACAAATTCTGTACGTTTTCCTTATAGTAAAAAATTGTCAATTGAAATTAAAAAAGATCTATTTACTATAAAGTCCATTTTATTTCCCATGTGAAATAGAACTGATAAACCAGGTGTTTGTTAAGACAACACAATCACTGTTAAAACATCTTCATGTTAGTATGATGCATGTTTTTGTTATATTCCAGAATTCAGTTTTGAATTTTCCTTTGTGTAAAACCACCCTAAGATTACAAAACTTCTTGATTTTCTTTCCCTTCCTCTTTTATATATTTTCTGCCTTGGTGGTAAATATTTTGTATTGAGTTTTTTACTTTTTTAAAAATTTGTATGTAAGGACATTAAAACTGAAAGTCTGAGTGATGAGGTTTGAAATTTAAAAGCAAACATATTTTCTGCAATTTCTTTTGAATGATTAGGAGTTCTGCTAAAGCTGTGTCCGAGCATCAAGCAGATGTTCAGCTTCTCCCTGTGCAGTTCAACAGAGCAGGTCCCTGGGGACCTTAAATACACTTTCAATTTAGTTTCCCACAAAACACCATCACACTAAATAAAAATCTAAAAACTTCTGGAATACAGACGCTCAGTGAAGTCAATTAAAAGTAAAACACAATTCCCCTCCTAACCAAAGGTACAGAATTAAGGGAGAAATCCTCTGTTTGTTGAAGTCAATGGCAAAACCTCCACTGGCTTTAATGGAGACCAACATTCTGCGCTGACTTCTAACTCATGACATTCAGGCACCAAGCAGTGCCATCCTGCTCATGTGAACTATCAATAGCATCTCCTTCTGTGAGGCTCTTAAACCATTCAGAGACTTCCAATTAACTTCCATATACCCTGTAGCTAAACATTCACTGCTTTAATTGGGCCAGTTCATATAGCAACAGCTGCAGAGATGCAGCAGCCTGGATTTTGCAGTTGATAGGGAACAAAACATACTCTGCACCAAAGTCCAGTTACAACACCTGCAGGATTTTTTTAACTCATGAAAGGCAAAGCAAAGCAAATGCAAATTCATTTATCCACACACAAGTGGCATCCTTGGCTGCCTGGTAATAACTGTACCCTGCACAAAGGCAGTGCAAAAGGGATGGAATTTTTTTATTCCTGGAATCAGTGAAAACAAAATGAAACCAAGAAAACAAGTAGTACAAATTCCAAAAAGCATCTACTCTAACCAGCATCCCATCTTGACACTCAGACAACTTCTATTCCATGTAAATTGTATGCAGTATGTGTCTGTTATATTTTACCAAACTTGAAATTACTATAGAGCAATTTTGGCTCCCATGATGTAATACTGACCTTACAGATAAGTGTCTGCTCATGGAACATTCTGTGGGCTTTCTTGTTGATTTTAGCTCCTGAATAGTTCATTATTAATGTGTTTATTGACAATCAGTTTAAGATGTCAATGATTCTTTCTGTTCTTATTGCTGCATTCGTAATTTTACAAGGCTCAGGTTTGAGAGATTTCAGCAGCATTTGTGAATACTTTGTATGGCTCTCAAACCTCGTTGTTAACCTGTGTATTCAGAACAACGAAAATAGCCAATGAGGGATAATGCGTGAGAAACAGCATCATTTCCTTGCCTGGCATCTTAAGAATCACAACAGGAAAGAACCAGGTAGATTCCAGCTTTCCAAGGTAGTGTCCAAGTGCCCCAAGATGCACATGCACGCCTGCAACAGGGCAGTTCATCATCTCTGTAATGCTTTAGCTCTTCCTCTTCCCTCCCAACATCAGCCAGTCCTTTCCCAGTGCTGTTCTATCCCTACCTCCTACCCAGCTTCATTTACACTGTAACTCAAGTAGCATTTCCCCTTCTATTTCTCAGAGCATCCTCCATTCCATCCCAGCCAATGTCCATCCCCTGCACACCCCAGACTCTTGCCCTACAGCCCCTTTTGCAGGGGGATCAGCCTCCCTGCAGTACTGCCCTCCTGTCCCTTAAGCAGATCCAGTGCATCCTGCTTCTGCTGGAAGCTGCAGTTAGGGGAGAAACCTTCCAATATGCTCAACAGAGCCTGTTGGGAATTTAACAGCTGAACACAGAAGTCATCACCACTAAGCACAAAAGCACTGCAATTTTTCACAGATGGACTGTTTTGCTAAATATGAGCAGATTTCAAAGGAAGAACTAAAGGCCAAATCCATTCATAGCTTTAGGTAGCTATTCCTCAATTCTGTGGAGTTTAGGTTTGGGGTTTGTGGTTGTTCATTGGGAGTTTGGGGTTTTTTGAAGGGTTTTTTTGGGTAAATTCTTTTTTAATCAGCTCTTGGATGCAAATGACCTATTTTGGCTAAATGTCTCAAAAAAATAAATCTGCTTGAGATTAGGTTTGGACAGCTCAGTCCAGGCAGATAGATTTTATTAAAGCTGCAGTAAAACAAAGCAGGTTATTATAATACGAACTACTGGATGGACAAAATTAATACCCAAAATATCCCACCTCAACTTATAAATTTAGTACATTTCAATAAAAATATAAAGTTAGGAAATAGTACATTATGGGAGGCACAAGCTAGAAGCTTTACAAACAATGCTGTACCTATGTAACTCAGCAAAATTGCCAGGAAGAACCACAGCAATGGGTTTTAACTGACTCAAGTTAGCTCTGTGCTTCCACTTTAGCTTCCTCCCAACAACTGCAGCGAGTAGAAATCTATACATTGATTTAACACCAGCAATGAAAGCAGTAATGCAACTGCATCTGCTTTTCTGTCAGGTCTTCCCTTGCAAGACTGTAACTCTGGCTTGAAATGCAAGTGTTTGAATCCATAAAAATAAGAAGAATCCATTAAAATAAGATGTTAACAATTTCTGGAAACACTAAAGCTCCAGTTCTCCTATTTAGTTTATAAAAGCCCAGACAAAATCCAAAGGAAAAAGTTACAGCAACAGGCCAACTTCTGAGTTTGAATAGGCAAGAAGTACAGCTCTGCTCACTCTTTTTTTGAGATTATTTACAAGTGGCCAAATGATAGTGCTAACATCTGTTGTAGCGATCTTGCAAAACAAAAAGAAATGGAGAAGTGCAAATGTGTAGCTTATTCAACAGTGAATAACTCCAACTAGTTACTAGGCATATTGATAAATTAAACAGAATTGTTCTCTTTAGTGGCTAGGCAGAGTGATTTGAGGGATGAAAAACTACTACAGTGAGTATGAAATGAAAAAACTGTTATATTGCTCCAGAATATAGATGAAAACAAGTCATGAAGCCCTCTGTGAAAGACTAGCAAAAAGCTTTGCAGAATTTTGGCTGTAAGTCTGGCTGATTTTCACCAGCCTTAGCCACTAAGGCTCTCTGAGTCTACATGAAAGACCATTCCTTTTCTTTACAAGTGGATATTACTCTCACACTATACATGCTTTCAGAAAATATAAAATAGCTTAGTGCCCACTAGTCAGCTTTTGATCGTTAACTTGTGCTCCTAACTTAGAGGCTCTCTGTGCTCTAAATCTAATTATGAATCAAAAGTAATCAGTGGCCCTAAAAATTATCGCAATTTCTCCCCACAGAAATGTCTTTCACCTACAAGTCAATAACCAAGTTAGATTTCCCACTTGTGGCTTTTCCATTATATTTATTGTAGTACCTCTGTGCAAATCAAGAGAATCCCTCAAGAGATTAAAGTATCCAGCTGGAATGAATCCTACCCGTGGAAAGGCAGAGGAAGAAGCCCTGGCTCAGCAGTGTCTTTCCTGTACGGCCTTGGGTGAGATCTTGTTAGGATCTCTGGATAGGAAAAAATAAAAATGCTTGATTTTGGCATTAAGTTCCATAATGTTTCACCAGTAAAATTACCAGGAGCACTTAAAGGTTATGATGGTATGGGAAAAATACCTGGGAAAGCATTATGGAGGCATTACTTGGTAGACAGCTTGCACTAAACTGACAAAAAGGAAATTTGGGAGACAGCAGCAACACAAACAGGACAATATAATGAAATCATATAAGGTGTACCAGCCATTTTAAAGCAGACGTGTGCTAACAGTGGTCTGCTTCTATGCATTTCAAGGAGCTGAGTACAATATAAAAAGTGAAATTTAATGCAGTGAAATAATTTAAGGGATGTAACCAAGGCATTAAAAAAGATTTTATCTTCTCAAATTCAGGATGATACCAAAGGCATTTGCTAAACTTTTACTTCTTCTGTCTTGATAACACTTAACCTGAAAAGATCTGCTCCTTGCCAAAATTAAAAGATGTTTTAATGCAAAACTAGCTTAAGTATAATCGGTTGCATCATAATTTGAACATGCAGCAATCCAAAATATAATTACTCATAATTTGGCTAATAGCTTGCAGTTAAGGTTCTTTTTGCAGAAATGCTTATTTGTTTTTTACCTAGAAGAGGAGCAATTCTCTTCCCAACCAAGCCATAGTATTCAGGGAGTTAGAACATTATATCAGGGCACTTTGTGGCATCCAATTAGGCATTCTTAAGCATCATACACAACAACACCCAGAGCAGAGATTTTCTTTACACTTTAACATCTGAAGAGGAGGTTTATTTGATTCAAAGAGCACTGTTCTCTCCTACTAACGTTTTCATCATCCTTTCCCCCGTTGTTATCCCTCAAATCTGGCAGTGCTGACACACGAAGCAGCAAACTGAACACCTGGCTGTCACGCATTATGGCATCAGGTTGCAGTGCCAGGTGGTCGGAGGAGTGGGAGGCACGTCAAACACATGCCTTTGGGCTGAGCTCAGCTGCCTACTGTATGCTGCTGTCATGTGGGAAAGCTCAGCCTAGGTGCTGGTCCAGGGCAAAATGCCATTGCTTGGCTGCTGTAGGTGACACCTACCACAGTGTGCTGCTGGCTGGCCAGAGCTCTCTGCTCGCTTCTGCTGCTCACCCACCGTGGGGTGGGACAACTGATCTCACAGGATTCCAGCCACGATCACTGTGTTCCTAGAGGTACCAAAGAACATGGGTTACTCTGACAAACAGCAACGTAACTTCATTGTAATTGAGTCTTTTCCTTCTGGAAAGGAGTTGTTCTAAGACCACCCTAAAATGGGGCTTTTCCCAATGCTGAAGTGTTCTTTTCATCATATCATGACATGCAGGGGCAGCATCAGAATTTTATACTCTGATTTGCAGCCAGATATCACAGACTTGAGTCCTCACAACACCATGTATCAACAGTCACCAACAAACTTGATAATCATCAAACTAATATTTACTTAACCTGATTTTTGCTACCATGGCACACCCCATTTACAGTTACACCATTTGCCTAAGGAGATAGAAAAGGCAGCTACTCAAAATACTGTCTTTGTGAGGACACTACGTTGTCTCTGAAATAGTTTTGGCATACTTGCCTTACCTTTTCTTTTTTTTATAGCTTGTGACTTATTTATTAATCTATGTTTTTGTAGTGCTGTATTTTCAGTTCTCCAATACCTTACCAAAGCTGGGGATACTACTAAAGCATCCTCACAGAACTCTCCTCTGCTTTCTAAGAGCATCTTACTCTTCTAGGTCCCAAACAACTGTCTCAACTTTTCAACCAATGCAGATCTAGACTCAAGCTCTAACTGCCACAAAATTATAAGCCCAAAGCTGACTATCATCTTAGGGATGAATTTACTGATTTATATTTTAAAACTGAAGGCTTAGAACATTTTTTTTTTAATTAGAAAAGGTATTTTTCAATAAAAGCACTTTTCCATCTTAACCATCATTTTTAGCAGGGTATTGCTCTGGAAATAGATCCTAAACCAAGTGGTGCCTTTCACCACAACATTCTTTTCATCACAGCGATATCCCTAATGATTTTATCTGGGTTTTTGTGTGAAGACTGCTGGCCTTAACAAAATGCTTCAGAAATCTGTAGCTGTCCTTGACTGCTCACTTCTTTACACCCACTGCATTTGTACAAGACCTCCCCTGAACAGAGCTGTAGTAATTGCTACTATCACATGAACGACAACCCTCATGGATAAAAGAAATCATGTCTATAGAAGGCAGAGTGCAGCCCTCAGCACCCATTGTTTGGGTTGGACATGGCTAAACTTCAGGTCTTCAGTTGAAAAACAACTGAAAATTGGTTCCACAAATTTCTCTAGACTGTGATTAAGAAGGAGCTTAGTTACAACAAAATGCAATTACTCAGTTTTGGCCACGCAGCCTTCATGAGGCTTTTCCAGATCCGCTCCCACGGACCCTAATTCTGGTTTGGAAGCCAATTGTTCCTTGGCAGCGTTGCCATGGATCTCACTCAGAGATTTAGCAACACATTCTCCACCAGCTTACAGCAAACACCAATGTCTGCAGCTCACCCAGAGCTTGATTATACCATAATTTGGAAGTTATCCATATTAGATCCTGCATGTTACATCTGACAGGGAGGGTGGAATGCTGTGCCACACGAGACTGAGTTCTTGTAGCTGTACCTGATACTGCATTTGCACAACAGAAAGTGCCTAAATACAACATCATACAAAGTTAAAGATGCAGGAGGAATTAGGATTTTCTAGCCATTTGCAGAGCCACTGGGATCAAACTGATCTCCCTACCAAGGGAGACACCATGGGTATCTGTTAGGGAACATCTAACCAGTAAATCAGGAAGCCTCCTTTAAAGAACTACATGAAACTTCTCAATTCCAGGTTTACATGGGGACTTCAACCACCCCCAGCACCTGCTGGGAAGGCAATACAGCATGGCATCAGCATTCCTAGAGATTTCTGGAGGATGGTTGACATGTGCTGCACAAGAGATTTCTCACTGGCACTGTTACTCGCACCTCTGTAAGAAGATGATGACCCAGGGCAACTGCTTTGTCCCAATCCAAACCTTTCTATGATTCTGCTACTGACACAGTAGGGCAAAGGAAATGAGGGAAGCAGAATAACAGAGCAGCAGCTTTGGCAAAAATAAGGTTCTGTGGCATCAACATGGAAATCAGAATCAGGTTTCTTGAATTGCCAATATTTTTGATTATTGCTACAATGATGACAGAAGATAAGTCTTTACTGGATCTGAAAAGCCCCTGTTCCACTGGTTCTCCTACTGCACTGAAACATCTCACTTTAAACTTATATTCCATAGAGAAATACATTTCTTTTCTCTTAGTTTGATTTTTTTTTAAAGTGTGGAGAAGCCTACTAAATTCTGTATTTCTTTTTTCCTGGATGAATGCACTCTCAAACTATGGGAGAGCTCTTCTGAAAAAGTACTACTACCTAATGTGGATAAATAATTAGATGGTACTTGGGGTGATGGGAGAAGGGTACAGCCTCATTCACCAGAGTGGAGGAGGAGTATTATTTTCATGCTTTGCTCCAATTAATTTTGAAATCTTCTCTCACCATTCTTCAGTGATAGAGATCATGAGATGCCCAAAAAGCACACCAACTCTGTGAGCTGTGTGGACTTAAGACAATAAAGAAAGTTATGTAAATATTTTTTGTAAAAATTATGTTCTTTAGTGATTTTTTAAAAAAATATGTCACCTTTTCCAATAATGCTTGACCAGCATGAATAATTGAAAGAATTATTGGCATTATTACCAAAAAAAGTCACAGAAAAATTCTTTATTTTTCCCTCTGCCCAGATGGTCATATTTAAGAAATCAGTAAAATAATGAAAAAAAGAATAAAAACTCCTTGGACTCAATAACAAAATCCTGGACTGGAATCTGAATTTCACGACCATTATTTTACAAGTGAGACAAAAGTCTTAAATTCCAGATTTCAGTTGTGCTAAAATACTCAAGCAATCTTTATTCTATACACGTGGAAAGAATGTAAGAGAATATTGCCATTGCAATGGTTTGCTTTAACACACTACAGAGATTATTACAAATAGATGTGTTTCATCCCAGGAATTTTTTGGGAATTCCAGGAAACCCACATGCACAAATAGATGGAAACACACAAGCTTTGATTTGGACTGCTATTCAGAAACCAGGAGCTGAGATTTCTGTTTGAATTTTTTGTGTTCTTACCCCCTTTTCCTTTGGCTATATCTGTTAACAACAAAGAAGTTCCACTCTGTTAGGAAGACAGTAGAATTTGGCTGCTCAAAGGCAAATTTTCAGTTGGACATTCTGAATGCTTTTTTATTTTTCACATATTTGTGTTTTAAGACAATCTGACCGTGAATAAACCTTTAGGTGAGAAAGTGGCTTTAACACACAGCTTTGACTTCAGCATTATTCCATAGTTTCATTCCTGCTTGAGAGTTCAACAGAGCAGGCTATAATTTATAGTAAATTACACTTAAGACTACAAAATTCTGACAGTTTTACTCCTGTGTTGTTCAATGCACAAAGTGACCCTATCATGAGGCTGTTGACCTGGCACCCTTGGGAAGTACAGCAGATTTTTCTCAGCTAATGCATGGCCTCACTCAGCAGGACAGAGCAGGCTTGCTTTAAAAAAGGGCAGCACAACAACCCCATGTTCCTGTTACTAACTAATGCTACACAAATGAAGAAATGAGAAAGACCTGTCAGCTGAAATAAATATTGGAAGAAAATTCTACTGTGTATTTGTCCCTTACAATTAACACTTGTACCAAAACTGAATGTCACATAGCAGAATGATTACTCCTTAATCAAAACCGTAATTAGCTGTGCATTTCAAAAATCTATTTTTCATAACATCGTGAGCATGAACTCTGACTGCCACAGACTGGGATACACATGCACTATTACAAAGGGATACCCTGTTGTCTTCTGTGCCACTGCTCAAAAACCCCAGACTGTTGTCAGATGCTAAAAGCAGACTTCACTGCTTGTAGTAATCATGGTAGAGCCACATGAAGTATCATACAAAGAAACAAAAACATGATTTAAAAAAAAAACCCACAGATTATTTAAAAATAACAATCCCTTTACCAGTAGTTAATCTAGTAATTTCCCCATTGAAAACAAAAACCATTAGATACATAGATTTTGATTCATTTATAGTTTTTAAATTACTTAACCAGAAAGTCCATACTTCCTAAATGTGTAAACACAAATATGCACCACCAATCAGAAGATGGAACTAACAAAAATAACCTTAATAAAAAATTGAAGTATAAAAGAGCTTCTATAACCAGCTGAAGACTTCACAATTAAATTAGAACAAGCCTACACCAATGGTACATACACTGAGAGATTTTTCCATTCCTCTTTAAAGGAAATCCTGTATGAAATGTGAGATCTGACTATGGTTGCTGTTCTTGCCCCCATCAGTAGAATTATGAAATTTGAAGCAGCAACCTTTGTGTTACTCTTATTCACACTTCAGTTCCCAGCTGTCTCCTAAAACAAAACCATGCAAAAGTCTACTTTCAAGACTAAATCATAAAAACATTCAAAACTACCACAAACCATAGAATGGTGAAAGGTGGGTTAGAAGATAAACCATGCTCCAGACTTCTCTTTTGGGGTGACTGTGACACTGAGGGGACACAAAAAGCCTCACCTTTCTGCAATTTCTGGTAATACAGCCAGTGTTTCCCTGAGTAATGTGATGAACTGACTGCAACCCTCATTGCCCACCCCCTGAACTGCTGGGGGAAAAGGCAGAGAAAACTGGGAGGGAGGTTGAGCCTGTGAATAAGGGAGGGCAGGGGAAAGGGGTTTTTAGAATTTGTTTTTATTTTTCATTGCCCTGTTCTGATTTGATTGATGATAAATTCAACTCATTTCTTCAAGTCCAGTCTGTTTTGCTTGTTACTGTAATAGATGAGATCTTCCTGCCCTTATGCCAATCCATGAGCCTTTTATTTTATTTTCTCTCCCCTGTCCAGAAGAAGGGATAGAGCAAATTTGGTGGGCACCCAGCATCCAGCCAGGATAAACGCACTACAGGTATGCAACATACACAGATCATTGAATATTCTAGAGATATAAATATTAAATAATTTCTCCAACTCCTAATATATACTACTTAGAGCATATATTAGATTTTTGAGCTTTGACTAGCTCTGTACTCCTGGATTAAATTAGGCTCCTTACTGAATGTGCACAGAAAGATTCTATACCACCAAAAACCTTTGAGAAAAAAAGAAATTTCCTACTGAATGAGAACCTTATAATATCTTAAGCCTTTCAGTGAGAATATACTAGTAATGGAAATACAGTTTGCTTTTGAAAGTACTATTCCAGAAGGTGAACTGACATCAAAAGCAGTAGGAAACTGAAACACCCTAAAACCTTTTTTTCCTCCTCCCTCCACCATAATTATAGTTTACCATAGCTTAACTATTCTGAAGAGCCAATGTATCAGTGTACAATGGGGACCCCAGCGGTGGAAGTCCAAGGTCCAAACAAATAACCTGAAATAAATCATGTCAGGGGCAAGCCCAGTACTGTACCTTGAAGTGAGACATCTATTCTGAGCATAACACTGTGAAGATTCCCCGAGGATTTGCTCTATTTCCGAACACTGATGCATGATTTGGATAAAAAGCTGCCAGGGTGTTTCCTCGGAGACTTCACGTCACCTCCAAAGAATGCTGTCGACACCTAATCGCACAGCACAGAGCTCCAGACATTTTCCAATCTGTCCTTTCTCTGAAGCTCTTTTTGTCATCAGGTGATTACCACCCCTATATTCCACTGGAAATTCAATTTTCATCCCTAGAGCTCAAAACCTATCAGGCGATAAACCAAATCACTGCCTCAAAACCACCATCATAAGTGACTTATTAATGGCAGAGAATTAGTGCTACTCATCAAGAAGACAAACTGCTAACACTTCTTCAGTATAAAACATTACCAGAGAGCCATTCCAGCATAACCTCTGCATGTGGACATTTGTTTTTAGGACAAAGTGTAGATTAATTCTGGAAGAACTACTCCTTTCAAATGTAACATACAGAAGAAAGGGAAGAATATCTAGCAAATAAGAATAATTTCTGGATGGGACAAGGATGGGTAACACACTAGCACCCACCATGACCTACCTTGAGAGCAGTCAGGCATGTTTTTGGACAGTTGCCAGCTTCATGGTTCCTCCAGGGCCTTCACACAGCGTTTGGCAATTCTTGCCTTTCCACAGACATACAATTTGTCTTATGTTGAGCACTGATGGACACTTAACAGTGATCTGCTGCTTTTAGCTTTCCTTGGTATAATAACCATATTCAAATAATTTCAGTAGGTAACTTGGAAGAAGTGTGCTTGGTTTTATCACAACACTGTGCACAATAAAAAGTGACAGTGAAAAAACCAAACCACATCAGTTTTTAAATCACTTGCAGAAAGAAGCAGCTTACCAAAATGAAATTATGTGAAAGAGAAAGCTATTCTGCTATGTAAGTACAAAACTCAAGTAAACACAATTTTGCCTCATCCTTTCAAAAGTTTGTAGAAAAACATGTAGAGGGGTAGGAAGTAGAAACTTTTAAGATTCTTCAAAGATCCATGTGCCCTCCTGAATCCTATTCCTGTAATGGGAAGCCTTCCTAGTGAAAGGAGACACCTGCTTTTCCATAGTGCACAGTTCCCTTATGGGCCATGAATAATCTGACACATTTCAGCAGTGGTTTTCATCCTTCTGCATCCTATTTAAAATACAGGATGGATTTTCCAAGGTAATAAATTATCTGTTACTAACATAAAATTTTTTGACAAGTTTGGCCTTACAAAATTAAGCTATGTTCCTGCATAATTGGTCAATTTTATTTTGATAACTAGTTTCTCAGATTGACATTCTACTATTCAAGCAGAAACACCTCAGACAAGGCAAGATAATATCCTGCACTCAGAACATTATGTTTATATTTCATTTGTCCACATTGTTATATGTTGAAGCAAACATTTAGAAACAGCTAAGGATCTAAAAACATGAGTGGAAAGCTGAACTACAATATATATTTAGGACTTGAACAGTCATCTCTTTCCCAGATCTGAAAGTCCAAGGCTGGAAGAAATATTTATTATTGAAAACCTCTCTTAGATGTTTAAACCAAGTGGTTCTGTTCAAGTTTACTTATGTAAGTTATACTGAACTTAAAATAGTAATCATCAGCCAGTGATGTTCTTGCTTTCTTGTATTTCTTCTAGCCTCAGGAGTATTATAATCTCTGCTGTGCAAGTTTGTATAAGGCTTATACATGCTCAATCATAAAAAAAGATACTCTGAGTTTAAGGAATTACAAAAAAACCCAAAAACCCAAGTCAATGTGATGATCTCACCAAAATTGAACACCTCTAGCAGGAACCTAGTAAAGCCAAGAAATGGACCTTGAAAACAAATTATTGCTAATTTTATAATTAGCTTTAGTCTGTCCTATATTAGGGGCAGCACCTCTGCTGCAAATTTATGCTGCATTTTCACCAGAGTGCCAGTGCTGCAACAACAATACCAGAATGCGATCATGAGCTGCTGTCACACTGTCCTGGTGAGCGATTCACTCTCAAACTCCACTTGGCACATGGGAGAGCAGCAGCAGCTACATATTCAGGAAGAAGGCCTTTTACATCTGTAGCTCAGAGTTTTGAACAGGTTCAAAAAATTATTTAAAAACTTAATCATCAGCCCAGAGTTCTTTAGAGGTGTTTCCACAAGCATACAATATTTGTAAAAAAATAAAAATAATTCCAGTTTTGCCAAGCTGTTTGCAAAGTCTTTTTGTTGAGATTATTTTAGTATTATTTTACATGGCTATGCTCATTTCAACCACATCGAATGTGTAATAAGAATCACTCAATATCATTGCCTTTCAGCTGTAGTTGTAGCTGAAATATTACGCTATCACATAACAGTGTTAGCTCTTCAGGCAGGGGAAAAGAGTGTTTTGCAAATGTTTACAAATGTACTTAGGCACTATTCATCATTACCTTGACTCTACATCTGACTAAATACATTCATGCAAGACTCACTTTGCTTTATGCCTGCTTCAATGTCCTGTAAAGACAGGGAACCCCCAAAGGCCCTTGCCATTTTTCTTTCCTGCATCAGTGTGGTGGGTTGACTCTGGCTACATGCCAGGTGCCCACCAATTCTGCTCTATCATTCCCCTCCTCATCATCTGGACAGGGGAGAGAAAATGTAATACAAAATATAATTAAAGGCTCATTGTCTGAAAGGCTGGAAGAGGTAACTCACCCATTGCCAATGCAGGCAAAACAGACAGGACTTGAGGAAATGAGCTGAATTCGTCATCAATCAAATCAGAGTAGGACACTGCAGCACCCCCACTACCAAGACCTTGCCATGCAAACCCAATCTTCTTTAAAGATCTAAAGTGATTTAAAGAACCCCTAATATGCATTCATTTAACATTTATTGGAAATCTTTGAAGCCATCCATCTGCTGACCTACACCAAACACCCATCAGTAAACTTCTCTTAGCTGCCCCTTTCCAACAGAAACCTTATCCCTGAGGATTCTCTTCTGCTACTGATTTTACTTCTCAGTGTCAGTAACTCACACAAGCATCATTCCAAATACAGGCATGAAGGCAAAGGATGGTTTTGCTTCTGCAAGCACTGGCCAATCCCTCTTCTCATTTTTAGAATCACAGTTACTCTAGAAGTTTGAATCAGGTTCAAGTTGTTTTGACAGTTATACAACTTGGGAATTGAAATCAAAAGTACAAATCAAACATGGTGACAAAATTTTGCTATTTTAGAGCCATGATACTGGGGAATTTTTTAATTGATATAGTTCCTTTGCTAAGCTTTGTCCAAAATATTGACATCATTGCTAAAACAAAAGAAATATGGGATATTATTTGAGGAGGAAATTGGACCATAAGGAAAATGTAGGAATTTCACCACCCCAAGATTCTGATCAATTCCAGTCAGAATTTACCAACTATGATAAATCTATTTTCCCTTAATTTGTCAGAATATCTCCTGTTCTTAAGGGAAGTGCTAAGCAAAAAACCTAAATAATTTATAGAGCAATAGGTCTTGAAAATCTCTTTCCTACACTGATCTGTATGAACTGCACATTTGCTAGATACCTGCAAAAAAACTTTCTTGGCAGGAATATTCCTTTGGGTGTGACTGTACTTTGTTTGCTTTATAAGGGTAGTAGAGCTTTAACTGCACTTCAGGAGGGATGGCTGATTGGTTGTTTTGTTTCTAGCAAGACAGACTTTTCTTAGACTTCAGAGTTTTTAACCTTTCTTCAGTTAATTGGGATGATGGGGCAGAGTGGGAGACAGAGCAAGGATCATTGCAAATATACACAAATTTACTTTGAAGGTATATACATGTTTCAGCACAAATGAAATTTATTCCCCAAAAAGTCTCATTTATAGGATTCCAAGGCATTCTACACTCAGCTTCAGGAAAAAAACACTGCAATTTGAAGACTGAAGAGAGCAGTCAAAAAAATCCTTTCTACAGTTCTGCATCAACAGGTAAAGATTTCATGCATAAATCTAAACAGCAACACTCAAAAAACTTCAAGGAACTGCTGAAGGGAAGCAGCATGGACTGCCTCAGAGGAATATGACTTTAACACGTTCCTTGTTATTTGATAGCTAGTCTTAATATAGTTAGAAGAGTCTGAAACAGATGAAGGCTGACTTTATCAAGTCAGGATTGGTAAAAATTACTACTTTTATGGAGTAGGCAAAAGACATGGAGGGTATGAAAGTTCTAAGAAAATAAATTCATTTTTCTCTACATTGAAACAAAAATCTTTTCACACAGCAAGCACAAAAATTAGCATAGCTCAGAACAAAACAGGGGCTTTGAGAAGGGAAAAAAAAGATAAATAATTTACGTTTAACTTACATTTACAGTAAGTTTACATTGAAAGGCTAAAACTATCTTTTAAAGAAACTTGAGAACATAGCTAAATCTTATCACAACATAGGATATGAGATATTAAAGAAAGGATCTTGTGGAAAATATCTCTCCCATTTGAAGCAACAGGCATGTAGAAGACTCTACTGATCTAAAATTCCCAGTAGTGGGTAGGTGATTTCTCAATCCAGTGACACAATAGACAAGTGAGAGTCCTCAGAGCTGCCAATCTCTGATGGAGCTTTGGCTTTCCAGAGACCTGCCACCAGGAGCATCTGGAAAGGATACAGACAGCAGGGACTCTGTCCTATACCTACACTGAGCAGAGGGGGATAAAACCACCAAACCAGGCTGAATGGAAGATAAGCTGTTCAGTGAACATTTCTTTTAGATGGGACAGAGCCAGAAGAGTTTGCAGTGCTAAAGGCAAGCACAGGACCATTAAGGAGATGATCAGACCTTAGAGCAAGGCAGCCCATAGTATTCTTTCCAGTGAATGAGCTTTTTTGAACAAGTCACTTAGCCAGCTTATCATCTTCACAGACAATCAGAAGGAAAAACACCCACCCAACCCTTAAAACTGACAGCAATCAACAGCGGGAGAAGTCAGCAGGAGCTGAATGGTAACATCTCCACATGAGCAATTCTCTGGAGGTGATTTTATGAGCCCAGCAGCTCTGCCAAGGCCAACAGGGAAGATGGAACAACCTATTACAGTTACAGGTGTCTGGTTTTTGCTCATGCCACACACGAGCCACGTGGCTGTAGCTTACACCCTTCCCAGGCCATACACTGTAGTCCCAGCCTGACTCCAGGCTGGCCAAGTGGGGGAAAACCTCCCCAGTGTGTTCTGCTGGGCACTGGTCAGCACAAGAGACATAGGGCAGAGAGGGAGTTTGCTGCTCCCACTTCTGCCAGGGAAGGCTTTGGCCCGTGGCCGCTGCTTGCCCTCAGTGGAAAGTTAAAATGCCAGAGTGGGAAGAAACAGGAAGGTTTTGCATCATGCTCTTATTTGCCATGCCAGCAACAGCCAAAACAGATTAGTCGGTGTCCAGATTCATGAGCATGTCCTGCAAAGCCAGCTTCCCAGTTGTTCACCATTTATCTACTCCTCATCTCCTCCTAAGAGAGTGTTAACTGTTTCAAACCTTAAGTAAGTCACCCTCAGATTATTTATCTCAATTTCAGTTAAAGTGAGTATTACTGGCATGGCTGGTTTCCCCAAGAGCACAACAAAATTTTTGTGTAAAAATCCACCTGTCTCCACAACCAAGTTAACAAAATACTTAGTAAAGAAATGGAATTTAGAGCAGTCATTAAAGACGACATCCCATAATAATGATGAATTTTTGGAGAAGCTACAGATACTTCTTCAGTTTCACTCTAATGAATTGCAATAATAATCTAGTACTCTGAGCAGACCACAATCTCCTAAATATGAGGAGGTTGAGGCTCTGAGAAAATTCACTTTAATGCTTTTTTTTAAATTTCTCAAGTATGTTTCCTGCAATGATTAGTACGCTAGTACTGAAAACTAAACAAAACCCCAAAACAATCCCAAACCCCTTAATGCAAATTCACTTATTTTTTAACATATTTTAGAATATTTAATTATCAGACTGTTTCTTTAATTTAATGCAACCACAGAAGAAAACTGGAGTTTGGAGTACTAAAGATACAGGTTGAAAAAGAAGAAAATGGTATCAATGAAGAATAAAAGAAAAAAAAAAAGACCAAAAATTAAAAAGAGATGAAATAGGTAGGAGACTGGGTGAAACAGGAAAAGCCCTTTTTCTTTCAACCTTAGATATGAAAGCTTCTAGTGAGTGCTATAAAATGGAATTTAGAGTGCAACAAAAAGGAATTTCTAATTAAAGTTAATTAGGCCAGCGAATGCTATGGGGAACAAAGCTGTAGATGGAGAGTTTTAAAAGAACATGCAGACAGTTGTGAGTAACAAAAAGAAAGAGCAAAAGAAAGTGAAAAAGTTATGAATAAGTAGGAGAAAAAAGAGTACATTCCTCCTTTACAGAGGGAGAGGATGCAAGAGGCAGGAACAGCTAACAGAAAGCAAAGGAGAGAATTTACTGGAGAAAAATAAAGTTTGATAGCTTTGAGGGGCAAAGCACAAACAGCAGAGACTATTTGCTGAACAAATATCAGGATTAAAAATAATTCAAAATGCAGACAGATTTATTAAATTGGTTAAATTGGGGTTTTTATATTAACTTCTGAAAAATTAAATTTGAAACTTAATGGAAAACAGTTGCAAATGTCATGCAAGGAAAAAAATACAAAACATAAAAGAGTTAGAAAGATCACGGATGCACAAAATTATAGTTTATGCATCTTTGCAATATCTTGCTGTGAGTCACTTTCCATCTAGTCTTTGCCACCTTATGCTGCCAGATTACCTAAAACATGATTAAATAAATTAAATGTTCCTCAGGTATCAAGATACATGGATTTCTTCTTCTGCATGAAAGTTTCCAGCAATTTGTATCTCGTCTGGATAATGGAACCTAGTACAAAACATGAAAGGAGGCTGATTTGCCAAAGCTCTAACAAATAATTTAGGATGCTTAGAAGAAGTGAAGACATTTGAGTTGTAATGTGAAGAGTGAGACCAGAGCTCTTGTGCCTGGCAGGAGAGACAATTAGTTTGAAGAAAGCTATTTATACTTATTTACACAAACTAAAAATAACACATTTCCTTGTGTAGTATATTTACAAACTAAATTTATTTTTAAAGTGTGTTGGTAACAGCAACTAGAAAGTATCACAAGAGAAATGCTTCAGAGAACAGCCGTATTTTATGCAAATATTTACTATCACACATAGCAATTTAAAAAGCACACTGCCATTTAGAATGCAAATAAACTATTTGTTTAGTTTTATTACTGTGACCAATCTGTTTTTAAATAGGAATATGTCTGAATAGAGTACAGGCAAGAGAACTAAATTTCTTATTCTAAGTTAAAATCCATTAAAACCACACTGAGTGGGATTACATAGTTAAAACTCATAAGAACATCTGGCTATGTAGTTAGTGCAGGCTCCTTTCTAAGCAACAAGCAGCAGAGAACATTGACCTAAATTTAGTGTCAAATATTTAAATTTATTTCAGCTTTTATCACAGATCAGAGAGAAAGATATGTTTGTCATAGGGTAGTTTTTGACTAAAACACAATGGGAAGATCTTGCAAGGACATTTTAAACTTCAGGCTCCCAAATTATCCGTATTGGATTAGATACATATTTTAAATTTTATTAATGAAGATTTTTTTTTCAGTTTCTTTATTGGTTATTTTTACTTTTTTAACCTTCCTCAGCAGCACCAGAAAATGGCTGATGCAGGGTCAGCGCAGATCTCCAAGCATCCTGACTCAGAAGACAACACAAAGAATCCCCTCAGGAGCTCAGTTAGTGCATCACATTTACTTGTGTACACTCATTCATTTATTTTTCCTATTTGGGACTGGAAATATATTTCCTGTGCTACCAGAAAAGTCACCTGCAAAACCTGCAACTTGCCCTGAAGCATGGTGAGGAGCTCACCTTCAGGCTCTGGTGAGGACATTATGGCACAGACAACACTGCTCTTTTGCTTCTATCTGCCGATGTTCTAGGAGAGAAAAATCTGCTACAAACAACCTCTTAGGCTGTTAGACCAGACTAAATGACCTCCTGAAAGAAGAGCTGAGCACCTGTACCTGTGCACAGACTAGCTTCTCTACAAGGGTTTCCTATGTGGTCCAGTTGAGCTTGGTATGAGACACCCCAGGAGCAGAGAGAAACCAGTGTTAAACTAAACAGAAAAATGTCCCCCAGCCACACTTCAGCCTATTTGCATTGCACATCTGACGTGTAAAACCCACATTTAGGGAAGACTGTATCTGAAGTCTCTGCATATTTTGTATAATATGTAGATATTCCCTCATTATCTTGATAAATACTGAGTGCTAACCACATATTTTTCTGCTTATGAGCCACGCTTAAATTTACACGAATCTACTTACAATTAGGATGTAATACCTTAATGAAAATTATAGTGTGTTTGTAACAAAAAGCTTTTCTTGTACAAAAAGGGGTAGAAAAAGAGTAATTTACAGAACATGAATTTTTAGTTGCTGCTTTTCAGTGTACAACAGAATTCCTAAGCAGGAGGAATATCTATACCCATACCTATACATATATATGTATGCTTCAATTTGTACTTCAATTAAAGCAAAAGTCACATTAGCCTTTTTATCTAGTTCACATTCTTCCTATTTTGTAACTAATAAATCCTTTAGAACAGCTTCCTATACTTTTAGTTTGATCTTCTATCTTTTTTTATCTAAAAAAACTCCAGGAAGAAGTTCAGCGACGAATGAGAACAGTTGTTGATGCTTTCTCACTCCAGGTCTGTTGCACACAGTTCACACTCATTCTGGGCTCATATTAACCCAGTTCATTTTAAACAGGAGATAATGTAAAAAAAAAAAATTAAGTATCAGAAATTACATTTCATCCAAAAGGCTCTTAAAATGCTTTATAGACTCTACACACAGATCACTCCATCAGTCACTGAAAGCAAGTACCTCTGGGATGAAATGCAACAACTGTTCCACGGGGCACGGCAGAGGAGAGGAAGTGAGGAATACCAGCACATCGAATTGCAATTGCAGGGGGAATTTAGGTAGGAAGAATGTAATTACCCCGTTTGGAGCCTGGCCAGACCACGGGGGTTAACATCTTATAAAGAGCCCTCTGAGAATTTTAACAACCCCTAGTGCTCAGGACATTTAATTTATATTAGCCCTCAGGAGCAAGGCTAACTGCTTTGCTCAACTGGGTTTGTGCGCTGCAGGAAACGGGGCAAATCAACTTCTAGCTGTTCTCTGCTTCCACCCAACTACTAAGCAGGTTAATACTACTTAGGCTGCAACTTCTCACGAAAATGCAGCAGAAAGCAACAGGAATGAAAGCTGCACAAGAATCAGAGCTGTTCTTAATTGATCTTTCAAAAGCCATAGAGGGAAAAAAAAGTTTCCTATTCAAAAAAGTCCTAACTCCTCATACACAAAGCATTTGAGATCATCTCAGCTGGAATAACAAAAAATAAGCATTATAAAGATATACAGGTTAGGAATACAACATCAGAAACACCTATTCCCTCTCCAATATCAGCCTCTGAGAAAGAGCCTGAAACTAAAGCATGGGTACAGATCAGTTAGTTTCTTAAATTAAGGGAGCAGTTGTAACCAACTATTTTAACTAATATATCTGATGCATGTACATTTTCATTTTTAAGTGAAATAAAATTAAAGGCAACAATGAAAATAAGAAAGATGAGTAGGCAAAAGAAACATAAGAATGCAATTCCTCTTACTTTTTTGCCACTGTCACCTTAAAGTAATAAAAAAAAAAAAAGAAGACTTGTTTCTAAGCTTCTTTCCTCTAATATAAAATAACAAGTAAGGCTACAGTGGAGTATGGCTTTTCACTCTCATTGAACCAAAAGCATTTGGAGCAAATTCCAAGAGACTGCCAAACACTCTTTGAAATTGTTTACATTATGTATCCATACCCCACAGAACTGTCTTATTTCTTCAACTAGGTTACACACAATTCAGAGTAATTTAACTTTTCTGTTGTAGTCTAATGCAATGTAGTGCAGATAAATGTTACTTCATTGTTTTTAAACTTCTGAATGTCCACAGGATTGTATTTCCTTTGCCTTTAACTGACTCATTTTGTTCACTTCAGACATGCAGAATAATGAAAGTATCATGGTATTCTACATTATTTTCTCTTAAAGCCCCTTATTTGTTTTATCTCATAATGAGAAACTGAAAGAAGAAACAAGAGGCTTCTCCAAATCAAGCAAAGCAGAGCCCTTTGGCTTGTAAATATTCCTTGGGCACAGCAGAGATGCTGTATATCACACGGACAACACTATTGCTGCAGGAGCTTTGTGATTTATGCTAATTAGAAAAGCCCCCTTGACAAACAGAAAACAAAGGGCAGAACAGTTCAGTGCTGATGCAGATTTCCAACATTAGGTTTAAGTTTCACAGGAAATACCGAAGACCAGTGGTTACAGGAATCTCACAATGCTGGTACGTATCTGGGAGTCCTTGCTGGAGGAACGTCAGAGGCACAAATCATGAGTGATTTGTATCATGTAGTCTTATCCCAGGACTCATCAGATATGGGGAAGAGTGGACAGTCCCTGCTCTTTTAAGAGGATTCACAGACTGACTTTTAACTATGGAAAAACCTTTTTAAAAGCACATCCCTCAGTGTTTTATGTAAACCCCTTATGCAGACTCTTCCATAGGGAGAACTTGTCTTCAGGTGTTCAAACAGGTCTCATCGCTGGATTGGTGTGCTCCTTCTCCTCCCCAAAAAACTCTGGTGTATTGCTCCAGGGTTAAGTGTATAGGATCCTAATATTTTTCATTGCGTCTCAAGATCTCACAATCTTTTTTGAGTCCCCTAAGAGCTAGATTTTGAAAAGCATTTAGGCTCATGAAACTTTTCACATGTGCTCATCCTTGACTTCTGAACATTTAGGAAAACTCCAGCACTGGTTTAGAATCTGATGTCCTTCCTATGTTCAAAGATGACCAAACCCAAAAGTATAAACTTTGAAAGTTCATAAAAGGCAGAAATTTGTAATTCAAGACCTCAGAATGTGTTACAGAATACAGATCTGCTCTGACATCTGAGTTCATTCCATGGACATAGAAACTGATACAAATTGGTAGGTTACTTTTACAGATGATATGTGTAAGTTTCACAATATAAAGAATTGGTCTAAGTTAAAAACTAATTCCTTTTCCATATCTACAGTGTGGAGATCATGTCAGCTTCCTGGCAAATAAGAGCAAAAAGCAGTGACTTGAGACGTGGATTTATCCCTTTATAACGATCACACTGTTAAAATTATCATGTACATAAATTAATCTCATGTTTTCCCTTTTTACTTGACTAAGGTGTCACAGGCCATGGAGCAATCTTTGTCCTCGTGAGTACTAGAAATGCTGTCCCTCCCAGCACCTCTAAGGAGATCTGTGAGCATACACATTGCTTTCATGCCTCACCTTGAATGTAGTAAATGCTACACAAGCAAAGAAAGTAATGAAAAAAAGCAGAACACTCTATGCAAACAGCTCCAGGATGGATTTAGGAGTTCCAATTAGGCTCCTGTGCAGAATGCAGCTAATAAGTGTTCCTCTAAACATTAAATGGGTCATTAAAATAAGATCAGTTGAAAACCAATTGAAAAATGCATCAAAACTCACTCAGGCTCAAGAGGCTTAAACTGCAGAAATAGCTATGCCATCGAAACGTAAGTAAATTCTTTTCCAAAAAACAACAATAAAAAAGGAGCACTTATGTGATTTGCAGGGTCAGCACTGCTAATTTATAGCAAGACCAGGGTGAACTGAGTACCCTTTTTGTATTTCTCAAAATACATGCTATCTTACAGATGCAGCACACTATGTCACAGATGCTCAATAATTAAACAACATGGACAACTTCACGTAGTTGTTTGCTATGACCTATAGAAAAAATAACAAAACCCAGCAGTATTTAGGCTTAATACAAGGTGCAGAAAAACAAGGACTGTATTTTGCCCCATTGGTTAAGGGGAACAAAAGTGGCCATGTATCTTAACACCTGGGAAAAGTCAGGGCATGCACAGCTGGCTGCGAGCTGGTCACACATTCCTGAGGTTACAATTACAGCTAGTGTTCTCAAACCAGCCTCACTGACAAGCAGTTGCAGATGGCCAAAACGCTTATGTATGGAAAGAGCTTTACTCAGCAAAATCTTAGAAAAATAATGTATCAATAGGAGCACTTGTATCTGTATATGTAGCACTTTCTCAGTGATGTTTTCTTCAGTTAGCCCACAGGTAACCTCATGGAAAACCCCCAAAACAGGAAAACTTTTTTGTTGCACATCACATAGCTCATTTGGTACCAGCATATAATTTTCCCCTCAAGTAGAGTCCCCACATAGTTAAAATGGGGAAACTCTTATCAGTGTGTTCAGTTCCCAGATTTGCCAAGGGCCAGCTACATTGTCAGTCCTCCTCCCAATACTCCAGTTTGATGGGACAAAGGGCACCATAAGGATCATTTGTGTACACAACTTCGTGCTTCTGACACTGGGATGAAGAGCTACCAACATAGTAAAGAATGAAAACATGAAAAAAAAGTACTGTTCTCTCTCTTCAGCTCTGACACAAAAAATACGCCAACATAAAAGCTTCAACAGAAACAATAAGAATTCAAACATGAGAAAACTGAAAAATGACCTGCTTAGATATGAGAACAGAGAATGAAAGTTTTCTGTTGTTTGCAAAACCATCCTTACAAGACATTTCTTTCAGGATGGGGTGATCATATGATTGAGTGTAATTTTCTGTGATGCTGAAAGCATGGACACTCAATATTTAACAAATTACAGCAGTCAGTAAGTGTTAAAATACAGGAGGAAAAAGATATTTAAGTTAAATATCTAATATGCTTTTAATTAGTAGTTTTTAAGCTCCTGGAGTGTTTGGCAAAATCTGTAAAAGAAGTGGTATAAATAAAAAATTGTTGGATTTTGCATCAAACATGGCCAGAGGCAGTAATCAGGACAGCAATAACAACTGAAATTCAAACTAGGGTATTGATAACTATTTGCACCACTAAGTAAAAATATTTTCCATAAGAAAAGAACTGTTGTATTTTCTAGAACAGAATATGCAAAAAATGCATCAAGGTATGATAACACTTTAACAGCAAATTTTTTTCAATAAAAAATGCAGTAGAAGAACAAATACACAAGAGTACTGCTTGTGCCTGCTGTTCCCTGAGCAAGAGCCCTGTTACTGTGATTAGTACAGGGCACCACATGAACATCCTTCTGCACATGATCAGCAAGACTAAAAGGTCACTATGGTTTTAATTTACTATTTGCTATAAAACTTGTATCTTAAACTGACTTTGCATATGTTTCTCAGTTATCACGCATACCTTGAAGTCAACAAATCAGAGGTTAGATTACAAATCACTCTGTGTAAACTTGCATTCATATTCTGTCCCAAACCAGCTGAGACTAAAGAAGACCTCTCCAAAGCTTCTGGCTGTCCATTTTATCAGGCCATACTCTCTACTCCCTGAGACTGAGTACCTCCCTCTCCCTCTGAAGGTTAGGGAATTTTGCCAGAGTAAAGAGTACAGGACCTGACCTCTTGAACAGCAGTAGCCACATAGTTCTCTTAAAACTATTAACATTTTCACACAACAAAACCTCATTCTTAAAAACATTTAAAATAAAGTAATAAGTGTGATATTCGATTTTGTAGGTTCCTACTTCTGAAAACCCCTAAGTCTCCTAAAAGAGAGTTAGTTGTGTGATAAATTTGAACCGGAATATTCCCTTCTGCATATTGAGCTTTTCAAAGATTATTTTATTCAGCTTGTAACTACCAGCACAAATGCTGATTCTAAATATATCTGCTGAACTCTAAATGACTTCTGTTTATAGAAATAGGACATAACAAGCTATTAAATCTTCCTTACAACAAACTGCTATGCCAAAATACTTGCTCCAGATTTTTGAGCTACAGTTAAAAGAGACTGGTAACCAGAAGAAAACTGGCAAGAGAGTTATTGCATTATATTTTGTCATTGAAACTTTTCTTTAGATGGATTTCATTTTAATTAGTTCTGCATCCACACAGGCTTAAAAAAATAAAATAAAAATAAATCTCCTGGTGCTTGAAACCTTCATTACTTCATATGATTAAAGAATTTAACTCAATACTTTGTTGCTATAGAGCACCTAAATATACTCAGAAGAAGCAAGAAACAACAATAATGAAAAGATGCATAATTTCTGATGACTTGGATTACTAGAGAGTAAGAAATTATACAGAGGACTTCACAAGAAGTTTGCAATCGGGCAAGAATGAACTGCACACACTAATTAACCATTAGGTTCATGGTCATTACAGTAAAAAAAAAAAGTGTAAATCTGAATTGCAGCATTTGGAGTTTTCGCCCTTGTAAACTTTGCATCCCTCTCATGGCTGACTGAGCTGTTTCTTCAATTTCCATAACCTACAAATGGCTGGTGCACTATTAAGCATTTTCAGATCCTACAGTGAAGCGCACTTAGAATATAAAACACTATTATTGTAAAAGGTCAGTATCCATTTTATTGCTGTTATAGTTGATGCATAATCACAGTTGCTTATTTGCAAACAGAGATCAAAATTGAAATTTCACACTTTCTAAAGGAGCTGGCAGCATTTTCAGTTGCTCAAAGGTCATTGTAAATAAAGCATAGGAGATATGGCTCTCCTAAATAGCAATGGGATCTGGGACAACCAGTTTTGGAAAAGGGCATTTTGAAGCTCAATGTGAAGCTTTAGGGAAAGGTTCTCTAACTCTCTTGTGGGAGAAGTAACTGAGTGAATTCCTCTGATGAGGGAACAGTTTTCTACACTTCCACTTGCCTTAGTAACTATTGAATGGTTCCTGTTCTAAATTATACACACCTAAAGTGTCAGGGAGCATGAGGAATGTTAACTGACTAAGTAATATTGCTACTCTACCTGCTTAAGGGAAGAATAGACCTCTAACAAAACATAACTTTGAAATAATATGTTTACTACTATTCCATTTTGGCAAAGTCTGACAAGAATCATACCTAGAGATTTGCTCCTCACAAGCTGGAATTATTTGCCTTTGAAAAACTATTTTACATGAAAAACTCAAATTATTTCAATAAGAATTTTCCTTTCCCTTCTATTGAAGTGAGATGACAGGAGTATTCAATCTACTTAATGGATACGATAGGGTTTCTCCTTACCGTCCTCCTTTTTTTCAATTGAGAAAAAACTCTCACCTTTCGTCAGGAACATCTCTAATTTGTCTAATATAAGCAGTATCAAGCCAATAAGAACAAATTAAGACATTCCCTTTTAATTATTTTGTATAATTTTAGATAGCTTTATCTAAGCATCTTGAAATCCTTGAAAAACAGACTGCCTGACATTGGAATTAAGGCAGAATCTTAGTTCTACCAATGCAATTTTATTACTACAATGACCTGATGAGCAAACACTCACACATAAATGCTTTATAAGGCATTCCTCTGTCAAAATGCTTGCCCCTTGTGAATACAGTAATTTATCAGGCATTTAAAGTGCTGAAGCAAAAAATATCGGTGATCTAAAATATGTAAAAAATGCAATGATTCAATTAATGCTGAGTTACTCCATGCATGAATGAACAATTTGACCTGGCCTTCAATACAGTATTTTTAATAATGCAGCTGCCATATTCGTTGGTCTCTGCATTTCCTGAAAACTAATCTGCCAAACAAGTTATACAGCATGGATCTTCTGCGCTTCCGTTCTTCGAGGGTGAGTTAGTAATGCTCCACCATCGCACGTCAGGTCACTGACATGCTACATGCTTTAGAACATTCACACACACTGCAAGCCCAAAATGAAGACACGCATCTTCCAGTTGAAGAACTCTTACTGTCACCTCTGAGCACCTGAGTGGCCACTACAGGTTTCTAGGAAACTTCAGGTCAGTTTAGGCACTAGTTTGTATATATTTTGAAATACTTGTTTTGGTTTTGTTTTCTAAGTACAGAATATTGTGTCTGCAGTTTTGAGATATTTCTTTCCAGAAGATTGTCAGATTCATAGCTTCTCTTTCTTTTAAAACTGAGGCAGCATAACACATACGAAAATAAATGAACTAAAATTATTTTCACACAAACCAAAACAAAAAACAAGCCTCTCCTGTACCACCTGACTGGTACTATTCCAATTGCACTGCTTAACCAGAGTGTACTCTGGGAAAGCTTCACCTATAACCAACTTCACATGGAGCTCATATGTGTGCTAGCCTGGGCCCTTAAGAGCAATTTCCCACCCTTAAAAATATAGCTTGTTTCATTTCAGATGAAATTTCAAATACAGAAAAAAACCTTTGAGTAAAACCAAAATCAGGGTTACTTTGAATGAGTAGTTCAGCCCAATGAAACAATCAATAAAATTACTGATGTGAAAAAACACTTAGGTTGGGTTGATGAAAGACTACAATAATTTTCTATAAACATTTACAACTTCCGATAAAATTTACTAAAATAATAAGTAAATATTCTTTAACTGCAGATGACAGCAGCATTACAGTTAATATTTAATCATGACATTGTGAGAATATTCAGTAGTGGAAGACAGGATTAACATATTGCTTTAAAACATTCCATTACTTTCTGCATCTGTTTACTGATAATAAAAGAAACAGCTGTTCTAAATGTAACATTAACAGGTGTAAACCATTCATTTGAGATTTTAAAACAATAATTCTCCTCTGTTTCCTCCTTAGCTATTCTGAAATGACATTACAAACACCCCTCCTATTAGCTTACACAATTAACTCGTAATTGTTTAACCTCTCTGCATGTCCCCAAAACATATACATGTGGAGTTAGCTTCCTTCTCCTTTTGGGCAAAAGGCTCTGTTCTCCTGCACTGCACATCCTGAACTAATGCACCAGATGTGTCCCATAAAATGGTTGGTCACACTATTCAGCAGCTTTCCTTTAGCAACTGTTCTATATCAAATTTACTGTAAAAAAGCATCGTAATTATGAAGTAACACTGTATCAAATTCACAGACTGAATATCTCACTATGTTCGGTTAAACTATGAATGATAATTGAGCTTGAAATTGTATATTTACTTTAAATAAGTCCTCCAAATCATCTGCAACAATGTGTGCTTAATTCGAAGCCATTAACAAAAGATTTAACATTTCCACATTTATACTCTCCATAATTTCAGATATGATACTCCGTACTTAGGGAGAGAGGGGAAAAAAATAAAAGCAAGTTCTGATAGCCTTCCATTTGCAAAATTAAATGCATGTACCTTAAATTTCTTATAACTGCTAACTCATCCTGTTAAATTCTGAGTACAAATCAAACAAAATTCTCAAGAACCCCTCAATATTCTATTATAGCCAAAAAATAAATTCAGAATTATAATTTTATTTAACAAAAGAAACCAAGCCCCAATACAAAATCAAAACCTGACCTGCTTTACAGAAGACAAAACAAACTCTGAAGGCCAAATATTAAACCAACCCTTTCAAAAACCTAAAACGTTGTTTGCTTAAATCAGGTTTCATTGAAGTAAAACCAGTAAGTCTGCAGGGAAAAAAAGGAATTAAATCCTTGAGATTAAGGAATGTTTGCTTGTATAACTACATAAAGTGTGCTTGGGAATATTGATTCTATTGATATTTTAAATATTCCATATCAGAATATGGAAACGGAGAAGAATTCATTCTAACAAATCCCAAAATCCATCATCTAGATTTTACTGTTGCCAATAACTGCTAGGGGCTCCTGAAATGATTTCAATGTTCCTGTGGTTTTGTTACAGTTCTCTAAACTATGATAAAGGGAAAAAACCAAACAAGAAATAATCCCAACTCCTTCACACACACTGGTTAACTGAAACAGAAACTGATTAATAAGGTTCCTACTACATTCAGAAAGGACACATGTAAAAGGTGCTACCTTCATTTCATGCTTATACCCATATTTAAATGCAAGGAAGTTTCTTTTCAACAAGATTTTCCCGTCTTCGTAAAGATAAATTGATATTCAGCAGTTTCCCATTAAAGGAATGTGCAACTTCTCAGAATTTGGGTGAGAGGGACACCTGAGCTGCAAACACATTACCAGAACCAATCATGCCCCAGCCAATCATACAAACGATCCTCTGAAAAATGCAAAGCTACGTACAACCAAAAGGCTTTGGAAGTTTTACTATGAGGCCATGTTTTAGTCTGGAGAGCTCCTGACTGTCTCCTAGGGAACACTGCTACTTGCACTAGGCGGATTTTAGGAAACCAAGCACGCACACCACGAGGAGCAAGGTAAGCAATAACGCTTTGACCTGCTGGGGACGCAATGTAAATAGAGGAGGAGTGATGCTCATCCATGGTGAGCCCCAAACCTCAATTTAAGTCCAAATTGTACAAAACCGAAATGCCAGCAGAGGGCAGCGCAAATACGAGAAGTCCCTGGAGTGCCCCAGCCCGGCCACTCGTGGGGGACAAGGAGGTGGCTGCCACTCGCTGGTCCCTGGGACACCACCACTACTCCCTGCTTCCTCCCTGGGAAGAGGTCAAGTACAGCAACGTGCAACTCCACCCAACATTGCACATTTCAGGTTTTCTTCTTCTTTTTAACCAACCAAGCTGCACCCGGAGCTGGGGACAGACTGCCTGCAGTCAAAGGCAGCCTTTGTGGGCTCCCCCAGAGCCTCGGGGGGTTCACTGTAGCACCCCGTGCTGATGCAATGGCACAAACTGATGTGCTGCCTTGTCCAGAACTGCTGCCTCAGGCACACCATTTAACTTCTTCAAACTTGTAAACCTAGAAGTGGGGTACTTCTATTGTTTAAACAAGAACATAAAATAGATGCATCACTAGGGTGAAAACACCTCTAGAAAGAGAAAGTAACATTTCTTTTTGCTCACACCTGATAAAACAAAGAGAGACCTCCACCCTGTCCTATCTAAAGCCATTTCCCATTAGCAGAACATCAGTCCAACTCCCAGTTTCAGCCCCATCATGAGTACTATGGTGGGGAAGACACCCAGACTGACAGCTCCAAAGCTGTGCTCCAACACTCACTGCTGGCACCCAGCCACACGTGCCCCAGTAACCTCAAAAACAGAAAACAAACTGTATGTACACGTACCTAAGGAAGAAATCCAGAGCAGCTCTCTGAGGTCTAAGTCCAGCAAACACAGCCAAAAAAGGAGGGAAGAGCCAGCTCATGTTTACCTAACCTGGTACACCCGCACCCACTGAAAATCCTGATGCTAATTTGCTTCCAGAGCAACTAAACCCACCCTGACACATGTGAATACCATTTGCCAATCATATTTTATACTCAGTTTAAGGCCTGAATATCTATTAAAACTTGTCCTCTTGATGTAGACTCAAGTCTTACCAAAGATACTACCACTGGCTTCAGTATAATCAGGAGACAGCTATCTCACCTTTTGAAAAAGAACCAGCAATTATTTATCTCATTAAATACTGTAAATACTGTATTATACTCCAAACTGACTAAAAGTGGGGCACATATTAATTTAATTTCCAACAACCAGGAGATAAACTTGCATTCTGCAGCTTGCTTTTGGCTTTTCTCACTGTAATGGTACCTCTCTAAAGTCTCAGAATTTGTATTCCAACAAGAATAAAAATAAACAAACTATAACCTTCTATATCCCATGCAAGGCTGGGATCCTGTTTCCCCATTAGAGCCAAGGGTCACGTCTCCTTCCTCTATCTCCATCCACCTTCTCACTTCGATTCTAAAAATTCACATCTTCTGCACTGACTGACATTTAGAGCCAAGTGTCTTTGCAAGTGACATTCTCATTTTGTGCCTTGCTACCATTAAGCTTGGAAAGATACCCAGCTTATGCCCTCTGATCATCCTTGCTCTTTATGAAAAGGACAAAGTTACTTTAATGACATAAAGAAATAATTACAAAATTGTAGAATGGTTTGAGTTGGACTTTTTAAAGGTCACCTAGTGCAACCCCCCTGCAGTGAGCAGGGACACCTTCACTAGATTAAGTTGCCTAGAGTCCCATCCAACCTGATCTTGAGTATTTTCACAGATGGAACCCCTACTGTGTGTCTGGGTAACCTGTTGTAGTGTTTCACCACCCTCATTGCAAAAAACTTATTTCTTATATCTCATCTAGATTGATCTCCTTTTGTTTAAAAAAATTACCTCTTGTTCTGTTTGCAACAGGCTCTGTGAAAAAGACAATCATTGCCTTCCAGGTCAGAATTTACATGTGATATATGGCTCTAATGTGATTTCTTAAATTAGTTCACCAGCTCAGCACCAGTGATTTTATTTACTCAAACACTACATTTGCTTGTCTGGTCCACCACTCCTGTCCACAAGCTAGCTGGCACTTGGGCCTTTGAGCAACCTTCAACCATTTACCCAGCAGACAGAAACACTACAAAGCCAGGTCCTACCACCGCATTTTCAGTGTCATGGTTTGCAAACAACTGCTGGGGATGGACAGGAATTTCCAGGTGAGCTTGAAACTTTTAAAACATACTCTTCCAGAGTGCTGTGCACAGAAGGACTAGGGGGTAGGTTTACAGAAGTAGGCCACTACTTGAAATAGAGGAGTAAACATTGCATTCTGGTAGAAAGAGAATGAACCAGTTGACCAAAATCAGTAGCTCTCTATATAGCAGACTGTGCCCTAGTTATGCCACATTCTCCCTGAGGGAGGACAGTTTATGTTTCCCACCCCCAAACAGTTTGTGTATAGCACTGCACCAACAAACACACATGGGCACCTGATTTCAGTGCTAACCTGTGCTCCTGTGACTCACATCCATTCTGCTTTCAAGGAACTGGCCAGTTTTTGTTCATGCGAAGTTTTAAAACTTTTGTACTGTACTTGCAAGAACCACACTTCTGTAAGTGTAGAATTTTTGCAGATTGAACACTAGGACTGTCAACACTCATTTACATGAGCTAAGAATTTCCAAACAGAAATACAACACCATAGAAGTCTAACCATATAACTGCATATGGCAATGCCATATTTAAATACTTACAGCTATCTGGCATTCCTTTGAAAATTAACAGCTGATCTCCTTAGTATAATAAACTTTGCCATGCTCTGTTGAAAGCAACTTCTAACCACTTCACATCTAAAAAATTCTGACATACTGGTATTTCTTAAACCTGCAGCAGTAAGACAAGAAGGAAACCAGTTGAGAATATTTCTTTAATAAATTATTTTTAAAAAATAGTGGTGAGTTGTTTCTATACAGTATTTACTTCTAGTTTTCAAATAGCATATTTTATTTTAAATAAAGTGTCTTTAGGAGGTGAATGTGTAACAATGGAAAGTCATTCTACAAAAGCTTTGCACAAAACATACTGAAATTACAGAGTAATAATCAAAATTAAGCAAGAGAAGTATGAACCCCAAACAAAATGTTCCATTTACTGAATAATTTCCATGGAGTTGTGCTTGTCAACTTCTGGAATATCTGTTAAGTGATGAAAAAAAGGACGACCATGAACGCAGCCTTTATTTTCCTTTCCAAGCTGTTGCTTCATCCTGTAAATTGTGTTTTGCACATCTTCTTTTGACAAATGTAAGGGCAGCTGCCGAGCTAAACGTACTGCTTCTCCCTGTGGAAAGGAAAAACAAAACCAAAACCCCAGTAGTTTTAAAGTACCACTTTTTAGCACGTTATCCCAGGGCTACCAAAAAGCAAGAACTAAGCACTCACTGTTTAAAGGTCCTCCTTTTCTGCTGCTAAATATTCCAAATCTCAGAAATCTAAATATAACTTTAAACATGTCTTACTGGTCAGTTCATGACATTTCTACAATGGAGGCCTGCACAATCAGCCCCTTGGTTATCTTTGCACTCTTTTAGCCTACTTTTGCAAGATGCTTCATGTTTCTTATTTCCTGTTGTCACCAGCATCAGCTGTACATGTTTACCAGTTCACAAGACACATTTCACACCACAAACTTTAGCAGTATCATAAATTAAGCGTCAGTAAGTAAAATTTGAAAGATACTATAAGAAAACTTCATAGATTAATTTGTATTTACTATGGTCTATTGGATCCACTTAACACTAGAATGCAGAAGTGACTGCTAAAGCACCCACCCTCAAAGAACCAAGAAACTTCAAAAAGAAGTTGTTTCCTCCTCCAAGATGGACTTTCCTGCCACTGCCTTCTCTTCTGTACTGAAGTCATGTTGCCTAGACAGAAATGTATGTGGCACACAACCTCCATTCATACTGTGCAAACCTGAGCAGCATTCATGATTCAATCTAAATAATCTCATTTTCTTTGTCTGAAATTACTTCCTACTCCTCCAAGTGGGAAAAGATCACTGTGGACTGTTTTACACCTTGGAAGGCTGCTGCTTCAACCATTACCCTTCCTTTCTTCTGCATCTATCGACTCACAGCAAAAGCTGCACACATGCTGCCTGCTCAAACATGAAATGAATTACTAAAGCTGTGATTCTGAACATGACAGTGAGTGCATTTCCAGTGCTCACCTACCAGAATGGTCAAAAAATCCAGTGCTTATTTCTGAATAACAGCTTTTATAGCTGCCTGGGTTTTTTTACAAACCATTCCTGTCTCAATACTGAACTTATCCCTTCTTTAAGCTTCTTTCCTGAGTGCGAGAGAGTTCAGTACTGCACAACAGAATCACTTGCTGCAAAGGCAGCTACTACCCCCAAAAGACAGGAAAATATTTGTGTAACACTGCTTAAAAGATAAAACACAAACCCTGTGTAAGTATCTGTCTAGGTCTCAGTTTGAAGTAACCTGATTCAGGAAGGCATGTTATAAATGCTTAAATAAGAAGCGACTTTAAATATATTTGAGTATCTTTTTTGAAGAGAATTAGTGAAAATTAGAGCATTAGCATTAGAGCATTAGTGAAACAGCTAGACCAAGAAGCCATTATTACTACTGTTGGTTACTCCAGTTTTAACTAGTACCACATCTATTAGTTGTCTCTGAAACTTCATGTCATTATTGTCTCTGGGTGGAAAATTTATTTATTTGCACAGAATATGTTAACATAAGTCACTGCCATTCTGTGGCAGTTTTGTATCCTAACATGGAGAAATGCCTCTCCAGTCTGAGAAGTGCCTTACAGAGGAAACACTTTGAGAACATCAGCTTTTGGCATGTGTTACATCACACTGGGTGACTGCTTTTGGGCATATCTGATGAAGTATTTTGGTAAAGAATACACAACTCAGAGAGGATATGATACTCTCTTTTTCAAGAGTAATTTCTGTTTAGAACACAATGAAATTAATTAAAACAGTTGAAGAAAGATTTTCAAGCTGTTTCAGGAATTATTACACATTTAGCTGGCTAATACTAAATGAAAGTTTCTGTCTCACCTCCAAGTAATTTATCACTTTGAGAGGCCTACATTCATATACTTCCTTTGCATTTCTGTTGACTACTGCATCCAGAATTTCTTTCAAATCAGAAATTCCGTAATATGGCAGACAACTTGCCATCCCTTCTATTTCCAGATGACTTTCTGTAGCCGAGACACCTGAAAATACAAAAACAAAACAGTAATTCATGCACAGCTTTAATTTCTATTCTATAGCAATTCACATAAAATGAAACTGATGCAAAGTCATTTAGTACTTTAGTCCAATACAATTAGGCAACTTTGTTGTTCCTTCCTTGGAATGAAAAGCATTTATTTGCACAATGTTTCATTATGATGATGTGTGTTTATTCACATCACAAATGTCTCAGCTTACATTAATCCAAATCCTAGCTGGCACTGTTGAATGCTTAAAACATTTGCAGCATTCCCAGTCTTAAGCACAGCTTTAATTAAAGCTTCTGTGACTTTAATTAAACATGTATAAAATTAGAGTTGAAGCTAGCAGTAAAACACAATTTAGTTTGAAAAAAACTAAAACAGTGTTGGCACTATTTCCTATGTAACTGGTTTAAACATCTGCAGAGTTCAAATGTTATCATAACAAATTCTGATTCTACTGAAATAAAAAGCAGGTTTTTTCTCCTACCACATCTGAAGAAAAACTCAAACCCATAAAACTAGAGGCTCTGTGACTCCCTGCATATTATCATTCATATGATATCACTGCTGGAGCAGGGAACACTGAGTAGGAACGATGAATAAAAAATTAAATAGCGTTTCTAACAGAGTGTTTATTCAAGCATTGAGGTCTATATGATTTCCCTTCTTATTCACATTGCAGAAAAAAAAAAAAAAAGATTGACACTATTCCTGTACAGTGACTTTTTTTCCACTCCCAGTTAGAAGCAAGTTCTCTGGTGGTCAGACTCATATATTTTCTCATTCAGTCCTTCCGACTATCCTCTCATTCATATTGGGTGCACAGAAAGCTCAGCCCAACCTGCACAGCTACCTTCCCTTTTCCTCCACCACAAGTCTAACAAGTACAACCTTGGACACAGACAGCATAAAAAAAATTGAACTAGTAATGAAAATAAATCCACTCTCATGTGGATAGGATAAATTACCTTCAGCTCAAGTCACAAATGGTTTTTGTAGTCAAAAGAGCTGGAGACAAATAGATTGCTCCAAGGTGGATTAAACTAACAAACTATCACAAGAGATCATTCCTGTTCCTAATCCAAACAACAACATCAAATATTTCAGAAGGGAGAGAAAATACAAACGCAACATAAGTCAGCAATGTGCGCTCATTAGCTGGTAGAATGAAGCTGAGTTATCCATGTCCAGGCACTGTTTATTTGACAGCCATTAAATAAGAGCACAGATGAACAGGATAAGTGCAGATTGAAACTTTTCCTAAATATGGGTGTGTCACTGGGTAAATAATGCTCTTGGGCCTTTTTAAGATTCATGGTATGAGATACTTTGACCAGTGGGAATTCGATATAGGGAACAGCCCTCATCCCCCCTCCCCCCAAAAATCACATAACCTTCTCCCAGCTATGTATTAAACACTGCTTAACATCTGAAACTTTCCTTTTTCACCCAGCTTTGTCTTCCTTTCTCTTCTTTTTCAACTTGCCTTTCCCTAATCACAGCCAGCAAGCAGAGATATATTTTTTATATGATACTGGAAACCTATGTTCAGATTCAGCTTAAAGCAAAATGTTAAATTATATGAAAGTTTGCCAGATACAAAGGTGAGAGGAGATGATGTACTATGCTAATATTTCCCCATGGGCAAGCCTGTCAGTAAGGGACAAGAGGAAAAGATAAAGTCTCTTTTTAAAATTTCCTTCAGCTCTTTTTTCTTAATTTTTGTCCTATTTTTGATTTAATTAGAGATTAGACTTGAGGAACTATTCCAGCCCATTTGATTATGCTGTTTTCTCTCTAACACGAGAATTTAGTCTATTTGAAAACCTTTCAATAATTACCCCTCTATTTGCTCCCAAAGACAGGACACAATTTTTTTTGAAGTTTCAAGTATTTAAACATTTGTTTAAAAACTTGTGTTTCCTGTGCTCCCTTTTAAAATTTTTTGACAGTGAGGTTCTGGATTTGCAAAACATTTCCTCATATTCTCTGAAGCTTCACCCATAGCCATTGTTCCATCTGCAAATTTTGACAGCCAGATTTGACTTCACCATTTTCCTCTTCCATCTACATCTCAAAGTGGGCTTGAAAGAGTTTAACATAAGAACAGACAATACAAACCCTGGCTAAGGGAGGTTTATTTCTTTGGTAATTTTGTTTGTGTGCCATCCTCCTTTTCTGCTAACATTCTTTAGACTGCAAAGTAGCCCAGTTTCATGCTGACTAACAAGTATTTATCTGCAAGTCTCTGCAGGAACTCTGAACTGGCAACACTTGATGATATAAGCAGATGTCTAAGCCTCAGTGTACTTGTAAATTTTTGACAAAATATATACGTTAAGACTTTGAGTATTCAAACAGCAGTTCTCAAACAGTTGCCATGGTAGTTTCTCTGAAATACTCTGCAATTTCCAAGGAAAGTATTTCCATGAACAAATAAACTAGCTTTCAAATGATTAAAAATGTGGATTTCTCATTGTTACAAATTTCCCCTTTCTCCTTCCAAACAGAGCATTTACAATCATCTTTGGATAATTCCTTCTTGATGGCCAGGAAAAACTGTTCCCTTTCAGCTTCCACCTAGATTAGGTGACACTATAACACTACCCATCTCCCAGTCTATGGTCAAAACCAAACTGAAATTGAATTGCAGCATGTTTTTGCACTGGTGAGTTACAAGAGCTGAGACAGTTTATATCACCAAGAACAATGGGTTATTTACCTATTACTGCTCTTCGGGGCTTTATAAGCACATTCTTTGTACATACTCATGTTGACTTCATGAGGCAGACAATTCTACCCTAAAAGCCTGCCTTGGAGCATGGCCCAAGACCCAGGACTGATAAAATCTGACCAGCTAAAGGTGTGTTCCTTGGTCTCAATTCCTCTCCAGCCAAGAATTCCCATCTCTCTCTAGGCCTTTCCCAAAGGCAAGCAGACAGATGTGCAGTGAAGGCACATATAATAAACACATCTTAAGAAGAACTGGACAGAAAGTAATCCATCTTACTTCTTGAAATGTTCCCTGCACGTAGGGGTCACTGTGAGCAAACAAATGCCTGGCAGGTCCCAGAACACTGAGTATTAAGTAATTTGCTTTATTAAGTAAAAGCAAACAGACTGCTCTCCCAAAGGTAGCATCACTTGAAGCCTCAGTAAGGCCAGAACATGAGGGGGTGGGAGGGCAGTGGAAGACAGACTGGAGCTCAGCGTCAGAGCTTTGCAAATTACAACAACTGGCACATTCCACAAAGAAACCATTGATTTTGCCTAACTGACACACTGACAGCAAGAAGTGTTTTCTTGGCTATTTCACAACATGTTTTTCACTGTGAGCTATCCAGAGAAAAATCTAGTTGAAAACTCCTTAGACTGATGAGCAGTTAATGCTGAGAGAAACAGGGAGACAACACAAAGATCTTAGCCTACCGAAAAGACAAAGCAGATGGGGCACTTCCAAAATCTAGGATACTTGGAACTACTCTGGCTGCAGTCATACAGAGTCTCTGAAGAGTGTAAAGGCAGATTACCTTTCTGTCTTCTAGCAAGAACACATTCAAAAGGCAGACTTATCCTCAAATGAAACAATAGGCAAGTAAGGCCTCCAACTCCCACACTCTTGCAAAAATACAGACATTTAAGCAGTTTTCCCACCAAAATGGCTGAACAAGAACAAAACTCCATGTAGAACTGAGTTCCTGTCAGGAAGAACACAGCTGATTAGACCTTTCAGAAACCTACTAGGAGCAGTGCATCTACTGCCAGATGGTGCCATGGGGTTCAGAGCAAGGCCTGTGAGAACAACTCCTGGTAAATGAAGAGAGTCAATAAAGCTCAGAACCACCCCACTAGCTGAAACAAATTGACCACTAAATAACAGAGTTGTGTTTCTATGAATTCCAAGCACTGCAAGGGAATAAGACTCAATTTCTGAGTAATGATCCTGAGATTAATGCAAGATTAATGAATGACTCATTTTTTATCATATGAATGACACTACTCCTAACATGTCATCCAAATAAGGAAAAATTAACACTTCATTGCGGGTTCTTTTTCAAGTAAGAAACCATATGAAAGAAATCTTCATAAAAAGTCCCTCTGTGCCACAAATTGCCAGAAACTAAGATTCTGAACTGCAAAGAAGCTTTTTTAAAAAAGATCAGTTGAGGTACAAGACTAATGCAACACAAGAATTACCAGTCACCTTCCAAATTAAGGCAGCTGCTCAGGGTTTTTTTAATAAATAAGCAGTTCTGTAAAACACCCCGACACCACAAAGAAATAAGGAATAAATCCATGGTCCTATATTTAAATCACAATAATTATCTAGGAAACTGTCCTAGTGGGGTGCACAATACCAAAGGCAAGAGGCCCAGTGTTCCAATGACTGTGTTATTAGACTTAATAAATGATAATGAGCTGCAATACTCTGGGTCCTTCTCTTCTTCTTTGGTAGAAGAGTATCTGTAAAGATTTAAAGAAATAATCAGTGCAACCTACGAGACTGAAAGTCCTCCTCAGAGACCACCATGGGTCAAGGAAAGCTTCTTCCATAACTGAAACGGCTGAATGTCAAAGTGGAGCAGTTAAATTTTCTTTGCTCTTGTTTTGGGAGGTATCTTAGAGAGCTACTGATGGCATCACAGACTTATTTGCATGGATCAACAGAAAGGCTCGTTATTTTGCAACAAGAAATTACCAGAAATACCACATTGAAATTCTAATCTTAAGAAATCAATCAATCAACAAATTTGCCTTGTGACATAAGAGGACCTCTCTGTCAGAAAAAGTAAACTTTCTACTACAAAAAATGAACATCTTCACTCAGGATTAACAAGTGCTAATAAGTCTATTAATGAGAAATCAATCAGCAGTCAGAAAGGGATATCTATTATGACCATATGAGGGCTGAAGTTGCAGAGGAAAACAGACTTCTGAATATGCTGCAGTGAACCCTGACAGTGAGGGAGAATTGATAGTTCTGTTTAGTTAAGAAACAGCAAATACTAGGACTGGTCCAATTAATCCAAAAAAGTTAGGAAAAAAATCAGTTACAAAGGGCCTGTGCACAGAGAATGGGGTTCTGGTGTGCTCCTATGGATGCTGCTAAGGAGAAATTCTCCAGTTACCATGGGTTATGGCACATTTCCATTCTAGGACCTCTCCACAGCAAGCTGTGACTTTATCATCCACCCTGCAAAGTAGGAACCTCTGATTCAAAAAATTAACAATATATCCTGAAGAAACAAAACTTTTCTGAAGGAAATTTTAGCACAAAAATATCACAAAAACATCTCTGTCAGGATGTATCTGAAGTTCAAAAACTCCACAAAAACAGACACTGAAGACAGACAGTGAAAAAGCTAATGCTTCTATAAGGATTGTAAAAGATGTTTTATAAAACAAACTGGATCTCTCAGAGCTGAGAAATCCTACAGAATACTCAGGTTCTAAGTGGGACAACTCACTCTTGGTATGCAGTACCCTACTGTAAAGATGATGCAAAAATCTATTAATTAAATAACCTTAAAATTAATAGTGAAATTCCCAGAGAAGGACACATTAGGAATGTTAAAAATTAATAGCCATGTGTGTAAAAATCAACTCTAATAAGTATTTGTAGAAGATAGTGTATTTCAGGGGCAAGCTGGAGAAAAAGAGGAGAAACTGATTAAGTATTAAGTAGAAATCCTTGGGTCAGTTGGAAAAAAGCTGGGAGAAATTCCATTTGTTTGCTGGTATTTCTACCTTCATCTGCAGTGGTATGCTCTTTTAATAAAAGAGGCTGTAACTGCTATAATGTCATCAGCAGAAGCTTATAAACAACATGACTGACAAGACTCACACATTTTTAACTTTTTACTCAAGTGGTTAAAATAGAAGAGCGGGACAAAGAACTGAATTAGATTCTCCTTCTTTACTAGGCTAGTCCTATGGTTCATCAACCTCCATAGTGCATACAAAGCACTTTCACTGACTGGAAACCAAATGAGAGCAGCTCCCTTGAAGTTTCGTTTCCTTAAATTTCTATCTTAGGAATACAGGATGGAAAGACTTCTTCCCATTACAATTACAGTGTCAAGTCCTTTGCTATTACAGTGTTACAATGCTACTCTCCAACTAACCAATCAGTCTTAAAAGTACTTTCCCATTTGATTTTGGCCAAGACAGCCAATTTTGTTCACAGTAGCTGTGTGGGGCTGTTTTGGATTTGTGCAGGAAACCGTGTTGGCAACACAGGGATGTTTTTGTTGAGCTGAGCAGGGCTTACACAGCACCAAGGCCCTTTCTGCTCCTCACCCCACCAGTAAGGAGGCTGGGGGTGCACAAGGAGTTGGGAGGGGACACAGCTGGACAGCTGACCCCAGCTGACCAAAGGGACATTCCAGACCACGTGGGATCAAGCTCATAGAGCTGGGGGAAGGAGAAGGAAGTGGGGTGCTGTGATGATGTTTGTCCTCCCAAATCACCATTACATGGGATGGAGCCCAGCTTTTCTGGGGATAACTGAAAACCTGCCTGCCCACGGGAAGCAGCAAATTAATCCTTTTTTTTGTTTCAGTTCTGTACACAACTTTTGCTTTACTGTTAAACTGTCTTTACAGCTCACTCCACAAGTTTTTTCACTTTTACACTTCCAATTCCAAATACACATCCCATTGAAAGGGGAGTGTATGGGTGGCTGTGTGGGGCTGAGCTGCTGGCTGGGGTTAAACCATGACACATCTGCAGTACTATGAGATTGGTCAACTCTCTGTTGTTGCCTAAAAAGAAACTACAAATTAAACTCTTCACCCAGGATGAAAAACAAATTGTCTTCAAATATTCACATTAAATTTATTCACATCTAGTTCACATTAACTAGATTTGGAGCAAACTCAGACTATCAGGAGGTACAAAAAAAAGTTGGTGAGCAAAACTGCTAAGCCACAAGCGCATGCTTACCTATGAACATATCACAGACCTTCTCAGCTTTTGGTTTGCTTGCCTGAATACAGCATGTAAGAGCTGCCTCTTATAGTACATGCTTTATTTCCCTAATCATTCACTCCGTGATTATTATAATGATTAATACCAACACCTTTTCTAGTAAGATGTTGGTATTTATGCAGAGGTTTAGTCAGGCAGAAAGAAGTTTCCTTGTTTTTGCTGTGCATGATTCAATATGGAAAACAGCATTGGCTCTGTTCTTCACAAGAGCCAGCCTCTGAGTGAAGGAGTTGGTCTACATCCCTTTTTGTACCAACCCTTAAAAGATCCCATATGTTACAGTACATCTGTCATCACTGTACATATGTGGGGATCTGTAACACATGAAGCTATAGCATTTCTAACAGCTCTTATGGCCAATCTTTTCCCTGAGCTGTCAGCTAGGTGCTACCCCCAAAGATGATTGCTTTTCTTGGAATTCTGCTATAGAATTTGTGATCTGCAGAACCAACACTGGGTCATCCCTAGAAATCATTCTTCAGAAAGATGTAAATACTTTTGAGCTCTCTTGATAAAGTAAAAGAATCTTGCAGAAAATGCATTTATTCTGTGATGAACAGAGAGGTACTGAGAAGTATACTCCTTCAAAATATGTTCAGATCAAACTCTGAGAAAAGGTGCAGTGATCCTTTGACCATCTCTTTGCTGGCCCCTTTGGGCTCTGTGTTACAATTTTAATAAAAAACCAGGATCCAGCTCCTTACTGGACCTCTTCAACTGCTCAGCAGTACAGGAGCAGTCAGCTAAAGCACATACTTGCAGAAGGTGCCTGGGCTAAGGAATTCTTATCAGTTTAATTTAACTTCTGTCAGAATGGCAATTAAGGATATAGGCATTAAGCATTTTGAGAAAAGAAGAAAGAAGTGAAGAAAACATGGATTTCAGAGCATTCTTTGAAATACTATTAAAGTTTTCTCTTCAGTCATCAGTTTCCATTACTCAATGTTCTGTGTGGAAGATTTCATTATTTGCCAAGAAATAAAATCTCAATGTTATGGAAAGCAGAATGCTACTGCTTTAAAAGACAAGGCGAGGCAGAATAACATGATCCAAATTAATAATAATTTGAATCATTAAATCATAGGAAACAAGCTCCAATGCAACTAATAGATTTTAAAACCATCATACCTTCTATCACTTTTATCTGGAATCCATTTGCTACAAGCCTTGGATCTGACAAATAACCTGATCCATGGAAACTCTGATAATTCTTCTGCATTTTATGAAGAGCAGCCATATACTGAGATCCACCAATAAGACTGGAAAAAAAAAAGATCCCCAAAGTGTTAAAAACCAACATCCCTTTTGTGAAAATTAAAATTGTGCAAAAACCACAGAAAAAGGTAGCAAGTGATAAGGAGCGATCAAGACTTTTAGAAGTATTTTGGAAAAGCAATTTGTTTAAAGAAACAACATGAGAACTTTCACTTATTTTAGTGAGGGATCAAGCTTAAACATACAGTAATAATAATTCTATCAGCCATTTCCTAATTCTTGGGGGGAAATTAAGCTACAGTGAAGTGAAAATGTGGAGCATTTAATTTTCTTTTGGGGGAGGAAATTTCTCTTTGCTGCACTATCAATGAAACTGGTCACAAATCATACTTATTTCAACTAGAATAAGACTAAATGTGCCCATTACTTCAAGATCAAAGTATAAAAATCAAAAATCTGTTTTAATAAATGAGTGCACAGATAAGCACACCATTAGCAAAGAGGGCCTTGCCAGAGTTGACGTAAATAATTATCAAATGATGTTTCAAGTCACATACGCATTTTTGCTCACTAGTACCATACCTGTCTGTTAACACAATTGGATTGTCCAGTTTCTCTACTGGAAGCTTATGGTTCACCAATAATCTCTTACATAGCAGGGCCTCTTCCAATCTATACGGATTCAGCACCTTAACATTTTTTTCAGTAGCAAGTATCCAGACATCAGGAAAACTATGACGCCGGATCAGGAAAAGCTCGTGTTCATTTGAAACACTTCTCTCTTGTCTCTGAAGGCGACGTCTACAGGAACTCAGAGAAAAAGGCACTGTCACAATTTTCACAGGCTGTTCCAGTTTCTTCTTTTCAGTCTGGTCATGAAATATCTTGTCAAGCTTCTGCTGGTCAGATGCAGAACTCTTTAGCTTGGGTTTGTGTTTTCCTGCCTCCTTGGCTGGTCGGTGAATTGGCTGTGCATTGGCTTTCTTGACCTCTCTGTTATACCGTTCGTGGTCCCTAGTGGCTTTTATTTCATAACTTAATGGAGAAAACAAAGCAGTAGCATCAGATAAAAAGCTCCAGACCCCAACCCATAACACACTAAAGGAGAAGGAAACGTAACCATTTCAACAGCCAAGAACTACATCCATTCAAGTACCCACACCAATATGCTGCCCACTGTGGTGGAGACGGTGACTGTGCTTCTATTACATCAGACCTTGAACAAAAGCTGGAAATTTTCCTTCATCAAGACAGCCAGAAAAACCTCAATTACCATACAGGGGAGGAACTATTACTGTAAGGAACAGAATGCATCATATAAAGATCTACAGCAAGGTTCTTTTCACCTGAGTCCCTTGTTTAATTTGCAATCAGAAACAGAGTTTTGGAAGGAGATTTTGTCACGGGCCCATCCAGCTCAATTCACAAAGTAATTTAAGCTTCTAGAGGTCTGCAGCGTTGCAGGGCAGGCCACGGGGCTGGCCGAACTTTGGAGCTACAATAATTTCTCAAGCCCCAGGTCTTACTTAATCAGAGTATATTTGATTTCAAATGGCCTAAAATTAGCCATATAAAGTGGAAGAATACCAAATATGCATGACTATCACAGAATTCTCTAAGTAATAATCAATCTTACAGAATTTTCAAAAACAGTCAATAAAAAAACTACTCCTAAATGCTGTCTAAATGGTTAAAACATTACTACATACTAAACCTCTACAACATGAATGGATTCTTAATGAGTTTATAAATGTCAGGGAGATAACTAAACTTTTATAGGTCCCCGGTTTATGCTTGTATACTGCATATGAATTTTACTCTTCTGAAAGCAAAGGTTGCCATTTGCTGAACTCCTTTTTGCCCTTATTTGATATTCTCAATTCTAGAAGGTAATTCAAACCAGTCTAATCTTCAATTAAAACAAAACAAAAAAAAAGTAGTACTATCATATGTTAGTATTGGAAATAAGTATTTTAGCTGGTCATATTTATTTATTGCTACTTGCTGGAACAGTTTGATTCAATTATGTGTATGCACGCTGGAAAATTAAGGTCAACAAAAGGGTCACCATTTGCAATTAATTATGATGTGCTAGCATTCACATATGGTACCAATATTTAGTTAACTAAAAAAGTCAGCTTAAATAGTTTCTTGCAATAAATCACGTCCTAGAAAATATGGAGCAAACATTAAGATAAAAAACATCTGCTCCTTTTAAAATGAATGGATGAAATCACTTGAACAGAATTTTTTTAATCCCAAATTCATTTACAGCTTTGACCAGATCAATAAATACTTTGTTTTGAATAGTTCTAACTGTAATGCACAAAAATACTTAAGTGTAAGAGAACTGAGCCTTCAGTGATCACTGCTAATCCAGTATGAATGCGCTTCCAAACTGCAATCTGTGTTTCAGTTTAGGCTACCACCAGAAAAATTCTAGCCGTACAAACTTTGATTGTGAGCATCTTCCAAATTCAGGCACATCAATATCAGTGATTTGCCCAAAGAAAAACCACAGATTTAAAAACTATCAGGGAGCACCTTTGCCTTTCTGAAAATCCTTTCACAGAGGAACATATAATCAACAAGTACTACAAGAATAGCATTTCTCTGCTTTGTGAATTGAGACTGCAAATTTAGGATCTTTTTTTGACACTACAAAACCTAAAGCTGAGAAAATTTGCAAAACTGGCTATAAGCAGAGAATGGAAGACTAGAATGAAGTCTGATTTCAAAGGCAGCTTTGGTTTAATTAGAAAAATGGACCCATGATATATTCTTTCCCCTTGCAACATAAACCCGAACACAATAATCAGCATACTAAAAAGCCCCTTTTAATATATGTCTCTCTGCCCTTATAAGACAAATAATTTGAATTTGAGTATTTGTTGCAAATTCTGACAGCAAAGACCACGCTACCTGAAAAAATGTTTCTCCCAAGGTACAAATCTACTCATAAAGAATTACTGCAGAGTGCTGACAAGGTGATTTGTTAGTCCCATGACAGCGTGTGTAGCTTTGAACCTTTCCTACACCTTCAGGGTAACGACTCCTGCCACTGTTATGGCACTTGGAGGGATTTCTCCCACTTCTATCTGAGCCTGACACACAGGAAACATTAAGGCCAGAAACACATGCAGGCTGTGTTAAGTAAGAGCTGAGTGACTGCAAGGAATGAAATCCTCTGCAAAGCAGGGGGATATGTGATGCTGCCAGCATGGACATGCATGGAGCTTTCCTCCTCTATTATAACCTAAAGACCATAACATTTGACATTCCGGTTGTGTAATAAATGCTGGCTTGTTTTGAAAAGGCCATCCTGTGTCACTACGAGACATCTGGTGCTTGTACTACTCCCAAAAGGGATTTAAATTAATTTAGACCCGATGGAGGGGCCACAGAGAGAAACAGAGATGCTGAAACCATGCACAAGGCAGGACTTTATCACATAAGGATGGAGGACTGGAGTCCAGGAAATGTGGAGTTGTGCCAGTAAGGATGCATCAAGCAGAGCTGTGGCACTTGGCTGCCCTGATGTATTTACATTTGCTGTTACCTCTAGGTGGCCCAATTTATCCAGAGTACCTGGAGGCAATACTTATGTTCTCTGTCACAAGTCCTAATGGATTGCTGCTCTGCAGGAAAAGTTGTCTGTGTATCTCTTCCTATTTGCTATTCTCTGAGGCAATTTTAAGATCATAAAAGTGCAAAGGTAAACCAAAGCTGATATCTATAGGTACAGCTAGTGGTGAATTCTTCATTTCCTTCTACAGCCATGGGATTCAATCCTACATATAAGGAAAATATATATCTGCACGGTGTATAATATATTGCATTCAATCCTACATATGAGGAAAACTTGATTACCAGAGAGGTCTCCTTCCTGAACTAATGCAAAGTTAATCTGTAGGCACACTCTTTAACATAACAGTTGTACCAGGAAAGCAACCATGAAATCTCAAAAGCTAAAGCAGAGCAAATTAAAATTTTCTGAAACAGCTGGCAGAACCTTTTGTTTCATTTCATTAAAAGCATGAATATAATTGGAGTAGATTTCTACTATTACATTAATATTTCTGCTTATGCAGAGATGGACAAAACTCGTTCTCACATGTATGGGTTTGTGACCATGGCATTTTGCTTGCACAGTAAACTTCAAATTAGGTAAACCAGAAGCTAGGTGAAAAGGTTTGACTTAACTCAGATATAGCTGACATTCAGAACAATGCAGATGTCTTATTAAAATACTTCCTTTACTCACAGATGGGATTTCAAAAACTCAGTGACAACTCGTTTTAGAAAAATATGGAATTAGCTATTCAGATTGCAACCTAGGAAGAGACTTGATCTTATTTGAAACAGATTAAAATTTAGACTTTGCTGTAGTCTCAAAGTAATTCCTTGACTCATTTGACTGGGTTTTGCAAATACAATTCTGAGGTCGGGATACAAATGAAATTTAGAGGAATGGAATTTACCTAATGTTCAAACAACAAAGTTCCCAAAAAACAATTCTCACTTTTATTACTATAAAGTTGAAAAACCTCTGAAGAACTCCACAGTGCCTCATCCCTCACCATTTCTGGTGGAGTGCATTGGGAGTGATACTGTAAAGGCTGCCCTGAGAAATTTGTAGGATTCAAAGAGTCACTTTCTTGCCTGTTATCTTAAATAACTGTTCAGTAGAACTGTCCCAAACTGCTTCTGTCCCTAATCTAACTACTGCACAGCACAATGGCAAAGTAATTCCAATCTGCAGTGCACAACTGCACACAGCAAAACATGACAACTCACAATACTGATCTGATTCTGATCTTGAAAAGTCAAAAGCCGTATCTATTTTTTCATAAACAACTGGAACATTACAATTTTTCAATTTCATTACAAGTGACTCTTTGGTAGCTTCCAGATTCAGAAGCAAGACATGGCCTGAACTTACTTCTGTTTTTCCTCTTCAGTCAAATTCTTCCACTGCTCTTCAATCGTCAGCAGGATGTCATTCATGCTGGTCTTTGGATTATCATTTATCAATTTTGGACGACATTCATGTGTGAAAAATTCAAATGCAGACTTTGGTTTCTTTATTATTCTGCTATTAATTAAGTCATAAGCTGTCACATGCCCAAATTTTTCACTGATCACATTTTTTTTCTTTATGCTTTGATTTGAGATTTGTGGATCATTGCTTTTTTTACCAGTGTATTCATTTTGCTTATTAGCTGTTCTTTCAACTTCAGGAATCAAGATCTTAACAGGTTCCAGCTTGTCTCCTAGACTGTCTTTAAATGCACTTCCCATACTCCAACTATCAGCAGAGATTTCAGGTAAGTCCTTAGGGACTAATGCCTCCTCATTGTTACCTACTTTGTCAATATTATCAGAACTCAAAAGATGCTCATTGGCTTTATTAGGCTCGGGCTCCACAGGAACACTATTACTTTGAATACCAGCCATATTCTGTCCACTCTGTTCCTCCTCACGCAATAAATTGAAGGAACTGTCTGGAAAGGCATCACTCTTAGAAACCTCTCTTTTGTCCAGGCGACTGTGTACATTATCACCACTAAATGTCTGATGATTTAAGCAGATCTCTGCGTTTTTTCCTGCTTGACAGTTTTGCACATCACTGCTGAGTGAAAGGAATGAAGTAGGAGCATGTAGCTCATCATTTCCAGATGGTCCCATTTCGTTAACAGCCACATCTGTTTGGTCTGTTCTATGAACAAACATGTCTTCTGAGGTAACATCTGTTTTATTACTTTCACCGGGGACTGCAGCAGGTAGTGGCCCATAGAGTGATTTCAACACATTTTCAACTGCAAGTAAGACAGATTCCTGGAAAAAAAAAAGAAAATACGCACACATAAGTGCACCTGAAAATGTAACTGCCATATACCAAGAATACAGAACAATATGCAAAGTGCTCTTGTTTGGAATAATTTTTAGACAACTCTGGGCAGATTATTTCATTTGTTAACACATTCCAAAAGACTCTGAATTGGACACTTTCAGCTTCAAATATTTGTGACATGTATTCTGCTTATTCTGATATCACAAAATCAATTAAATGCTTTCTTTATAACAAGGTTTTGACTTCTTAAACCAATACCAGGTAAAGTTATTTCTATGTACTATGGAGTTAGAAGTTTACAGCCAAAACAGGTGCACCAGCAACATCCAATTTCATGTGAATGTGTTTGTGTAGGTACTTTTATCGTGCATGTTTCCAAATCAACTTTGCACCAAGTGATGGACATGAGCAAGATAAAAACCCCAAACTCCTAAAAACCAGAAATAAATTAAATAAAGAAAAAAAAAAAAAGAGAGAAAAGGAATCTCCAACCCTTTTTCTAATGCCAAGGAAAACCAGATCAAATGTAAAAATGCTGTATTAATTTTCATACAAGTGACTCTTAACAGGCATTACATTTATAAGAGTAACACAGACAAATACAAAAGGTTTTTATGAACATGAGGATTAACATACTGATGTGACTACCAATATTCACTTTGAATAAGCACATGAATAACCACCAATGCAACCTAATTTCTGTGGCATTTAACTGATGTCATCAATAATCTATACACATAATGACAAGAGAGGGCTTTGATGAGAAATCAACTCCCCTCCTGCCCACCCTCACCTTAATGGTGGTGTTTAAATAGTGATTACTTGGCTTAAATATGAAATTATGCAGAGTCACATATCATAATTTCACTTAGCTTCTCTCAATGTAAAGCCATTTGAAACCGAAGTGGTACATGTATATATCTGACAGCATCAAAATCTTTTAAATGAACTGGGAAACTAATTTTGAAGAATCTCCCAGTTAGCCTTTTCAATACTTTTAGATCAAAACAGTGCTCTGACAAAAGCAAGCTGTCATGTAACTAAAAAACCACCAAAAACTCAGTGACAGTGTTTATGTTTGAACATTCTGGTAGTTCCAAGGCCCTTATTATGCTTATATAAAGATTGACAACTAAAACCAGAGTAAAACCTTAATTACCTTATAATGCAGCAAAACTTGTGTTTTATCAGGTGTTACATTCACATCCACAGCAGAGGGAGGTACAGTAATACTCAAAAAGAAAACAGGATATAAACGCGTACAGTCCTTTCTTGTCACCTGACTGTAGTACTGGCGAATTAACTAGAAATTGATTTAATTAAGAGATGTCAGTAAAGGCAATAAACTAGACAAAATGCACAGAAACAAATTCTGACAGCATAAAAGTATAACTAGTTTGCTGGTTTTGACAGTTTTTCAAGTTAAAGAAATGCTTAAAAGGTCATCATATACATGTATGCCAGAATAATTCCTAAAAGGGCAGTTCCTGGTGGTTTCCATGCCTTCACAGCAAGGAGGTAAAAGTGATATTTAGCCTATTTTCCATGCAGGGCACGGTATTTTTACTTTATAGGCCAAATCTCACCTTGAATTCAGGCTTCCCAGCACTTGATAAGGAACCATCTCTGTCATGGGATTCAAGCTAAGCTTTGAATTCCCAGAAAAGCTAGGCACATCAAATAATGCATGGAGATGGATTACTCTTATTCAGCACTAAACATAACAACACAAGTTCAGGGTTTACATCTACAAAGCTTTGCCTGCCATTTGAAAACTACTGTTTTGTCCACTTTAAAACCTGCAGGAACACTTTGGCACGAGCATGACTTTCTTCCCTGGCGATGACAAGGATTAGGACAGCAGGGCTGCTCCAAGTGAAGTGCTGCAAGGTTCAGTAGTGAGAGAAACCCAAGAGTATCAAATTCTGCCTACACAATGCCTAGCTGTAGCCAATGCTACTGCACTATCACTTTCATTTCTACCCAATGCACACACAAATTTAAAGGGGAAGCATGGGTGTTTGCTTGACAAGCTCACAGCTGGAAGTGGATAACATCAACATTATTTTGCAGAATTCTCTTACAAGAAACAACATAAAGTTCCCTCATGGGAAATTGCACAGGTGATTTCTACAGGCTAATACAAAGAATCAGTTATTCTGGTGTCTTGCATAGAGCATTTGAAATTAATTTTGTTAGACAGCCAAAGTGAAGCCACGACCTCCGGCTCTGTGGTCTGAGTGCAGCCAATGAAATAGAACTGAGGCACCAGCAGTGCCAGAGTTGTGGAAGGGCTTTCTGTTCTAAATGCTAGTATCTTCACCTGTAATACTCTTAATTATTTCATGGGGGAAAAAAAGTTGTAGATTGCTTAGGTGTCTCTGTCCTCAAAGAAATCACATTTCCATTCCTTGAATCAAAAGCTAGTGGATGTTACCTTCAGTATTTCCTTCTGAAGAACTGGACGATTATTTATAAAAATGAAACTCCTTTCTGAACTTGAAAGGCTTGTCAAAGAACTGTCTGACTCAGCTTTTGGGAGAAATCCAGAAAGATTTATCTGCAATGATAAAACAAATACGGTGCGAAAGTCTTTTAAACCCAAAATGTTTTTATACAGAGGTGAGATAGTAAAACAAAATTGTACAGGAGTCCAAGTAGCTCAAATGCATGGACTGCTTCTTGATAGTCACAATACACAAAGATAAAGGCAGTTAGAGAGAGAAAAAAAAAAAAAAAAAAGAGGGCGAGAAAGATGGGTTTGTGTCTATTTCCCCTAATCATTTTACTGACGTATTTCCGATTTGGACTGCCAGTTGCAGCAGGATGCTGCCTGGAGCTGAGGCTGTGGAGAGCCAGGCCAGCAGCTCTTGGCTTGCTGAGTGTGGGGTTGCCAATGTAAGCCGAGCACAGAGTACTGCCCAACCTGGCCAGGGCAGCAGTGAACCACCCCTACAGGGAAAGCCCAAAACACACAATCCTTCCCTTTTTATGTACACAACACCTTAAATAGCCTGTCACAGGGCATTTATTCAGGGCACCTAAATTTACCTACGCCACCTGTATCCAAATCATCTGACTCTCAAGTGCTGAGCACCCACGATTCACAGGCTGCAGCAGAACCTGTGAGCACAGCACTGCCAGGGAGCCTTGGAAACAGCACATGATTTGTGTACCTAACATGAACTCCAAGTTTTAAGATTGTTCTGTTGAGATTCTTTAATAGGTTCCTCAGGTCAAAATAAGGCTGATGATTTGTGCTTTCCCCTCTCCCCACTAAGCAACTTTGAAACTGTTGGATGGATTTCAAATCAGTCTGATAAAGAAGCAGAAATCCCAAAGGTGTATTTTCACAATTCCTGTGATAACTGACAGCTGTTTGGAAAGAACAGCCTCAAGATAATGACCTTACTAAAGAAAAAGCAATTGTAACTTTTCAAAAGCCAGGAAGCAGCAGCATGCAAAAACTGACATCCTGGGCAGCCCACATCGTGCCCCACACATTGGCCTCCTCCACCTGCCCAAACTAACAGGTGAAAGAACACTGGGACAGCATGAGGATGGAGATTTTGGAAATATTAGAAAGTCTGGAGAATGTTCTGGTAGCAGGGTGGATCACTGAATACAGAAATGAGTCCTCATAAGCTCTGCTTTTGGCAGAACCCCTTGTATTTACTAAAATCCAAATTATCATGCATTTGAAATGGAATTTAGATCCATGGGATTTGGCCTATCCTTCCCATTCATCTACGTCACGCAGCTATCTGCTCATGTGCTTCCTTATTCCCTCCTGACCTTGCACCAAGCGTTCTGTGCTAAAGCTGGCGTGTTCTGGTCAGCAACGTCGCACAGAACCAAACACCACTGGTCAAATTAAAGAGGTGTCAAGTATCTGTTGGACGATTATCAGAAAACAACATGCAACACTTCTAGATTTTATTCTGCAACTTTAGCACATCCTCCCTCTATGCTCCTCCTCTAAGCTTTAAGCTCTTTTTCTAATTCACAAATATTTGTACAAGTCTTTCACTTTGAACAGTATTTTTATACACAGAAAACATTAATGCAAAACTGAAAGTCTCTAAATAAGTCATTTAACAAGTTGCCAGATTTAGAAATGGCTGACTGCTGTTACTATTTACAGCCATGTAGAATATCAGTATGCTCATTAAAAGTTATCTACAATTTATAATACTAGTCTTAGTAGAATTTCCATAGATGGAGGTGTATGAAGCATGATGACAAAATCACAGAGACTGGAAAACACTAATGGAACTTTGATTTCATACTAGATCAACTGTTATCAAAATTAATACTTTAATAAAGCCCACAACTTACATGCATTAAAATATATCTGTGATGGGTGGACAGCAGAATGCCTTTCTTTTACACTTATCTTTATCCCACTGGCACATCTGGCTGCTAAACTTAACCTTCACAGGAAAACAATAGGAAGATTTCCTGTGTGAAATCTTCCAGCCCAAATAAATCTAACCACTTACAAGACTGGGGATCTGAAAAGTGCAAATACAGTCTTGCACTTGTAAAAAAGTTGTGTCAGTTCTGTATTTTCATTTTACAAATAGCTCCTGAATTGACATGCTTCAAAGCTAATTTGAAATGTGTTCCCGTTTCATTCAGCGCTCATAATGGAGATGTTTCCAAGAAGGCCAGTCTTTAAAATGCCTTTAACTCTGCTGTAAGGAACAGCAAGATTGATTTTGTCTTCAGAGTAGACTTTGCAGCAAAGGAGCATGAAGGTACACAATGAAAAAATAGAAGTTAAAAGAATCAAAGAGCTGCCCTCTGGTCTGCACAGTAAATGAGAACACACACTGAATGGGAAGGAAAAAAGCAGTATATGCCTTGCCCTTAAATACCTGTTCCAATACCTGCACATAAGGGAGGAAAAAATGGTTACACAGACAACTTAACTCTGTCACTTCATAGTGTTTGGCTGCCTAGTTTAGAAATGTCCACAGTTTCTGAACGTCGACATTATGCATGGATCACTTATACACCTATAAATGATGCACATGGTATTTTACACACTATTTAGAGACAGAGAGAGAGATGGAATGTTCCCCAACTTCTATTCAAGGAATATGGATGCCTCACGATACAGCAGAGAAGTAATGTGAGAACTTAAGTGCCTCCTCCAAGCTATTCCCTTCTAAATACCCCCTTATCTTCTCTTTGGAGCCCCCTGCACTCATCCTGGGCACATCCAAGCTACATTCAGGTAAGAACAGCTCTGGATGTTCCATTCAGACATAAACAACTCAAACTTTGTAAAGTACAAGAAGTGACTTTGCTTTGGTTTCCCTCATTTTACTGCATGTATAAAAGCATCCTGGCAAACTCAAGATTTAAGTCTGAATAATGCTATTAAGCTGCACATATAAATAGACATACATATTCAGACTAAAGTCTGAATAATATTATTAAGCACCATGTTGAATGCAGCATTGGTAAGTTGTGTCTAAGAGCCATTGTGACTTTACAGTGATTCATCTCATCCTGTCAAGGTTTATTACTATGTGATACAAGAAAATGAAACTCAGAAGGTTCCAAGGTAGCACGATTCCCCTTTAATAAAAATGTCTCCAACAAAAATGGAAGCAGAGTAAAATATTTTTGAAAATATTAGACAAAGGAGGGTATCATGGGGAATTCCTTCGTTTTTAGAAGGAGCAAAAGAAGCCAAGAACACATAATTTTTTGAAAACCTGAAAGTATTTTGCTGAAATACGTGTTTGGTGGAAATTTTGCATAGCTTGCCCTTCTAAGTATGTGTTTCTTTTGCTGCTCAGGTGCCCCCACTAAAATTGAGGGGATACTCTTTAGGGTATAAGGCTAAGGAGGCCACGAAGATGAGAACCATCTAAATGCTTAGGTATTAATCAGAGCACAACCTGCCTGTGGGCCAGGAATCCCAACTGAGACAGCTCTGAGCAATCAGCAATTCTGCATTTGTCATCACAACTGTTTTTACTGCCATTTGATCAGTGCCACATGAGTCCTGACGAGGTGATTCTTGGAGTGGATTTTCAATCACCAAACCAATTAATTTTACGGAGAGGACAGTAATAGAATCAAATGCATTAATCAGATGTCAGTCTGGAGATGCATCTTCTTTTTCATGTCTCCTTCTACTTGGGTATTTCTTTAGCTCCCTTTCATTGACAGACCTGAAGTGAATTTGGGAGAAGGAAGTTTAAACTCACCTCAGGATATTCGCAGCCGTGTTGAAAAGGTACCATACTGCTCATAACGGCTGTTCCCAGAACTGACATACAGGCCATTTTGTGATCCGATACCCTGGTCTTCTGCCAAATAACTGCCTGAAACAAATGGCACAGAGTCAAATTTTTGACATTATATTTGTTGAACTCATGTCATGTCTATGAACATGCATATGCAACTGCACACACACTGTATATGTAACATTCTGTACCTTGACCCTATGAAAATCACAACTTTCAGTGTTAACAGACTTGATATGATACCTTCTGACACGTCTTCTCATATTGTATTACTTATTTAGACACATAGCAATAGGAAAACTAAGCAAAGCTTGCATTCATGCATGTTTTGTGCCTATTATGGACTTCAGTACCTGAGGGCAACTGTTAAAATAGAATCAATAGAAATATTACTTCTCCTCTTAGATATACAGCAGTGGGCTTTGTGTTTTTCCTGAGCAGTTAAAGTGAGGGTTTATGACATGTTTCTCACAGGTGGGCACTGCAATGCTTAAGTTACTTATACAAAAGAGGTTGTTTTGGTAGAGATCAGGCTACTAGCGGTTCATCCATAGCCCTCACCTGGATACTCCAGGCCTATGACAAGCCTGCCATTTAGAAAGAAAAACAGTGTCTAAGGAACTATATATTAGAAAAGCAGCTATTTAACTAATGAAAACTTTGTACAAGTTAGAAGGAGGAAGGACCATCTGCTGTATTAGCTACATGTCTTGAAATATTATTACAAAGACTTAATAAATACAGTAAGGCAATATGAACTGCAACTTGCAACAGAAGTTACTTGTCAAGTCCACTTATGCACACAGAAGATATTAGCTACTTTGGGAGGTGAAGTTTTGTCTATCACTAATGAGAAGTCCTTTGCCAAATAGTCACAAGTTTAATTCTGAATCTGCTGACTTTCATTCTGTGTATCAACAACAAAAATGTTATCCTTGGTTGGTTTTCTGCCTCTGGGCAACTGAGATTGCTACACTCAGGTCCACCTCATTTTTGCCACTGTTAGCTGCCTGAGTGTATTCGATGTGCAACCTTTAAACACAAAGGGAAAAATAATGCAGCATGTTGCATTTTAAATTGGCTACAGTGCTGTTAAAAGTTATACTTTCAGTAGGTACTAGATGTCCCATAAATTCAAAATGAGCTCAATAGTATTCAAGCACAGGCTGTTAAGTGAATGGATGGTGAGAGAGCAAAAAAATACACATACACCCATCTCAAGAAATGCTATACATAGCCTTAAAATTCCACCTGTCCAGTGGAATATTTGCTGGCCTTCAGGGGTGAATTCCATAGAAGAACACGGTTCTCCTGGAACATGATATTCCCCTCCTACAGGACAGGTGGAATTGTAAAGCTTTGAGACTGCTGACCCTAAACTATTTCTCAAATCTTTAATTTTCCAATTCCATGTACATTCTGCAGCATTTGTGAGGCGGGGCTTTTTAGTCCTGCCTGAACATGACTGATCTCCTGTTGAGCAGCCTGACAGCCCTTTGCCCATGCTGGATCACAGCTCGGTTATTCTACAGCTCGGTGAAACTCAAACATCAAACACAATTTATATTGGGGGGGGAACAGCAAACAGAAAAAGGGGGAGAAGGAGAAAGGAGTAAGCAGAGCTATGGGCTGGGTGTCCACAGCTCTGGCAGGGAGTCACCCCGTGCTCCAGAGTAAGCAGAGGTGAAGGACAGCCTGGGGCTGCCTCTCAGCTTCTCTCCTCTACACCTGCTCTAAGCCTCCTCAAAGACATTCTGGAGTGATGAAAGAATCTGTCCTCTTCTTTATAGCTCCTCTTATAAAACATATCCTGTACTGTTTCTATTTTAAATTTGATTACTTAAAATGGAAACAGAAAGTGCCAAGTGATTTTTTTCTTTACTGGATATATTTTAAATTAAATGCATGTGACCAAACTGAGAAAGACACTTGTTACATGACTAATATAAACATTATACTGTTTATTTTAGGGTATCCTAGTGTGATGCTGCAGGTACAGATATAAATCTTAGCTGCTGATTAATGCAAGGTTATTACACAGCTTGACCTGCTAGAATGACTGATACTTAGAACTATGAAAAGATCACTTGAGTAAGTGGGTTTTAAGGAAGCTGGAGAAAATGAGAACTTATTAAATGTAAACTTGTAAAAGTAGATACTGTAATAGATTCAGGTTAGTTATGCTCACCAGATACTTATATTCAGCACTACAGACAGAATTTTAGGGAATAGTTACCACTGTAGGTTGAATTAAAGCCACAAACTAAAGAGGCCATGCAACTGCTAAATTTCTATACTATATAAAGACAACAGTTTGTATTAATTTTTAGCCCTGACTGCACATTATGAAGCAACAATGCAGGAAGAGTTGGTAATTTAAAGAAAATTATTTTTCTAGATTCCCCAGATGTATCAATATGCATTAAAAAAAAAATCAGAGAAAAAATGCCCATTCCATTTCATTTATTTTGGAAAGTGTTGCCATGAGTGTTCCTGCAATACCCTATTTTTTTTAACCTTGCTTATACCCTTTAGTTTAGCTAAAAATACAACCCTCACACACCCCCCATATTTTTTTTCTAGGTCATATAAAGCGGGTGTCTAGGATGAGCCAAGGATGAATCTGACTCTAGTCAGTATGATGACACTGCAGAAACAGCCTACTCAAAGATATATTATTACATATGGCCCATCTTAGGTTCTGCAAGAGCTAGCCAAATATATTCCACCTCTCTGTTTCATTGAAGGGGATTGCACGATCCAGATCTTACAAAATGTCATAACACACATAAAATCTGTTGCACATATGCAGAAGATACTGATGTGTGGGTCAGTGTGTACCTGTTTCTCCACCCCATGCAGCTTTACGACACAGGCATACTTCTGTGGAGGATGACAATGTACATTCCAACCTAAATGATTGTATGACTCCATGCACACATGGACTAGGCATCTGTATTTCAGGATGAATACATATAGTGCAGAAGGATTCCTTGAAAAATGTGTGAAGTGAGGAGAAAGAGTGTGCAACCTCTTCCCACTGGGGTCCCTGCTATATAGCACTAGAGAGAATTAAGAGCTGCTCAGTATTTGTTTCTTCAAAGATCCCAAGGAAGAACAGAGGGAAAGAAAAAAAAGCAGTTGCTCTGCATGCCTAACTATCCTTCATAAGGTAGACTTTCTACCAGCAGCCACAGTGATTTGCAATCCCAAAAAAAAGGAAAATCTTAATTAGAGCTGGGACCGGATGCTGCTTCCAAGAGTGGCTACTTCAGCACAATTATGATGCTATAAGTTAAATCCACTCATTCCATTTACCTTATTACCTCATAATGGCAGTACTCTTAAAGCAGAGTTTTAGTACCCAAACCCCACTTATTTTCTTTATTTCATGACAGTCATATTATTCACCCTGCAATAAAGTTTGAGGGTGTAAAAGTCTAGTTGAGCAAGCAGTTGTACATGAGCTGTAGGCTGGTAACGTAACTTGAGTTAGCTCTTTAAAAGGGAACTGCATGTCACAGTCACTCTAGTTTTGTGCTACATGCTTCAAAAATCCTGCCACCCTAGCATCTGAGATCTCACTGGACCAGTATGTTCCTTAGCTTCTTGACTTAAAACCTAATAGCTTATTAGGCTTCAATTGACAGCATTGCTCCCTACCGATTAAGAGAGTACACAAACAGGAACAAAACTAAGCAGCCATGTCCCAAGTCTGAATTGAGCCCAAGGGGAACAAAACCACATCATCCAGTACAATGTCTGTAACTGCCTCATCTAAATGATGCACAGACACCCAGCTCCAAGGGCTGGCACTCTGCAGTGGAAGAAAACTATATGCTAAGATCAAAACTCATCAACATAAAGACTTCACCACATTCTTTAGAACGCCAGCCTTGAAATGTGCTGCTGTTTTTCAGCTCCATGCCTTAACTGACGTCCTGTTTTAAAACCAATGGTAAGTTACCTTACTAAAAGGGAACCCTTACATAAACTGTCCTTGAAAAAAGAAATCACAACAGATTTTCCATTTAACTTATAAAAAAATCAAGCAATTAATAAATTATTTTCTTATATATTTTATACTCACCCCGAAGGGATCAGTTGCCCCCTCCATTTTGTACATGATGCTGGGACATTACCGGTGGAGATATACAGTAGAGAAATTCAAGGCACCATTTTTCCCCTCATCAGGTGCAGCTACATACCTGTCTATCCTATGGGCATTGGATATTAGAGCTACCAAGGGGATCTGTTGAAAGACAGTCATGTACCACAGCACTGTTCATTCTACAAATTCCAGTGTGTTCTTTACTCAGATTTCCCTTTCACGACACGAGAGCATCCTCTCAATGAAAAGACTTCCTTGAGTATGACAGAGTGGAGAAGTGCTTGGATTTGGGAGTTAGGAGGTAAGTTAGGAGAGGAGCTAACAGATATTACAAAAAGCCAAGGATCTTTGTCTGGTAGCACCTGCCTTTAAAGCCTTGCAAGAATTCCAAAGACTACTGACAGTCATATGCTTTTCGACTGCTTTAATCACACATGTTCAGCCATGGGTGTTCAGAGAATCTGATATCCTGTTATGACCAGGTGACTCACAGTGGATGAGAGGAAGGCTGTGGATGTAACCTAAACTTCAGGAAAGTCCTGGACACTATCTCCCACAGCATTCTCCTGGAGAAACTGAAAGCCCATTACTTGGACAGGTGCACTCTTTTTGGATGCACTCTGTCTGGACGGCAAAGCCCAGAGAATGGTGGTGAATGGAATGAAACACAGTTGGCAACTGGTCCCTAATGGCATTCTCCAGGACTCAGTATCAGGACAAGGGAGTCCTGTTTAACATCTTTACCAATGATCTGGACAAAGAACTGAGTGCACCCTCAGTCAGTTTGCAGGCAACATCAAGCTGAGTGGGAGTGCTGATCTGCTGGAAAGGCTGAATTGATGGGCCAAGGCCATTGGTGTGAAGTTCAAGAAGATAAGTGCCAGGTCCTGAACTTGGATCACAACAACTCCCTGCAGCACAATAGGCTGGGGGAAGAGTGGTTATTAAGGTGCCCAGTGGAAAAGGACCTGGGGGTGCTGGCTGACTGCAGCTGAATGTGAGCCAGCATGTGCCCAGGTGGTCAAGAAGAACAATGGGGCATCCTGCCCTCCTTCAGAAATAGTGCAGCCAGCAGGACCAGGACAGTCTTTCTGTACTCAGCACTGGTGAGGCTACATCCATAGTCCTCTGTGCCCTCACTACAAAAAAAGACATGGAGGTGCTGGAGCGTGTCCAGAGAAGGGCAATGAAGCTAGAACACAAGTGTGACGAGGACAGTCTGAGCGAGCTGGGGGTGTTTAGCCTGGAGAAAACGAGGCTCAGAGGCAACCTTATTGCTCACTACCTCACAGGAGGTCAATAGCCAGGTAGGGGCCATGCTCTTCTCCCAGGCAACAGTAACAGGACATAGGGAAACGGCCTCAAGGAGCACCAGGGAGGTCCAGGTTAGGTGTTAGGTAAAGTTCTTCACTGCAAGAGTGGTTAAATACTGCAACAGGCTCCCCTGGGAAGTAGCGGAGCCACCCGCCTTGGAAGTGTTCAAACACTGAGCAGACGTAGCACTTCACGTTTAGTGGGCATGGTGGCATTTGGTCAAAGGCTGGACCTGATGCTCTTGGCGGTCTTTTCCAACCTCAAACATCCTCTGATTCTGTGAAAAGGTTCGTTCCCCTAGAGAGTGGGTGGGCACCGAAACAGACTACCCAGGCCTGTGGTCTGAGCACCAAGCATGACAGAGATCCAAAAGCATTTGGACAACGCTCTCAGGCACATGGTGGGATTCCTAGGGCATCTTGTGCAGGGTTGGCAGTTGGATTCAATGATCCCTGTGGGTCCCTTCCAAGCCAAGATAGTTAAAGATTCTATTAAATTCCACTTCCCTAGCAGGAGGGGAAAAAAATAATCCTCCTAAACAATCTACTGTCAAAATCCAGTTTCCAATCCAAAACTGTGATTCAGAAAATGTACAACATCACAGTGAATTCTATTTAAATAAAGGGAGGTTTAAAAGCCTTTTGGAAAACACCAGATAACAAAAGTAACATATAAAACAGTGACAAAGTACATTGCTAAAGAAGGGGGAAAATTCCCACGTGGCTCTGGAAACATCCTTTTTTTTTCCACTAACCTTTTTAAGCTGACAGTGTGTGTGCAAAACCCATGCAAAGGCACAGCTCAGATTCAGCAACACACATTGCATATGTGAAACAGTAATTGTTTTGAGATTTTTGACATATACTGTGCTGTCATTTGAAAAAAGTGATGGATGAGAAACTGGAAACCTCAAGGAATTAGTAATAGGATATAAAGCATTTCACCTCTGGGTCACCAGTTCAAATTCAACCAGGTTGGTAGTGACCAAAAGTAGTTACCATCTGGCAGCTGTTCTCTGGCTGATGTAAATTGAGTTGAGGGTCTCAGCGCATTTCCTAGTGGACAGGTGTCCTCAGCACAAAAAAACACCATAATTAACTCTCTGTTTGGCTTTCTCAGCAAAGCCGCTGAACAACGAATAGAAGCAAAGACTGAGCTGTATTCCAGGTTAGCATGGATGCATGTTGGCTGCAAAGCACTGCAGATTCTTAATCATAATTCCTCTTTATATTTTAAGACACACAGATTAGGGAGGGATTTAATTCATCATCATTACATTAAACAGAGTAGCCTTTCCAACAAGATAGAGTTTATGTGCTGCTATCCCTACTCAATTCAGAATTCTTTAGAACATGCAGCTACAGCAGTGTTTTGAAGCACAATGAATGAATGCAAAGTATATTGACATCATCAAAAATGGTGAATTTACCCTAATACACTCAATCTCAAAAAAATCTACACTTACTACAAAGGACAGGGACATGGAAAAAAAAACCTGGATTTTGATTATTTCATACAAACTGTTAAGATTATGCAACTTTGTTAAATAGAGGAGACTTACTATAAAGAAAACATAAAGATGGCATTCTTTAAGTCAACACCAGCAATGAAAGGGGTTTTGGGGAAGAATACTACCCACAGTTATTACAAGACTTTAAATGGACTTTGCACCCAAAAGTTGTGACTCGTGACTCTCTTAAGAGAAAGTTCTAGGCAGAACTGTGTGTGTGACCAAGCTTCAAATTGTTATGTGTGAAAAAACACTGGAAAAAAAAAATATGTCAAGTTTTCCTCAACAGAAACTGGAAAATTTACAGAGCCTACTTATGGCCCATCTGTACTTTGCACAAGACATGGGACCAGTTGTGCACAGTGTGACCTGCTGATAGGCACCATCTAAACCATCTGTCGCTGACATTTTTTTGGCTCTACTATATCTGATATTGTTAAAATAGGTATAGATACCGGGTGTCCTTGCTCATTTTGGCATTTGTGGAATAAAGGCAACTGAAACAGAATTAGAGCATTCCATATAATCAATCTTACAAAACAAAAGGGTATTTCTTCAACATCAGTTCTTTGTAGAGACTGAGCCGAGGGTTACTGATATTAAACAGAGAAGAATGTGTAAACTGAGAAGAGCTGAAACTACTAAAAGCTGTGTTTCACCACCTTGGGTAAAACACAGCCAGAGCTCACAGGTTGCTAGAACACAGCATTTGGGGCTGAAGGGTTTGAGGCAGTTTAAGCAGTAGCTGACTTTGAAATGTTCTTAACACGCCTTCAGATAACATTAACTTTAAATAAACTTGCTGAATACTCATGTAAATTATTTCCATTTGGCTGTCTCATTATTCAATATGCTTTCAAGGAACATGGTGATGAAAGAAGAAAAATACCTCTTTCTAACATAACCATACTGGCAAGAGGATCAACATTATCAGTATTCAAAGAATGTCTTGGCAGGATAAACCTTCATAAAAAGAAGGAGCACTAGCTAATCCAAGTTGTCAAAATAGCAATAGTACCTCAAGGGTTGATCTGTAAAGTGATTCATTATTTATTGCTAATGCAAACAAAACATTCTGAGCAGAAAGAGCAATTGAGTGTTTCCTATCTTGGAAAGCACTGATGAAGAGTCCACAATAAATAAATCTGAGGAGGAATAGAGAATACCTATTTTCTTACCCACTAAAAATGAACCAAAGGCTGGAAGAGAATTGTCTGATTTCTTTTCTGTGAACAACCACACTTAACGGCAATCAGTACTTTCCAAACTTACACAGACATGAAATGTTGAAAGAAGAAAAACTTTCTGGAAATTTCATTCAAAAGCATAGGACAAACATCTTTTGAAAAAAAACCAAAACAATTAAACACTTCAAGACCTCAATAAGAGGCCTCACTTGCCAAAGTAAGTTTCTGCTGGAATCAACCAGGCAACCATTTTCAGATGCCTAACCTCAGATACTTTACGACAGCTTCAGCCTCACTATGTTCTGTTCTTCCCCAGTATGCCAGGGCTATGCTTTCACGGAATCACAGAATGGTTTGTGTTGAAAGGGACCTTGCAGATCATCTCAGCTCCCCAGCCATGGGCACCTTTCTCAAGACCAGCTACTCAAACCCCATCCAATCCAGCATCTCCTTCAACCCCATATAAAATACAGGACTCTAAAAACTGGGGGGTTGTTTCTGATCTTGTTTTCTGGCGTGCCTTTTTTTCAGAAAGTACTGGTTTTATGATTTATTTAGAAAACTTCCTTGAAATAAATTTTCATTTATACTTTTTTCACTTACTATCTTTTCTAGTCTTTCAATCCATCTTTCCTTGTCTCAATCTGTAATAGCTCATCTCTGCAATCTTCTTGCTCTTTTAAGCCCCGGAACCTGATCGTACTCCCAACACGTATCTTCTTCCATTGCAACAGAAAGTACTGGCTCAGCCTCAAGAATCTGGGATTCTAAGAAGTCCTCTGAATAATTGCATATACAATTTGTCATTTAAATGAACACATAGTCTATGAGCTACATAAAGTTAGTCTAAAAAGTTGCTTCTTTCTCCTAGTACATTTCTAACAAAAATATAATGACACACACCAAAAAAATCACCAACACTATTCAGCAAAGTGTTACTACAGCACAGATATGTGTAGCGTCTGTATAGAAAAAATATAGAAAAAACATGTTCCTGATACAAATTAATAATTGTAATGACTACAATATTTAGCACATAAAGGCAGAAGTAATAAAGAATATTCATGTTCTGTCATAAGGTAAAACAAATGCACCATTTACATACTGCTACAAACTGGAAATTCAAAATTTTAAATTTTTTAAAAGGTGTGATACAACAGGTGACTTTTTATATTGCAGTAGAATGCCAATGGCAGTAGAAAGACAGGAATCTCAATTCAAATTTTTAAAAGTACAGTTCAGTTTTTAACTTTCAGACTATCTGAAAGCATCTCCACATGCACAGACTACACTTTCTGTCTACTTAGGGCCTTTAATTTTCCTGTCTCAGCAATAGCTACTGAGCGACCTCTTGTGATGAAATGTTTGAACACTTTCTCACTTCTTTTTCTTTTTTTTAAAAAATAAACTAACAAAAGGCTGGCAAAATGAAGAGTACAAAAATCCAGCACCATCTCTATCATTATAATGAATGAAACCTTTCTACCCACTCATAAAACCCCTCAAATTAAGTACTGAAGAATGTACCTCTGAAGCTAATTAAGAGAGGTACAAAAAACACCCCCAAGGTGCAATTGCAACAATCATGCCACTCTACACACCATTTTTGCAGGAAGTGCTGGGAAAAATACATGTAATCATCTTCTTGTACCTTACTGCTACTGTATTAAAATAAGCAGAGAAAAAACCACCCCAAGATACTCAATAATCTGATCTAAGGGATGAAATCAAAATGCTATAAAGAAAATAGCATTTGTAATTTGTTGGAGAGAGCAAAAACAAACTACCAAGCAGACAAAGTTAGTTTCATTAACCAACATTTAAGACCAGTATTGTGAACCACTGGTAGATACGTCTAGGAGCTCAACACACACTTTGAAGCAGACACTCCTCAAGATGTCTGGTTTCAAATTCTCAGTGATCTCAATGAAATAAGACTGCAAGTAGCTACTCCTTCTCAGCCTTGAAATACTCTTTAATATTCTTTAGCCAGCTCTAGTTTTTCACAGTACCTACACAGTGATACTTAAAAATACATACATAAATACAATCAAAGCATGTTAAATGAGTCTAGAAAAGGAAGGGAAATCTCTTGTCAGTTCAGAGGAGCACACAGTGGCTTTTCCTACTCCCACTGAAAAGGAACTGCAGTGTGAATGTTTGATTGATGTGGTGACTGATGAAGTCTCAATGACAAATACCAACAAACAGCATTATTTTAGAACAGAAACAGAATTGCTGAGGGATCTGGCCACAAGATGTCACTCTCTACTTTGTGGCAACTTGGAAGTTCATTAGCACAGCTTCCCCCTTGGAGGCATAAAAAGCCTGGGTACAGCCAATGAAATTTGTTATGTTAAATTTGGGTCAGGTTAAGGCAAACTGCTCAACGCGTCATTGCTGCAGCTGTGATGTAGAATTACCACTCAGCATGCAGTGGAGCCAAAGTAACCTCCAAGTAACCTCTGCATTCATCCTCCCAAGTCTAAACCAAGAGCAAATAGCTCAACTAAAACTTGTTATACGTGTTACTACTCTTACACCAATGACACAAATTGTTTCGAACTTTCCAGCCTTTTTAAAGAAAATCATTGTTATGTACTGAGCTCTTATGACTCAGAATACAGCAAGCTGCCTGCATGAACTATAACTTCTATCCAGATAGACAGCCTAAAATAGTAAGTTTTGCAAGATTTTTCAGGCAGCTTTGGTTAACACTTTATCAGGCCCTGTGATCTAGTATGATCTCATTTCTTTTTTTGCAAAACATCACCACGATTTTCACTAACCCCTAGCATGTAAAATAATTTTTGTACTTCATCTACCTAACCAGGCGTCTCTTGCAAGAGACCAAAATACTGAGTTTTATGAGTTGAACATCAAAATCTGTAGCCATTATAAATACACACCCATGAAAGGAAAAAGTAAGTGGAAGCCCAAAACAAAGCTATGACAAAAGAAAAATTATAGGAATAAAATATTTTATATAAGTACTACATGAACTGCATGGATTCATCAGAAAGTGATCCCTAAGACAGCTGACAGAAAAATCTCATTATTACCTTGTTATGTGTTAATGTTATCCTCAGGTCTGGTTTTATGATACCATATGCTGTCAGTAGATCTTGGACTTTTTTCAGTTCTTCCTTACATTTTCTATTTGTTGAGTAAAACTGCTTTCTTACAGGAAGATTCTTAAACAAATTGAGGACTGTTACTGTAGTACCTGCAAGCAGGTGATAAAAAATAAAGTAGAAATGACACTGAAAGCAAATCACTGACTGGATATTGAGGAAATTATTTTTACTTAAACAGACACCTTTGTATGCTGCTGCACTAAACCAGGTTATTAGCATGAGAAGAAAGAGAACAAATTATCAGTCATCCCTCTCCCCCACGAAAAGGAATCTCTAGAATTTTGACTCTTCTTTATTTAGAGTTATAACTGCAGCATTAAGATTTCTTTCATACACACTAACAACAGCAAGGATCAGCACTAAACAAAGCTGAAGACTCTCTCAATGCGTAAGTTAGCTCTCATTAGTAAAATGACTAATTAACAGACTAGAATCTAATCATACATATCAGGAGGCAAACGAACACTGTGCTTCATTAAGAGCCCTCACAAGATTTGCTTTGGGGTAGTACCTGAAGTGCCAAATACCTCTGCTCAAGGTACAGTACAAAGTAGGAGGAAGAATATAGGAATATTCTTCTACCAACACAGCCACAAATTCCTAGTGCATAAGGATATTGCAAAGCATTAAATACATCAGAGAATTCAATAATTTCAACAAAGTACAAGGCACTGAAACCTGCAAGCTTTCTGACTGGGGAAAACACTGTACAGGCTAAATCTTAAAAATAATCCTTAATAAAAATTAGGTACACACCCTTCCTGCAGGTTAAAAAGAACTGGGACTCTGCCTGGTCCTACAGCCATGCTGCTTCCAGCAATTCCTACGTATGACAGTAGGGCAACTCTTCCTCCTTTAAGAAAGGATTTTGCTACATACAGAAACATTACTTTGGTCCTGAAGAAATCTTCCATATACAGACTTGGAGCATTTAATTTTGACAGATTTTATTTCCACTGTCAGCTTGAAGAAGTGAGTCAGAGAAGGAGAAACTAGATTATAATTACAATCTAGAACACTTCCAAGACATTTCATTTCTTACCCTATGACAACACATTCTCAGCTGACAGATACAAGGCAAGAAACGTTTACAGTTGCTAAGATTTCATACTCAGCCTTTAAGCAACCAACAGGTATTTCAACATCAGATAGAGCCTCAGAGAAACACAAAATAAATCTGTCACCTTGCAGCACCAGAATAGTGATAGCCTACCTTGCCCAAGATGGGAAGGCTTTTTAGAGGTTACACGCCCGTTGTTATCCAAAGCATACTGAATGCTGAAATCATCAGCAGCTGTCTTTGTTGTGACCAAAACCTGAAGAGAGTGATTTAGAAAAAATTTACATTAATCAGGGATAGACAAAGTTCAGAATGAGTTTAGATAAGCTTTGCTACCACACTCACCACTCTGTTATTTTAATCATCATAAGTAAATTTAATTAGTTTATAAAATTTTTGTTTGACAGGAATTTCTTACAGGCACAAAAACATTCCACATTTTTCTGCACGTTTCCTGCCATTTAACTAAAAGCGTTTCGATCACATTAATTCACAAAGCACAGCAATTCCTACTATCCACAACATACACTGCTCTATTTTCTATTCTAGCACAGATTAAATAAACTTTTATCAATTGACAGTTCTGCATTTTTACCCTCTGTGAGACAAATACACTAAAACAAACTCATGTGAGATTCCACAAACTTAAACTCAAATAAACAGTATCTTTCCACACCTAAATATATCTGGCAATCAGACGTGGTAAGTTTTGTAAGCTATTAAGGAAATACACTGATTGCTTTAGCAACAGCAGTCATAAATCAGAGTTCAGGTACCAACACAGTGGCATGGAACCACTGCCCTTTAACCACCTGGAAGACAAAGTTTAACACACATACAGAGTTTCAGGATATTTTATTTTATTTTAATGTCTCCCATGAATCATTCAGGACTCAGTCATACCCCTGGAGAGAAAAACAGTAAGTGATTAATTGGAAATTACAGTATTGCAGATCTACTTAAGGGCCAATAGCAAAGTACCTTCAAACTGAAATTTCAGGGGGCAGTTTGGGTAGGCAGGACACAATTAATGCCAGGAGTGTCAATTAACATAATTACTGATACAAGGAGTAATACTTATTAAAGCACTTCATAGACTCAGGCCACCTCCCATCTCTTACAAAACGCACCATAGAGCTGATTAGAAGCTCTGAACAGATGGCATTCTGCTCTGAGAGCTCAGTAGAGGGAACCAATGATTGAGGACTGTCATCATCTATCAAAACATCAGCAACACTTTTGAAAGCATCTTTGGAAATCTCCATCCAAATACACAACTCGCTCCTGCTTAGTGCAATGTGAATGCAGCCCAAGGCACCAAGGACTAAAGCTGTAACATTATCTCTCCCGATCTCAACAGCTCATGGCTCCAATCAGACACAGGCATTGGTATCTTCTGCACGATCTAATCCTTGGCAGACTTGAAAATTTGACCTTGGTGCAGCATGAATTCAGAAAGGGAGAGCACAAGAGATCTGGCAGATGCTGTGCCTTTAGCAGCCTGCACACTTTTCAGATGGATTTGAACACATGTATTTACTTCTAGCCAACAAGTTAAGTTGGAAATGTGAGTACACTGCCAATCCTCTTAACACAAACATATGGCTCAGACTCAGATAGGCCAGGTAGCAGGTTCCTGTTTACTCATAAGGACAAAGTTTGTGCAATTGCAGTCACATACATGTCAAAGAGCAATAAGGAGCCCAGCAAGATCCCATGACTGCTGATCACCTAGATAACAAGGCAGAAATCGTTACTGGAATGGTGGCTATGTGGGCCATCAGTTCCCTGAAACTGCTTTCCTGGCCATCACCTGCTGCTCCTCTCTTGATTTACCCTAGTTCAAATTGCAAAGCCAAACATACTCTTTGACATGATACTCCCTGATATAAAAGGAAAGAGAATACAACACAACCTGCGTGTTAACTGCTCTGGTTGAGCAAAATAAACAGAGCACTGCTGTGACCCGTGTGACAGAAAGGCAGGACTGACACAAACAAGAAATCCCTGTGACACGGTTTCTGGGGCTGGGGAGAAAAGCAGCATACACAAGCATATCCCTGGCCAGACGCTGGAACATTAAAACTCTTTGCACAGGATAAAACTTTAATGAACACATAGAGACAACAAAAATCCTAGCACAAAGGCTACACATTTATAGCAAGTGCTCACCTGTGCTACAGAGCAAATCGATCCCAAAGCTTCCCCACGGAAACCATATGTTGTCAGCCTTTCCAGGTCCTCAGAAGAGCTGATTTTTGAGGTGTAGTGTTTAATTGCCATAACTGGAACATCATCAACCTTGACTCCGCTGCCATTGTCTCTTACTTCTATTTTGCTAAACCCAAAATTCTCCTAAAAAAAGAACAAAACACAAAGGAGCAACAGAACAACCAAATTAATTGTAAGTTTGAAGCAGCTAAGGTTACAGCTTCTAACTACCCATAGAGAAGTGGAAGTTTTGCTTGTTTGGAGGAACTGAGAAATCATTAAATATCTCTGTTTAAGGAAAAAAAAAGAAAAGGAAAAATATACCATGTGATGGTTTCACCAATTAAATAACATAATTCATATAGTGTGATTTGGAAACATCAAAACCTAAGCTCAAAAGGAGACCTATAGCTGGAAAGCTGAAGATTTCTCGCCTCTTTTCATCTCTCTTATCTACTTGGTATGAATTTTTTTGAAACCACTTGAATGCAGCTCTGTGTATTGAATTGAGTAGACTCTCACTTCATACCATTTTCAGTTTCAATTTCACTGATGTGATTCCACCACATTTTCCAAGTTCTGTTTACCAAGTTGAATATACAGAAGCTGAAATTCTAATTTAGGGGCAAGGCATGATTGGTGAGGGTAATAAAAAAGCTTGTAAAGAGATACAGTACTCTACATAAAGAAGTGAAGTTTCCTAGAGGCTCTTCTAAAACAGCCTTCAAGGAAGCAAAGTTCAATCTTTGTGATTCACCTTTACAGACATGCAATGCTTATTCTACTGAATTCCAGTTCACATATGTCATTCCAGCAGGCGCCAACATAAATAGGGTAAGACTCTGAAACCCAGGTATTTACAACAGCTAAATAAAAGAGAAAATGTAGGTTCTGTAACATCCCAAACAAGCCCAGCAAACAATTCTTTTCAGCTACCTTACAGTCTGCACAAGTGAGCAGCACCCAGAAGAAGCACAAGCCAGGAAGAGAAAGTTATCAGAGCTGCAGGATCACTAACGAAGCTTCTTTCACAAAAAGCAAGACTGGCTCTTTGAAAAGATTATGATGCAATGCATAAAAAATGTGCTGCAGTATATAATACATCTAGGTGACCTTAAAACTAGTTTTGCTTAGAAAGAATATCTTAAAACACCAGCTGCCACCACTGATGCTAGACAGAGCATGTGGTGGTTGGTCACTGAAAGAAGGTTGATTAAACACAACAAACTTTGCTGTTCTACCTGAGCCTATCCTGAAAACAGTTATGAAAAAATATAATGTATTCACAAGGTTATTTCTTGAAATTAAAAAATGATCCAATCAAAACCAAAAGAAAGGTATCTAAAGAAACCATCTGCATTCACACAATCTGCTTGAGGAAACATCAAAAGCCTCTGAGGTAGGCTCAGAACCACAATACACAAAACACAACAGAAATATGGGTACATGTCACTTTCTGTTGCCATGAATGATGCAAAAGCTATCCTCAGGTGAAAAAACAGTGCTTTTTCTCATGTTTGAGTCAACCTCCTACTGGGCAGCAAAACAGAACTAATCAAAACTGAGCACAAAAACACTTAAGGAAATAGAGGCAGGAAACCCTCTACCCTGCTGCTGTATGTGCTAATGAAAGGTTTGACAATTTTACAATGAGCTTCTATTTTCCATTCTAATTTTTGCTTTCAAACCAGTTAGCTGCTTAAGAAAAGTGAGATTTATCTTGCATCAAAATGTTAATAATAAATGATTCTCTATTTATCTTCTAATTTTATTAATTTTTACTAGTGCGTGTTTATGTAAGCATTACAGTGCTTAAACCTTGTATTTTGTAACACCTTCCTCCATGAGCAGAATCTTACCAAGGTTACGAACCCATGAAGTGTTTAAGTTGCTCTGCCAGGTCACTGATGCCAATCAGTGTGATTCAGCTTTGATACACAGTGCAAAGATGCCAAATAATATCACCTATGGGCGTTTGGTCAACCAAGACAAACACCAGCCAAAGCTTCCCACTACAGCTCAGCACTGACATGACTCTTATCTAAGACCCATTCCATCTTCAGGTTAATTCCTGTCTGCCTATCAAAAAGGAATTGTTATCTCTGTTCAGGCAAATTGGATAAACTATGCCTTCCTAATCCATCTGAAAAAGATTAAAACAATGAAAATGCAGTTTCAGGCAAAACCCATCAAGCTGTAAAATGGAATTTCAAAGTTTCTCTTCTCTGTTATGTTTTTGAACTAGTCCAGAATTAATGCGGTCATGGACCTCTATTAGTCAAAGTTATTTTAACTTGCCGTTAAAAAGAGCAGAAAATATTCCATAATTTTACAGTATTACTGTCTGGAATTGTGCAGAGTGCAGGTTTTCTCTTCTCCCCTAGTACCAACAGAAGAACAATAATCAAATCTCAATCACTGACAACTTGCACAAAGCCAGGTTTGTTTGTTTGGAACTCCAATGTTTTGGATTGGGCTAAACTGACACAAGAATGTAAGAGTAGTGTAGATGACTCATGCACTGAAAATGGTTAAAAATGTACTTGTTAACTGATTTGGGACACAGCTGGTTACTGTGCTATGAAAACCACACTGCTTAGAGGGCTCTCATCTCTGCAAGGCTTGTTCCAACCATTCTGGAACACTTCAAAAGCTTTCTGTTCATTTCTTGCAGCTACTGATCAGCTCCCAGGATCTCATCCCAATACCCTTTACCCCATGACTCTGCACACAACACTCACATTGGAGTTACTTATGAAGCAAGATGCTCTGCAATCTTAATACTGAGAAGACAGAGATTATGAGAGACCATAGCAAAGACAGAACAGCTCACTCAAAGCAGTAACAAACATATTCCTCGGCATCTGCAGGAAACCATTCTCAGATGGAAAAAACTCTGAAGTCATTCAGAAAATACAGCAGACATAGACAAAGAAACAAGGAGAAACTGGATCGCCCTCCTAGTGAAGAGCATGTATTTAACACTTAATTCAAGAATATCCTATACATCCACTCTTATTTGCAGGAAGGAAATGGGATACAATTCTGCATACATACAGGATATAATAACACTTCTTTCTTACTAAGCAGGATATACTGCTACCATATGGGTGCTCACAAAACACTGCAAAAGAAGAAACAGGACAGCAAGAGAAGCTGACCAGTTACCCATTCTACCCAATTTGTTGGGGAAAAAAGCTCAAATCCTTTATTAAAAGCAGTATTTTCTATTGTCAGAAACTATCCTTGAGTAACATGTCAACCTTTTTGAACAGCTTATAAAAATAAAGACAGGGTGATGATTTGTATTACAAAACCATTTTCACCTTTCTTACAATTCTTTGTAATGAGCATTGAATATGTCAGCCTAACAGCAAACCTAAGTCCAACATCTTTTTTAAAAGGCTATAAGTCAGAATATGTAAATTTTAAGTAGAAAAAGGAGGATTAAGAAAGCTGACACTTTTTTCCCCCACAACATATTCAGAAGAACAAATACTTGTTACTTACTGTTTCAGAGCAGGGCCTCAAAAACACAAATGAAAACTAATTTTGTACCATTTTTACTTGAGGTAAAAGTATATACATATAAATATATAATAATCATCACCATTCACCAAACCACAATAGCCTTAAAAAACACAATTGCAATGGAGCAATTTGCCTGGCATCTTTGTTTTATATCCAATTCTTTTTGAGAGAAAGACTTACCAGTTTAATATCAATTCCTGTAGCACTGGCATCCAAGGAATTTTCTATCAGCTCCTTCACCACACTGACAACTGAAGTAATCACCTGAGAACTAGAAAGGAGCCGAATTGTCTCTCCAGGCAGCTGTTTCATGGTGGAAAGATACAGGGAAGCTGAAAAATAACAGAAAAAGAATGTAAAAGGAACACTGCAATGACACATTTCTAAGAAACTGTTTCACAGGAACGCTGAAATGTAGAAAAACACAGCATTATGGCTGGAAAGTGAAATTTTTGAGTTACAGTAGGATCCAGCTTTCTCAGTAGTCAGTAGGTGTTGGGAGAGAAATGGGGAGGCAACACAGTGGTGAGGAAATGCCATATTCAATGGCAATGGGATGTATTGCCAAAAATGAAAACCAAACCCAAAAAAATCTTGCCTCTCTGATCTGATGTAGCATGTGCCCTCACACAGGTGATTTTATTTCTATGTTACTCTATCTCTCACTTAAAAAAGAAGATGCCTTACAAACCAGAGGAGATTTCTTTTTTTAATTATTGGAAATACAAAGGGTTATAAAATTCTTGCTGTATTATAGAGACGCTCTCCAAAGAAGAGATTGTACACACATCTGTGAATTTTAGCATGCATTTCTGTTTAAGTACCTACATTGACACAAACAGCCAAGCCCCAGGAAAACTGTTTTGCTGATCCTTGTAGCCTGCCACAGAAAAATTCAACCACAGTGTTATATGTATGTAAGAGAGGCAGGGGGAAAAGCAGTGCTAGGCAGCATCTTCCACCTCAAGAATGGGTCAAACAAGTTTCTTCTCTTCTCTGAGTTATGTTACGTAATACTATCTACACTGAAAGGCAAACCATCCTGACAGTCCTGGCTTCTCCAGTGACAAACTGCACACTCAGCATCCTGTACCAAGGATATGAGCACACGTGGAGGGATGGAACAAACCCAGATTCCCTCCTGATACAGCCAGGACCTGGTGAGGGATTGTAGCCAACACCTCAAAGCATCACTGCCCTGTAAGGTATATGCAGCTGATATAACAGGACATTTATCTGCCTCAACATCCTTCTAAAGACAGCTGCTCTTTAAACATAAAAGGCAAAGTAAAAATGTGGTTACTTGGGGGAGGAAGGAACTATAGTGCTATGAAGTACAAGCAGTACTGAAATTTTTCTAGGAACAGTTACAAAGGGGTTTTCTCTTTATTTACATTCGGGAGTTTGCCTTTCAGATGTGGTAAAAGGATCCCACAAATCGTTTTTAAACCAACTGGAAAACAAGAGGAGCAGGAGAAAAAGTGCACTGCAGAAGACAAAACGATATTAAGATAATGTACACATGTGCAGAGCAGCAGGTTGTGAGGCATTCACACATTGTACAGGACTCCTGTGTCAAGTGCTTCAATGATTTACTCATGGAAGTAAATCGGACAAGAACTGGATGTCTCTCCATCAAAAGACACTGACTAAGATACGGCGGGGTCTTAAAAGAAACACTGCAGACAATTTTCTATGAGGTGTGACTGATGCGGTTTGGGAGAGCAATCAGCTCCCGGTGTGGCCTCCCCTGGCCTGGACCCAAACTGAGGGACACAACGCTGGCCACATCTCAGGAACACCTGCTGGGAGGCAGACAGGGACCTCTGGGATGTCCTACCCATGGAAAGGCATCCAACCTATGATGCCTTGAGCTAAAAGACTCGCATTTCATCTCAATCCACGTTACTACTATAACTCTTCACAAACCAGAAGTGCTACAACTGTGCTCTGTGGGAAAGCACAGCATTGTCTGCGTGGGAGCCTCATCACTGATCTAACCCTTGCATCGCTCTACGTAAGTCCGATATGTGTAGAATTGCGGTTCTACATATCCTCACCTAAACCGGGAATAAAATCTCCCTAAATTTCATGGCTCCGGCCCCACAGAATCTGAAGCCACACCAAGAACCCCCCTCCGAGCACCGCCTTCCTCGGGCGCCCTCCCCATCACGCACTGAGGCAATTCCTCGGTTTATGAGAGGAAAAAACAGGTGAAAAAGCTGCAGACAACCCCTGCGGGCCCTCGAGTTTACCCCACACCACAGCGGCCGTCCGCAGTTCCCGGTTCTCACTGCGAGAGGCGGAGCGCCGCTCCCGCTCTGCTGCTCCCCGGGGCCTTCCCGCCTCAGCCCAGGGCCGCCCCGGCCTCGCCGCCCACGGGAAGCAGCGCCTCAGCCCCGGCCTCAACCTCACCCCGGGCCCCGGCGCGGCCTCAGCGCCCGCCCCGCGGCTGCGCTACCTGCGCGCCCGCCCCGCGCCCGTGGGCGGTGCGGGCGGCCCGGCCCGGCCCCTCCACTCCCTTCCCGACCGGCCCTGCCTACGGGCACCGCGGGCTCTACCTGCGGCCGGCGCTGGACGCTCCGCTGCGGCTCCTCGGCGGCCGCGGGGCAGCGGAAAGGTGGGGCTGCGGCGGGGGGGGGCGGAGGGACGGGCGGCCGGGGCCGCCTGCGCGCCGGGCCTGGAGAGAAGGCCACGGGCACGGCCGGCCTGGCGCTGCGGCGGGGCCGGGGCGGCGGCGGCTGAGCGGAGCCGGCGAGGGAGGGATGGCGGAGGAAACGCGGCGGGGTAGCGAGCTGGCCCTCGGATCGGGCTGGAGTCGTGGGATGGAATAGGAAGGGGTGGAGGGTCACGTCAAGATGTTTGTCTAGGTACTGGCTCGGCGGGTGCTGCATCCCAGGGGGAGAGGAACAGCCTCGCGTCGCCCATCCTAGGTAATGCGTCCTCTGCCAGTGCACGGCTTGGAATGCTTTCAGGTACTGGTTAAGGTCGGCAGTTCCCCGGTTCGGGTTCAGGTTCAGCGTATCTCTTTAGTGTACTGCTGTTCATATTGCAGAATGCCCAGGTATTTTAATTTTATCGTGTATACCTCTATACTACTAAGTGTCAGAAACAAATTTCCTACCAAAAGCAAGCTTGCTTTTGCTGGTTAAACAGTGCTTCTGTATTCTGATTCAGATGATTACTAAAAAAAACTTCATCCCGCTCCCATAAATGAAAATCCATAGTCCCAGAGATCACGTGAATTTGAAGTAAGCAATAGTTCAGGGTTTTTTTGAAATTATCATTATGAATTTTACTGTAATAGGGCGAGAGTGGCACTGTAGGTAAGTTCTGTCAATTTCCTGGGTATATCAGCACATGAAATGATCCTGGTGTATCTCTGCATGTATCTGTTGCTTAGAAAACTTGAACCTGTTCTCTAATTTGAACCGGATTTAAAAGATGGAAATGTCTGTCTGGAAACTAATAGATGGGGAGGGGAGGAAATATGCACTTTGCTTCATGAAAAAGAGGCACAGATTACTCCTTCGTTATTCTTTCTAGAAGTAGGTGGCTGGGCAGTTGGCATATGCAGAATTCTTCACTAACCATTACATGAACGAGAAAGAGAAGGAGGATTGTCTCATGTGGGAAGTGGAGAAGAGCTCTGGATTTTGTCATGGATGGAGAAACTTAATTCAGGGGATAAAAGTTATTAGCTTGTTTTTTTAACAGTTCTGCAACTTTAGCTTCTGACATGACAGCTTAATATTCTTTTTAAAATGTCCCTTCTGTAGCAGGCGTATGAGTTTTATTTGTTTGGACTTGTTTTCAACAAACAGGTCCCAACTGTTCATTTGTACTGATTTCTCTATAAACCATAGTTTGAAGATCTCAAGGTACATCCCTGTTTATGCACTGTGTTCTTTCCAGACCTGCTTCTTTAAAGCAGCTTTTTCCCACATTTGAAAACTGCATATGTTAAGTGCTCCTCTGTAACAGTAGTCTCAGCCTTCAAACAGCTCTGTTTTGTAGGGTAAAAATGAACGTAGGAGTTGCCCACAGCGAGGTGAATCCAAACACTCGAGTGATGAACAGCCGTGGAATGTGGCTGACATACGCGCTCGGAGTCGGCATGCTGCACATTGTGCTGCTCAGCATTCCCTTCTTTAGTGTCCCTGTCGCCTGGACGTTAACAAATGTCATTCACAACCTGGTAAGTACCCTCTCCTGGAACAGAATTTGAATAGTTGTTGTTCACATGTATTTATTTTCAGTAGCAAGGGAAAGGGAAAGTAGCCAGTCTGTATGGACAATAAAATCTTGCTATCCAAAACACCCCCTCTCCTTTACCTATCCACAAATGACTGGCTGTTCTGGGGAGGAGGCGTGGTACATGACCACTTTCAGTTTAAACATGAAAGACGTGAAGTGTTCTTTATGTAATTTTGTATTCTTTTAAATGGTGTTTAATTAGGCTGGAAGGTTGCAGACATAAAATCATGATGCCAACAAATTTTCACAGTGTTCTGTGTATTGTTAGAGAGCTGTGCTGAATCCATAAACTATCACATTTTTAATTCTTGGACACCATCTACTAATTTTTCCACAAAAATCTTTTAGTATTCCAAAATCTTTAATTTTAGCACCTTGCCTGTTTTCTTTAAGAGAAATGTTTGTATTCTACTTCTAGTTTTGATTTCTGGCCAAGCTACATAACTCAGAATGATTTCAGCATACAATGTTGTCACCATACATGACATTAGAGAAATCTTGCTTGAAAGCAGTGGGAAAAACAGAAGGACTTTGACCCTAGCCCTGAGAGCATTTGTTATTCAGAGGGTTGAGATTTGCTTGATGACTTTTGTATGCAGAAGGTTTTGTGAGCTGCTTTCTACTCCTCTCCCCAGGATGCTATAATTTTCTTGTAATTAATTAAAGTAGTGCAGCTATCTATATTGGTCCTGCCATGTTTAGAGGAAACAAGGCCATAACTCAGCAATTTACATCATACCTGAGGTTTGCTAGCTCAGTTTCCTAACGTTACCTGCGAAGAAGACTTGACAATAAGATAGCTCCTTCCTTATTTAGGAAAATGATAGTGCACTGGGATACCCTCTTGAATGTAAAGTTTTAGTTTATATTTGAGCCTTTTGGTTTTGTAGATAGGTTTAAAACTACTGGTGGAATTGTAACTGTCATTAGAGCATTTTGTGTGTTATCTTTGACAGCATCAGACATGTCTGACTTCAGAAGATGTTGGCAGAGACAAGTATTGCTAAATATTTCCCACATGCCTTACTGAACTCATTGCAAGTAGCTGTAATGACAACAGGGATGAGAGCATGCACTGGCAAGTAGTTTTGTAGTGAAACACTAGAAGATGAGTATAAATTGCACTGTTGGATATTTCAGAATTTAAATGGCAGTTCTTTTGGAAACAAATCCTCAAATGGTTTGACAAAAAAAATATAAATCTGGATTTCCAGTAATGGAAAACTCTTAGCTAACCTGGAATGCATTTTTGGTGGTTCTTTCTGCAAGTACCACTGGGAAATAAAATGTGGAGTAAGCATTTGGATCTGTCCTAAAAGTGTCTTTATGGTTATTGAAACTGAGGTACTGTAAACGTCATGAATCAAACAATTAATTAAACAAATCAATTGTCCTAAGTTCACAGGGCTCTGGTCTGGAGGCTGTTCTAAAAAAAGGTGGAAGGAGACATGAAGTGATTTGCTGAGATTTTACCTCTATTATAAGACTTTGGAAGAAACTTGATTTTTTTCCTATGTAAAACTTTCTCTTCAAATTTTTGTATGTGCATAAGAAAGAGAAAGAAATTGTTGATATTGTCTCGTAGAAACTCTTCCTTGAAGTTGCTGTGCTCTTTTTGATAGAAAACAAGTGTTTTTTAGAGAGGGTGTACTCCCCTATTTGAAACCAAGAAGCCCAAATTGGTCTTTCAGAACAAACCAAACATGGCATGTTCCCATCAAACAGGAACAGTCACAAGGAAAGTCCGCGTATTTAAGGAGCAGCAGCAAAGAGGTGGACAGATGCTGTTCAGTCAGTTTCTAAGGATTTAAAGCTGGTAAAGGGCTGAGAAAGCTTTTAGGAGCTCGTGTGATACTGCCAGTGTTTGTAGGTAGATTTGTGCTTTGTGCACACTCTACTCATAACTCTGTTAACACTGTGCTAGGAAAGTGGTGGTGCAAATCAGCAGCCCCACACTTGTTACAGCACTTGTTAAAATTCTGTTGAATTCATGGAACTTTTGCCTACTATTGTAGAAGGCAAGGGAGTAGATTGGATGTCACACAGACTTGGGCTTTAATTCTGACTCCGCACAGTCTCAGGCAAATCACTTCTTGTCTCTTCCTTCCTCTTCAATAATTTGTCATTACAGGCTAGCAGCTCTTCTGGGTGAGAATTCACTCACTCTCTTTTTTTTTTCTTTAAAAAAAAATTATAATGCATTGAACAATGTAACAAATATTTAAAATATTACTAAAGTGCGTCTCTATTCACTTTTTATTTTCCCCAGGGAATGTATGTGTTTTTGCATGCAGTAAAGGGAACTCCTTTTGAAACACCTGATCAGGGCAAAGCTAGGCTACTAACACACTGGGAGCAACTGGATTATGGAGTACAATTCACATCTTCAAGGAAGTTCTTCACAATCTCTCCTATAATTCTGTGAGTTCAAAAATGTGTAACAGATCAATTGACACATAAAGCCATGATTTCAAAAGCTGCAACAAAATGAGTTGCAATTTACAGTCTAAAAGCATTGTCTGTCTTTTTTTCTTGTTTGTTTGTTTATTTCTACATCACAGCTGTAGAGAGTATTTATTTGCAGGCTATCTTTGTAATAAACAATCTTGCTTCTGCTTTTGACACTCCACATACTGAAGTCAAAGTTTGTAAACAGTTATTAATGAGGCAGGTTTTAAAGATCAGAAATGTTGTAAGGAAAACTTACTGTTAACTCTTGAAGTTCTTTAAGAGATTGTGAAGTCACAAATATTGAAAATCTAAACTAATTGCTTTTGTGATAGCATTTATTAACCATTTTGCAACTTGTGAGCCAGAAGTGTGTCAGTCCTCAGTGAATGGGATCTGGTGTCAGTTTTGCTTTGTACATATTGTCTTCTATTTACACTATGCAAATGGCTTAGGAATTCTACACTCCTGTCTCTGTTGACAAAAGTGTGGTTGTCTAACTAAGAAAAGTCTGATACATATTTAATATCTGACTCTAAAAGTCTTTCTGTTTGTCCCTGAAGAAAATTTACATACCCACTTACGTGGCAGAATGAGAGGGGAGGGAAGATCCTGTATTATGTTTAGAAAGTTGGCTCATAAACTGAGAAAATACATATATAAACTCTTCAAGGTGGGGAGAAGTGCTGGAAGGAAACAGTAGACTAGGAGTTACTTTTTAGCACCTTGAGAAGTATGGGAAGAGACTTAGACCATAATTTTGCTATAGGTACTCTAGAACCTCAGGTGAGATACTTACTACAGATATAGATGTTAACCAGTAAAATCTTACTAATCACTAAAGCACTTATTAAAACCACGCTCTGTATGTGTTTTAGACAAGGCTGCCATCAGCTAAACTTGCTCCCTTTTCTCCTGCAGGTACTTCCTGACAAGTTTCTATACAAAGTATGATCCAACACACTTTATCCTCAACACAGCCTCTCTCCTGACCGTGCTTATCCCCAAGCTGCCACAGTTGCATGGGGTTCGAATCTTTGGCATCAATAAGTATTAAGCAGAAGGTTCGACACTGGCTGCCCCTGACATGGCTACTGCTGCTCCCCAGGTGAAGGAAACAAGTAGTCTGCTGTGCTGAGTATTTCATTGTAGTCAGGGAGAGATGCTTTTACGTCTGAGGTACAATTCCTGCTTCCTGCAGCATTGTCTGGGACGAAAATCAACTTTATAAGAAGATGCCATCAGATACTTCAATGTGGATTGGAAATGTGTAGAAGAAAGATTTCCATGAAGAACTGGGCAGGCCCAGCTCTAAATCCCCACTAAGACTGTACATGTGACTGATGCAAGTGGCTTGCAAAGAAGGTGCAAGTAACAGCTGAAATGGAGAGCAGTGTTTCACAAATACCCATCATCCATAATGCAGGTGGTAACTTTACATATAAATCCAGAATCCTCGATGCCAAGGACTGGTGAGGCCACATTCTTAGATTAAGAGAAATTAGGTAGTTTCTGCTGCAATGGATTGTAAGTGGTTGTGCTTGTTTTTGCATTGTAAAAGTTTGCCCCACACTAAGTACTGTGACAGCGAGCATAAATTGATGGTATAATTCCTGCCTTCTCTGTTCTTGTGATTTTTTTTAAATTTTATTTTTTGTCATAATGACTGAACAAAGTCCTTAACTGCCAGCTCAGGGGATTTCCACATCAACTTGATAGCTCAGTTTATGTACACTTCTACAAATTACCACTGTTGTGTTTATTTCGTTCTGCTTACCAGGATACTGACTTTTGTATGTGTAAATGGGACATCCTGAAAAATTGCAATTTGGGTTATTTTTCAGTAGCTGAGAGCCTGTGAGGTGGTGGGGAAAGGGTTGCTGCTGTCGTAGGAGAAACTGCTCTGTTACAGAGCAAGTGTCAGAACATGTAAGGGAAGCTGTGTAGGTTGTAAGTTAGAATAGAAGCTGAACTACAAGTAGGTGAGTAGGCAAATCACATGGACTAACTATGCTTTTTCAGAAAAAGGTATAGATAACTTGCATGTCTTGGAAATGTGGAGGAATGCTGTTTTTTAGGGGTACTGTGTAGTAAGGGGTAATCTTGTATATTATCAGCTCTGGAATTAGAGTGAAGGTACATCTACTGCTCTGAGCACTTATTTCTCTTGTGGTGGAAAAAGGATGAATTCTGAAGTCTGCTGTGTTTTTGCCAGCCAAAACCACCTCAGATTTAACAGAAGACTCCATTTGAGACTTGATTTACATTTTGGTTGCAGTGACAGCCAGTGAGCTGAAAAAAAAATAAAAATATAAAAAGACAAGCCAACAGTGGTGTACTTATTTTTTTTGCTATGGTAATTTTCTGCCTGTGAATTTTATGGATAAAGACGCTGTTAAAAAAAGGGCAGTGAGTTAAGAATTTTCTGTAGCAATTGCAAGTTATTAATTCTGTGTGTTGCTTGCACAGAAAGTGTTAAGTGGGGGATGTTAAAACAATTGCCATCACAAGGCAGGTGCCGGGTGTCCCGCAGGGGCCGGAGTGCCTCGGGGCGGCGGGACACAGCACTCCATTTGCGGAGGGGTGGGGAGGAGTCCCCGCTGTCCCGCACGGCGGCTGCGCCCGCCCGAGCGCCGCCCCGAGTCCCTGCGGGCGGGGCCGGGCCCGGCAGCACCGCCCCGTGTCCCCGGCAGTGGGGCGGGGACACATCGTGACACAGGGACAGCGCCAGCGCTCAGCGACTCGAGCGGGGCGGAGCCGGGGGGTTCCGGCCGCCGCTCCGCTGGCCGGGGCGGGACGAGGATCCCGGACATGGGGCCGGGCCTGTGAAGCGGCACAGCGGCCGGATTTGCCCTGCCCTGCCCGCACAGCCGCTTCTGCTGCTGTGACCTCCCCTAGAGCTGCAAGCGTGGTGAGGAACTCTCTCCACACGTAATTCAGGTAAAACAAGACCTCCCAGCTATTTTTTTTTAAATATCGTGTGCGGCCATTCGTGGCTTAAAAAACTCTTCAGAAAATCTGAGCAGAACACGTGCTTGAAAACCCTCCAGTAATAATAACCTATACAGTTCTCTTCTAGACATAACCACCGGGTAGATTGTAAACAATGAACAGCATTGCCCAAAGCGTTTTGCAGTCAGTTAAGCACGGCCGAGCTGCGTGGCTGAGGAACAGCTCTGCTCACTCTGGAAAGCAGCGTTTTCGCAGGCTGGTTTTGGGAATAGAGACGAGCTGTGACGACACTGGCGCTGCTGTGGTGGATGAGGCTGGCTGTGTTCTGGGAGAAGCACTGCACAGTCAGAAAGAAGTTCATTTACAGTAAGAACAGACTTCTCTCAAGGCTTCTGCCTTAATAACGATTTTATTGTTACTGTTACTTATCATCCATGCAAGTCTTCCCTGGCCCATAAAACTCAGTAAGTGGTGGGTAGGTGTGAAGATGTATCACTGGGACCATAACACGTTCTTCCTGAGATAGTACTAAGGGAGAGGAAAGAAATGCCATGCATTTAACAAGTTCCCTGCAGTATTTTCTCTTTCAAAGAGAGACTGATTGTCTCTAACTTGAATAAAAGATTAAATCATTGCTACTGTTAAAATCACCAAATGTCTTGACTTTTTAAAAAGAAAATTAATCAAATATAAGTATTGGTGGTTAAGAACGTGAGCTGACAAGTGAGAGGTTGTGAATATAAGTTGAAACAGTGTTGAGATACATTTAAAAAGCATCCACCAAAAAAATGCAAGTTACATCCTTTTCTGGCCTTCCACTGATAATCATGCTCTCTCCAGTGCCCTTGACACTAAACAAGGCATTAAAGAATGCACTAAGGAAACAGGCAGGATACCACAAGGTTAAGAGGTGCCTGAAAACTATTTTTATGACATTCTATCTGCTCTGAACTACCAACACATTGTAATTCCTTGGTTTTACTAGAACAGGAGGAATAATTCCCGTGGTGGCACAGCAGCTTCACAGAGAAAACATCGAGCAAGTGGTTCAAGAGGCCCTTCGTGCCAGCGACGTTTCTGTGGCTGAGCTCGCGGCTGTGGCGACCACGGTGAAACCCGGGCTTGCTCTGAGCCTGGGCGTGGGGCTGCAGTACAGCCTGAGCTTGGTCAACAGGCACCAGAAGCCCTTCATCCCCATCCACCACATGGAGGCTCATGCACTGACCATCAGGCTCACACATCACCTGGAATTTCCCTTCTTAGTTCTCCTGATCTCTGGAGGCCACTGTCTCCTGGCAGTAGCACAAGGAGTTTCAGATTTCCTCCTGCTTGGACAGTCCGTGGACATCGCACCGGGTGACATGCTGGATAAGGTCATATTTCATTTCTTTACCTTTCCTTAGTTGTTCTCTTCTTTTTAGTGCATTTATACTATGTAATGGTTGTATTGTCATAAGCCTAATTCAATGCAATACAAGTTTTATGTAATTTTTTTTTCTATTTTGAAGTGCCATAGATTTAAGATATGAAAGACTGTTAAAAATGTACACAAAACATCAGTTGTAACATATGTACTAGCAAATAGACAACATAACCAAAACTGGTGTTGGATGTTTCATTGACACTGATTACACAAAGAAGTTGTATTAATTGGAGATTTATAGAAGTATTATTATGCTGTCAGGTTTAAAACAATTAATTAAAACATTTCTTACTAGTTTTAGTTTTTAGAGTTTGAAAAGCATGGTTTGGCCTTCAGAATTTTAAGTCTTCTGGGTCCCTGAGTACAGTCTGTAAAATTGGTCACTTATGGCTTTGTTCTCAGACATTGTTTTAAACAGTATTTGTGCATATTAATTAAAAAATTGGGGGAGTGACTAGAGTCAGAAAGGGGATTTTCAAAAGCTGAAACCAACTTTGTTCCTGTGTATCTGGTGATACAGTATGGCAGTCTCTGTGTGTTTCCTATAGCTTTAAAAAGAATTAATTTTTCTGCAAAATTTGTTGATCCTTATGTTTGCCCAAGTTGTTCTAGAATTGCATTTCTAAATACTCTAAGAAAAAAAAAAAATATCCTGCTGGGTTGGTGTTATGTCTTACCCTTACCATGCCCTGTTAGTAATTTCACATTGGATTGGATTTTTTTGGTGTCACATTTTACTCCATGGACTCCAGTACAGTGATGCCATTCCAGGAGGAACTGATTTCAAGTCTGTTGTTTGTCCTCTCCTTAGGTGGCACGAAGACTGTCTCTAAGAAAGCACCCAGAGTGCCACAGCATGGCTGGGGGGAAGGCCATAGAGCACCTGGCTCAGACTGGGAACCAGGAGCTGCTCACCTTCCGACTGCCCATGCAGCAGTATCGCAACTGCAACTTCTCTTTCTCCGGACTTCAAAACCTTGTCAATAATGCCATTGTACAGAAGGAAAAAGAAGAAGGTATTTTTAGGCAGTCGGATACAAACTGAGCTTTTGATGACCTCAGGAACCCCCTTTGATGATATACTTTTATAGGTATTCAGGAAGGTGAGATCCTGTCCTGTGTTAAGGATATTGCTGCTGCCGTACAGCATGCAGTGACTGTTCACATTATCCAGAAGACGTACCGAGCCATGCTCTTCTGCATCAAAAACAGCATATTACCATCAAAAAATGCCACTTTGGTGGGTATACTTTGTTTTTCCTTTTCATATCTGACTCTATAACATAATTTCAAGATGCAGATGCCTTGTACTTTCTACCTTGACATATGAGGAAGATCTCAGTATGTATTATATTGTTAAGATACCAACAATATTGAAAGGAACAGTCATATTTAGCTGGGTTTTAAGCTAGAGAGATATTTTCTTACCATCTAATCTAACCTCCCATAACCACTTGACCTCATGCTCCCCCATACTTGATGGCTGTTCTAATTAGAGTAGAACCATAGACTAGTTTAGCTTGGAAAGGACTTCAAAGACCATCCAGTTCCAACACTCCTGCCATGGGCAGGGACATCTTCCATTATCAGGAATGGCTTTCTGAATAATAAGCTTACTTAGCAGAATCTTTTCTTGTACGTTTTAATTTTCAAATGCAGCATTTATTGCTTTCTTTAGAACTTCAACCAATAATGCTTTTTTAAACATGATGTTGTTGTGTGTGACCCATCGGTACTTTTGAGTTAATGCCTTTTTTTCTTTTTGAAATGCTGTCAGGTTGTATCAGGAGGAGTTGCAAGTAATCAGTATATCCGAAAAGGTCTACAGAATCTGGCAGATGCAAATGATTTTGCTTTACTGTGTCCTCCTCCAAGACTCTGCACTGATAACGGTGTTATGATTGCATGGTAAGAGTTGTTTCTCTTTAAACAACATTGCAGGAGCACATGCAAGGTTGACATGAGTCCAGAACCTCTTTTTGTGCTGACTGAATCATATGCTCCCATGCATTGTTGTGACATAGATTTTTATGTAATTGCTTTGTTGCTCAGGAATGGCATTGAAAGGTTGCGTGCAGGACTGGGGGTGCTACACAGTACTGCTGGCATCCGCTACGAGCCAAGGTAAGTGACTGCTCATTCCCAGTCTCCTTCCTCACTGCTCACTGTGGGCAATGAAAGGGGAGGAGGTCACATGAAAAAGAGGCACAAGCTGCTGAGGAGTCTCTCTGCAGCACATAGAAATTTTTTTTTAAAGTTACTTTCCAAGGCAGTTTTAAATAAAAATGATCGTGGCTGGCAGTTATGTTCATTTAGGATCAGAAATTGAATTTACCATGCATCATAACAGTTCTATGTGTTTTCCTACTATAATTGTGTAGATGTCAGGCTTACGGCCCAACAAAATGCGCATATTTCAAAAGTACCAGCTGGTTTTAAACTTCGGATTTTTTCAGGTTTTTTTCCCTTTCCCTTTTCAGAAAAACAGACTTGGATGGTCTCAATACAAAAAAAAAAAGCTTATTGCAGCTTTTACATGAAATATTATAAAATACTGTACTTCAAAAATAATTTGCTGTATACATTTCAGTGAATAAAAAACCGAGTTTTACTTGCTGTTTTAAAACTAAGTTTTAATGCTGACAATATTTAAGATTGTCATAGGAGATACTTGTCAATCTCTAGTGTGTTTTGCATTCAGCAGCAAGACATGAAATGAATTATCAACTAAAATCAGAATCTAAATAAAACAACAGCCCCAGAAGATGGCTTAAAAATCACAACTGTGTTTCTGAGTTTGGAATGGCTACAAATGCAAATATTTCCTCATTGTAAAGATGTCTCCAGGTAGAGCTTCAGATAGGCTATTTTAATGGTCACAGTCTTAGAAGTGCAGGGAATGTACCAGAGTACTTTGACTCTCATGCTAACTGTAAAAAAGGTCTGTGAAGCTGTACATCTGTGTGATATGGCAATGACAATGTAAATTTTTAACAAATACATAATTTTGTTTTCCAGAGCTCCCCTGGGAATTGATATTTCAAAAAGAGTTGAAGAAGAGTCCATCAAGGTGCCAAAATTAAAAAAGATAAGATGGTTGGCATCTTAAAAAGTAACTTATTAAAATAAATGCAACTATAAATTGTTCAATGAAAACTGTTTCAATGCTGTTATGTTTAGTGACAACACTTGGATTACAAATCACCTTTCAGATAAACAAACGCCGTGTTGCTGTCACCAAAGTCATTTCAGTTACTATTCCAAGCTAAGCGTAAGAAAAAGACTTAAAAGCACAGGATGGATTCATAGTGAGGTCCATTATACACATACACATGTACAACTCTGATTATTAATAATTATGTCCAAGTGTGTAAAAAAACCCCAAACATTCTAAGAAAATTCAAAAAGATTTACTGACTTTGCATACAGAGTAAGTGCAACATCTCAAGATACAGCTCTATAATTCATCTACTGAAAGTAATTTCAGTCTGCTGCATGTGTCAGATGCTTTTTCACTGTTGCTCTCTAGTTTTGCAATCCGAGATCCAAACTGTACCGCCCTTTTTGGCAAAACAGTTGAGGCTGTCAAGCCCAACTCCTTGGCTGCAAGGCGCAGAATCAGTTTCTCACCAATTCCTCGAGGTAAAGTCAAATCAACTTTTTCTGAGATGGGAAGAGAATTGAGGAATGAAACAACATCTTCATCAAGAAAAGGAAATCTGAAAGAGAGATTTACATGGGGAAAGACTCTTTAAAAATTCCATAGGACTAGTCTTGTTTTTCCCCTTTATAACATGCAAAGACTGTGTGAAACGACACTGTAACTTTGAAACAAAAAGATTTACACAGCAAATGCTGGCATCATTCTGAATTTCGGGCATTCATACCTAATCCTGTGCATAGTTAAGAGCACTGCACATCCACCACTGCAACTCTTCTTGTGCTGAACTGAAAATGTGCAACTAAGAGCAGATTTGGAAAAGCCCTGGCACAAAGATCACATGAAAAAGTCTTTCATACACCTTAGTGGCCTTTGCTCCTGCACACCACGTAAGGAAGGTTTTTCAAGTTGATGGTAGCATGGAGGAAGTAGACACAAATAAAATGATTCTTCAATTCTTCAGACTTAACAACCAGGAAATGTGGTGGATATTGACTATACCTTTACTGCATGGACAGGAATACACAGCTTCTGTTACACTATCATTCTCCAGAAACACTCCCTGAAGGTTCACACCAGAATACTTCAAATTTGTATGAAAGAATGTTTAGCTTAAAATGATAAAATCAGCTTGAATTTGCCTATTTCAACATCTGTTGCTGCTTCTTAAAACTTCCAGATGGAAATCAAGTTGCTAAATTTCCTTAAGTAAACTCTTCCACAATATAATATAGTCCAGTATTTAAAAAAAAACCAAAAACTGCACAACACAGTACACATTAACAAAATTGCAGCATAATTACAGACAATAAAACACACAGAAGTTTTAATTAAGATTTTGTTAGGAGTGTTAAAAACTGCATCTAACCAGCAAAACCAGTCTTGCTTCATGCTAGAACAGTAATACCTGGCTTCTTTTCCGTGATCACCGATGATCCTGTCATCTCTACCAAGATTTCTAGAAGAAATGCGACCTAGCTCCATTTCAAGTTCTTTATTGAGACCCTCTAAACCATCTTTTCTGAAGCAAACCCGATGTCGAGAATACCCAGCAAGCTGCTCATCTGCTCCAATTCCCGTAAGCACAACCTGAGGAAACATAAGAAATCTTAGTATCTATGCAAGTTAATATGTAACAGACCTTAAATGGAGAAAAATTTCAATAGACATCTTCTAAAGATATTACCTGTAGGATAGGCTGTGCCTTACACATCTACAAAGCCTGAAACAATCCCCAGTAAAGTCACTGGTAACTTGAATTATGTTCATGATCAGACCTCAAAGTACACACAAACATTGCCAGTGGAGAAAGGAATAAACATCAAAATAATGCCATATGTATCACAAATACATCGGTATACTTGAAGAATGTCTTTGTTAGTTTCTATGATAATAAACAGCATTTGTTAAACACCAGCCTTTAAAAATTATTGCCAAAGGATTATGTCATATATTGTAGTTACCTGAATGTACAGCCAGAGTATTCTTCATTTACCAGCTACTGGGTTAGTAACAACTACATTATGCAAAGTAAAAATGGCTTACACTACTCAGTAACTGCAGTAAAATGTTTTATCAAGAGAAAAAACACTATTACATCTGGCCCATTACTGTGCCTTCAACAGCTGAAATTAAACAGTTCCTTCTTCCCTAACAAACCATCAAGAACAGAGAAGTGAGAAATAAGAATCAAAAATGATAGGTGGTAGTTGTTTTTTTCCTACACACACTATTGCATATCCAGGTTCACTGAAAAGCCATGCACATTACATGACAAAAGAACTGAATATGATTTTTTACTCTAGAATTTCACAAATATTACAATTATTGAATATTCTATATTCTGAATTTGAGAAGCCTTATGAACAGCAAAGATCCCAGCTGATTTCTGAATCAACAAAACTGTTTTTACATTCCGAAGTCAATCATAAGGCAGAAAAAACAAAACAAAACAACAAATCAGTACCTTTGCAGGACTTTTATATTGTTTCAGTTTTCCTTGGTTAGTAATGAAACCCTCTCCTCTGGAAGCAAACCAAATTGCACAGCCAATACTGTCATCCAAGACTGTGTCCAGTGGATAGATTAAGTAATTAATACGTTGCTTTCTCATTTTTTTCAATTCCTCTAATGTAACATTAATTTCCACAAAGTTCCAGGTTCTTGAAGGGTTAATGGCTTCTAATTCCTTCAGTCCTGCCCTACCAGTGATTCTGTCAGGAACATCAAAGCAAGATAAATGAGTACCAGGGTCAGCATTAAGATCTTGACAGCCTTCTTGAGGACAAAGCAAATCAAGCTGTACTTCATGCCTGGTGTGTCTTTTAGTGGTGCCCCTGTGCTTAGCTTGCTCTTTCATCATGAAAGCTACATTGAGAAGATCAATTGGCTCCTCCAAAGGCACATGTTTATCAGCCAGGGCTGCAATAACCATAGAATCAATGCCACCGGAAAAGAGCACTGCAACATGTGCTTTCTTATGAGACGTGCTTGGAACGTCTCTTGTTTTCTGATCTGGATCTCGAAAGAGACACAGGACTCGTCTCTTGACTGCTTCATTTAAAACATCAATAAATTGACAGGCTAATTTCTTCTTGTGTTCCTCAGCAAGAAATTCTTGGAGGGTTTCTACAGATACCACACAGTTAATGTTGCTAAAATTAGAGCCTGGACATGCACCTGAAGCTTTAGAAACTGTTTTATTTAAGGGGATAACTGGTGCTCTAAGACACAACTTTGATTCATTCACCACGAGCTGTATGTGGTTTGGTAAGTCTTTTGACACTTGGTCAAGAACATTAATGCATGTTTCTTCTACTGCTTCCTCTCTGCAGCTGTACTTCCATGGAAACAATGTTAAAGATAAAGATTTAGTTATTGCACAAGCTTTGAGATCAATTTTGAAAACTCCAGATGCTGGGACTTCTTGCCATTGGTTGCCTGATTCAGAACAACCACTTACAGATGTGAGACAGAAAGCGCTGTCAACCTCATTACTGAACTGCCAAAGCAAACTACGACGACCAAAGTGATCTCTGCCAAACCATAAACTGTGTCTGGCTGCTTCATAATAAATAAAAGACCAGGGACCCTGAAGTGATGAGAAGAGTGACAAAATGTCCATTTCACTGCTGCATAAAGCCAGATGACGAAACATTACTTCAGTATCATTCTCTAGATTTCCTACATGCACTCCACTGAAAATTTCTCCATTCCAAAGAAAAATATTGTTATTGGCATCTTCCAGAGGCTGAGGAGTCACCAGTCCCCTCAAGTGAAGTACGTGGCCGGAAAAGAGACATTCATAAGAGAGATCCGACACAGTTTTTATCAACTCTTGGCTACTGTCTGGTCCTCTTCTTCTCAGATGGCAGAGGATGTCTTCACTGAGGAAATCACGAATCGCACGCTGGCTGCACAAGGTAACAACACAGCAAATACCACACATTGCAACAGGAATTCACATGAACTACTTCTTGATTTTAGCCTTTTCTGAATTTTCCAGCTCCTGATGTGCCTTCTTTAATTCATCTAATGTATCTGTGTAAGAGAAAATTACACAAATAATCAGTTTCATAAACAGAAAAGTTTATGCATAGATAAGTTTAAGAGTATATGTACAAAATTAGTAATTCCAGCCACTTGTTCAATTAAAGTGATAAACATAAAACACTAATTAAGTAAAGTGTTATGTTTGTGTTCCATCATTACTAACACAAGCTATATAAACTTGCTGTAGAATATTCCTCTTGAATTATACAAAGATAATGATTTTTTTCCCAAAGAAAGCCACAGTGTAGTAGGGGAATGGCCAACTCCTGCCTATATTATCAGTATGACTTCAACATTTGTAGTAAAAACAGGAAACTGACAATTAAAATGGCAACACTATTAACCCAAATCAAAGAGAAGTAGCAATTGTTCACTCCAGAAAATTAAATTTATACTTCTGAATTTATACTCTTCTAATGCTTGTTCCATCATCACCTCTATTATCCATTCTCCTATTACTTTGTATTTGACCCACACTGCAATTTTCTTATTTCAATATACCTTTGAAATCAGCTACAAATGCAGCTTTTAAACATTAACTATTTGAGTACTTTTACACTGCACACTTACTTTTGCACTGAGACAGCATTTCTGTCCGGTCTGCAAGGAAGAATATGTTGCTATTGGGCTGCTGCTTATAAACTTTCTGTAAAACAAAACCCACACTGTATTAAGTCAAAGCAGCAGCTTCTGGAATCACACTGCAGCAGAAGTTGTTGTGGGTCCAAAGAGACATTCCTGGTATAAAAGTGAAGGGATAAGTTCTGCCCTGCCAACACCAGCATTCTAATGCTGTACCATCAAGAGCATTTTATGCTCAACCTAAGACAATTCTGAATTCCTCTTTTCCTCATCCACAAAGGATCACATTCTATTTTAAACAAAGCCACAGAAAAAGTAAGAATACCTCATGAATCCTTGTGATCAACTCAAACATCTGAATGAAATAACTCAAATAAAACACAGAAAAAGCAAAAAACCCCAACACTGCACAAGTATACATAATCAAATCATTTGCAGGGCAAATTATTCTGAGCACAGCAGACCACATGTTTATTAAAATCTGTATTACAACAAATTAAAGACAGCATGCTCTGATTTTGATGCCCCTCTTGTCTCTATGTTTATTCCTCTGCTAAAGTGAAATAGTTAAAAGCAAATTTGTAAAACCTTACCCGGTTTTTCTTCAAATTGGAAAGCTCATCAACTACAACCTTCTGCTCTTTAATCTGAAAGAGAAAAGATGCATTTAATGATAAAAGCAAGACATCATTTATAATCCTAGTGGTGAGCATGTCTGCTGATATTTTAAGACAGCAACAAGTATGAATAGCTGTTGTTCTCCAAATGAATCACTGAAGACAAAGTAAGTCTTTAAAATTACATTAATAAAATTCCTCTAGAAACAGGCTATTTTGCATGCATTGGTATTACTATCCTCAAAAGCCACTGGGAAGCCAGAGTACTGTATTATATAATATATATTCATTATAATCAGAAAGCACTTTTTTCCCCCTCAGAAGAGGGGGAAACTAATACAACATCAAATAACTTTTTAAAAAATTAGCATAATATCAAGAATTCACTTTATAATCACAGGTATGCTCCAGATTCAAAATGAAATTAGTGGAAATCCAAACACTCTAGAACTGTATTAGGAGCTTTCTATTGCTCTTGGTTTTTACATTAACTTTCTTAGTGGGATTTACCACTCTGTTCTGCACTGATAAATGTGACAGATATTCCTACTTTCTTCTACAATGGCAGCTGTGATTGCTAAAGAGTAATCAGAAGAACTGTTGCAAAAGTCAAAAACTGAAACAAAACCTGTTCAGAGGGCACAGTGCTTTTTGTTAGAAGCAAACAGGGGTTCTCTTCCTTTATGTGTCCTGGAACTTGTGCAACAGTAGGAAACTGCCACAGAGGGAGGTCAGCCAAACTGAATATGGCACACTGTGAAAAGACAACTTTTCCAGCAGCTACATCAATCTCTTGGATCTACCACAACAACAAGGCAAAATAGCAGAGCCACCCTCTGCTACAGACTAAAGCAGCCACTTAGGCACAACAGAAGTGACAACCTGTAGCTTTGTGATGTCCCAGCTTTGCAGCTTCCAGGCAATCAAAAACATCAGTCTCTATACAACATGGCCATGCAGAAGTAATTTTTTTCATATAATCATGTAATGTTAAGGGGTTGGAAGATCATCTAGTCCCAGCCTGTCCCCTGCCATGGGCAGGGACACATCCCACAAGACCCGGCTGCTCCAAGCCTTATCCAACCTTGAATACATTCAGGGTTGTGGCATCCACAGCTTCTCAGGGCAATATATTTAAGTCCTTACCATTCTCACAGCAAAGAATTTCTGCCTAGAATCTAACCCAAATTTTCCCTTTTTCAATTTGTACACATTACTCCTTGTCTTACTACTACAGTTCCTGATGAAGAGCCCCTTCTCTGGCTTCCCTGTAGGCACCACTGGCATACTGGAAGATTGCTATAAGGCTTTTTGGAGTGAAGGTTCCACAAGGCTTGGCAGAACAAAGCTGTGGGCACCAGGGGAGAGGGAGCAGATACATGAGGAGCACCAGCCTCTATGGCTGAAATCCCTTGGGACATTTTGCATAGATAAAGCTCAACTAGGTACTAGAAGGAAGCCATATGAGAATCAGGTGAGGGTTCTTGGTTTGTCCAGCCTGAAGGAGACTGAGGGAAGACCTCACAACAGTCTAAAAGTTCCTTATGAGGGGAAGTGGAGGGGCAGACACGGATCTCTTCTCCCTGGTGATCACTGACAGTACCACAGGGAACAGCCTGGAGCTGGGTCAGGGGATGTTTAGGCTGGATACCAGGAAAAGGTGCTTCACCCAGAATGTGGATGGGCACTGAACTCCCCAGGGAAAGTGATCACAGCACCAACCTGACAGAGTGCAAACAACTTTTGGATAATACGCTCAGGTACATGGTGATTCTTGGGGTGTGCAGCGCAGGAGTGAGACTCAATCACTGGGGAGTCTCTTGAAACTCACGATACTCTGTGATTTTGTGAGGAAAAACCACACTGCGCCTCACTTGACATTTCAAACTCAACTTGAGGCAGTAAGACCCAAATACCAAATCTGCCAAGCGAGGCATTAGCGAGGCAACACGGGCTCGCTAAATGCAGGTCCCAGACAGCACCCGCCCTCCTCTTCCTCACGCTGCTCGCACCCGAGGCGACAGGCTCCGGGTGCCGCCCGCGCCCCGGCCCAGACGCCGGCACAGGGCCCCGCGGGGCCGCCTCCGCTCACCCGCCGGCTCAGCTCCTCCTTGTGGCGCAGCGCCGCGCTCTCCCCATCCTCCTGCCGCGGCGGGAGGCCCGACATGGCCGCGGCGGGCACCGGGCACTCTCACCCGAGAGCGGCGACGGGCGCGCACGTTCACACGGGACAGCCGCCGGAGCCAGCCGCAGCAGAGCGCATGCGCGCAGCCGGGGCCGCGCGGAAGCCACCAATCAGCAGGCGCGGCTAAGCACGCGCATGACGGGGCACCAATCAGCAGGCGCGGCTGAGCACGCGCATGACGGGGCACCAATCAGCAGGCGCGGCTGAGCACGCGCATGACGGGGCACCAATCAGCAAGCGCAGCATGGCACGCGCGGGGTCGCGGTGCGCATGGCGCGAAGCGTGAGGGGACTCGCGCCCCCGGCCGGGAGAAGTCGGGATTGCGCTGTAATTCCCGGGCGACGTGTCTGGGAGGGCATCGGGACAGGCCCAAGATGAAGATTTTTGGAATGAGGCTTGGTAGCTGTGCTCCTTGTGGAGTGTGTCCGGACACCTGGAAAAGGAAAGGAGCGGCTTGGTATAGTGTGATCCCGGGCTGCTGTCGAGCAGCGGGCTCTCAAACCCTTTTAAGCGGTTTGCTTAAAGGTATTCCGGAAGATACATGAATCATACACTGTTTACAGATATTAGGATCATATGTTTCATTAAGTTCATTATTAGGACATGTTTCTACAAGTAAGTTAGAGAGGGACTTTTTAGAGGGGGATGCAGTGACAGGACTAGGATAAATGGCCTCAAACTGACAGAGGCCAGGTTTAGATTGGATACTTGACGGAAATTGTTTACACTGAGGGTGTGAGGCACTTTCACAGGTTCCCAGAGAAGGTGTGGCAGCGCCATCCTGTTCAAGCCCTGTTGCACAGGGCTCTGAGACCCCTGGTCTAGTCCCTGCCCAAGGCAGAGGGTTGAAATGAGATGATCTTTAAGGTCCCTTCCAACCTAAACCATTCTAGGATGCTATGATTTTATTATTATACAAGATGGGTATTTAAGACCAGCCACCTAAGATGATCTTAACATTTCTCTGTCTCTTCTGTTCTACTATAGAAGTGTCACAGTGATGCATATATCTACCTGTCTTTATAAATACATCACTGTCTCATTTTTATCCCTTTCCTTCTTTTTAAACATTGTATAATTATTCTAAACATTCAAGAGCAATCCAAATTTACACACTGCTCAGTTTTAGGATTTTATGAGATTTCTATCCCACTTGTGGTCCTTGTGGTACTGGCTGCAGTGTAAATATAGTTCGAACCTTCATGAACCATTTGAAGTATTTGCAACTTTAGTAAGAGAGGTAGGAGTGTTGACTTTTTTTGCTTTAATCTCACATAATCATACATACTATATATTTTGATAATACTTGGATGTTGCACCTTGGTTGGAATGTCTGTGACGTTGATCAAAATTTTTGGCAGCAGTATAGGAAGAACAAGGATTTTGGCTCCTAGCAGAAGGATGGAGAAAGACAATTTGGCTATAAGTATATTTGGCAGTGTGCTAGGTTGAAAAAGTTGTGCTTATTTGCTTTTAACAGAAAGAGAAACTGAGGTTGCACTTTCCTAAAAGGTCAGTCTCGCTCGTCCCTCCACTTTTAAGCACACACTTGTGCCTCCAGCCTTGCCCCACCATGGCTGCATGTGGGGCTGTGTGGTGGGACAGGTGAGGGAGCTGATCTGTTTTTCTCTGCAGTGCACAGGGCTGCTGTGATTCTGGCAGTCCCAAAGCAGAGCAGCTGAAGCTGCTGGGGAGTTGTTGTCCAGGGTTTGCAGTGGTTCTGGTTTCTTGTCCTTTGAATTCTAGAAGAAATACACATATCCATGTCATTTAAATCAGCTTTGGTGCTACTGCTTAGTGTGCTTTGTAGTTTGTTACTGTTGTTCTGCTGAGTAATTTGTTTAATCTAAGTAGCTCCCAACACTCTGGTGCCCAAGTGTTTTATTTGTTGTTCATATGTTACAAAGGTTGATGATCAAGTAACCCAGTAGTCAAAGGATAATTTCCGTAGTGATTATCCTTTTTATGTTCAGTAATAAATGCAGTTAATGTTTATTAATCAAAAATCCATCACTCAGTGTTACTGATTGTTTCAGAAGGGTGATGGTAATGGTTTTGAGGACTAATAGGTTTTAACTTCAGCTCTTACCAAACTGATGATACTTCTGCTGATATGGAGCGGGCTTTTGATAGGTCCTTTCAAAAATGAATGAGTTCCTGTGACAAGATCACTCCTGAAATTACAGTCATACCCACTGTATGAGAGCAGTGTGTTTGCAGCTCAGCAAAGGAAAAGGCTGGCACCTTGTCACTCCCTGTGCAGAGCTGTGTCATCTCCATTGGAGCTTATTTCAGGGCTCCTGCAGTTCTGGTGATTCCTGAGAGCTGGGAAGGCACCTAGAGCTCATCTGGCTGACAGCTAAGTGGGCAGTGTCTCTCAGTGACATATCTCTGTTCATTCTTATTCTGTCTGTGCATTTGTACCAACTCTGGTGCTCTAAACTGTTTTTCTTTTTACTAGCATAAAACTATTTCTAGAGGTTAATAATGCCTGACACAATGTTAATAAAGTATCAAAGAATATTTCACTCTTTTAAAGCCCTCAGCTTTTCAGTATCTGGCATCTTTAAAAATATAAAAAATAACACAAATTACCCAACATGTCATGAAGACAGCTAAAAACCAGAAGCAGTTACTGATGCCAGAAAGTCTCTGAAGCTGCTGTCACCTGTCAGCAGATACATGGCCAAAACAGTAATGTTTAAATAACCAAGCTCAAGCTCCAAAAGGCTGCCATTAAAACCACGCTGAAGAGGTGAGGCCATCCTTGTGACAACACCGTCAAATCTTGAGGACCTCTGTTCATGATGTTGGCAGTACATTTTTGTGGGAGGATTTTACAGCTGTGAGAGTCACAGGGTAGGACTGATAGTGCCTTGGAGGCTTAGCAGCCTCAAAGTTTCCGTGCTTTTTTCTGTGGGCTGGAAATCCGCCTGTGCTCGGTTCTGTATCTCTCAGCTGATGCTTGCTAACATGTTAAGCCACCATAAATCGGTTGTGGGTTCAAGTCTGAGTGGTTTATGAGGTTCAGCTGTAAGGAAACTTGTCGTGCTTCAGAAGAACCGGTCACAGAGGTCCTTGCAGGGGAATAGCACCAGGAGAATTGTAGCTCTAATGTTGGCCACAAGAGAGCAAGCCGAAACTGCTGGCTGCTCAGAGACAGCCAAGGAAAGAGTGGGGCGAGCCATGTAAGTGATGGATGAGGTATCTAAAAGGGGAGAAAACAGTCAGAGGACATTGTGTTTATGTAGATTTTTGTCTGTTTTGGAACATCCTGGGTTATTTTGTATTCAAACATATCCATGCATACACAAATGTATCTTCATAATCCACATAAGTAGATTCTGAGATGTAACATCAATCACTGTGTTAATTTAACCTGTTTTTTAATAATTTACTAATTTATACGAGTCTAAGAAAATTCAAATTGTTGAAATTTGTTGGGTTTAATTTATGGTAATCCTTCTGCTTATTTGTCCGAGACATGAGGATTTGAATGGAGTTAGGTTAGCTTACACAGCTAGGGATCTGGATATATACAGTGGAATCTAGGCAAAGTTGTGGTTTGTTTCCTTAGGTTAAATACCTAGATTGTCAATTACACAAGAAACCTTGCAAAACCTATCATCATTCTACTTTAAAAGTCCTGTCACTGCAAGTAAAACAAGAAGTTTGAGTACTTTTATGGTCTTGAAATACAGTAATTTTTTTCAGCTCTTTACTTCTGATACACTGTTACAGGTGTCTGAGAATTCATTTGCACAAAAAATTGTGTAGTTCACAAGCATAAAATTATTAATTTTCTAAATCAAAGCAAAATGTAATCACTTTCACATGGCAGATTTTAAGGCCGTTCTCAAAATATCTGAGAACTATCATCACTCTCATTAGCTTTTACAATCTGATTGCATACCTCAAAGCTTCTAAAAGTGCTGAACCAACCAGCTTGTTTGTAAAATACTACCAGCAGTCCTTCATCTGATGATTTAAGTAAGAGAGGATTTAAAAATCGCCTTTTCCAAGTTCACTCTGTTCTTCAATGTAAAACTGAAGTAACTCCAATGAATACAAGAGCCTTTCTCCAGATCTTATATTGCTGTAGTTGAGAAGATAGCTTCACCTTTAATTTTCATAATTTTTCCTTCCTTAGTGCAGAACAATTTGTTAGACATTAAAAGAGTTAAGTTCATGTTAGTGCTAGTTTCTCTTAGACATGCAGAACTAAAAGATCTGGGTTTGTCTGTTGCAGGGCAGTCCCTCACATGCTCCGAATAACCAATGCACAGGTTTACTGTGCAGTAACTACTTTGAGTATTGGATCAGAGTCCCAGATACACATTTTAGGCAGTGAATGTTCAGGGATCTTAAAAAATCTAGTGCTCTGTCTTACAAAACAAACATTTTGTTTGCAGTATGAAGACGGAAACCTGGTGCCTGGATGCTGGAGGCTCTTCTGTTGATGCCACCAAAGAGCAGGTATATGAGAGGCTTAGAACTGTTCAGGAACATTGGGTAGACAGATGCCTCATTTGGATTATCTTGGATTTGGCATCTTGATATAAAATCAGATTAGTGCTAATATTTCTGCTTAATGAGAAAAAAAAAAGAGAAGTGCACCAAAAACATGCTGAGTAAAGAGCCTGCCCAGTAATTCTGCTTTTTGGAAACTGAGTTGGGAAGTCTAGAGAAGACTGGAGGGATAATTATGGGCTTGCTTCTCTTTCCTGTTGGGAGTGCCTCCATGACAGTAAGCACTGTGTTTAATATTATGTACAACTGATATTTTCTGGAAGATAAGACCCAGAGATTAGATTTTTTTGGAGGAGTAGGCGGGCCTGAGTAGGATGGGCTGAAGGTATGGAAGTGGCAGCCTGCTTTTGCTTCATGATATGGGTCTCCTGGAATCAGGGACATGGTAATTTGGGCTGAGATAGGTTACAGCCCCATAAAGCATGTCCCATAGGTACACAACAGACACCTAAGTGAGAGCTTGGGCAGAACAGAACATGTCTGAGCAGGCTGGAGAAAGGGGGAAATGCATGATACCTTTGCAAGGCTCTCTGAGGCAAGAGTGAAGGTAAGGGTGTTTGCTCTAAGATGCCCACTTGGATTAGGATCTTGCCTAGGTTATCTTATCAAATGTGTGCTTTTTGTGTCTTTGTTCTCACTGTCACATACATCTGGACTTAGCTCCTGCTACTGGGCAAATAGAGACCATGTTCCAAACAGCTTGTTTGGCTTAATTTATTTTATAGTTAATTCTTCCTGTCTTAAGCTGTGCTGAGGCCTTCCATTTATGCCATTACCCCCTGTCCTTATTCCTCTTCAGTTTTTTTGGGTTTTTTGTTTTTGTTTTTTTTTCTTCTCTCTACATGAAGTTTTGGTATAAATCAGCCTACACACATGGCAAAACAACCTGGGACCCAAAAAAACTGAACCCTTAGTAGGATTTTCAGTCTTGAGGGTTATACTTGTTCACCATCTTTTTATGGTGAATGTGATACTTAGTGCTTTTGAGTCCATGGAACTCAAAATGCCTGACTAAGATCGATGAAAGCAGAGAGCAAACCTAAGCCAAAGCTGTGTGAGTTGGCAGGGTGAGGAGCAGAACTTGGAGGTCCTGGCTTTTATTCACATTCCACCTTTGAGCATTAGTATTTCCATGTTTAAATTACTGTTTCCATATTTAAAATTGGGCTGGTTTTACCTTATGAAGTCAAAGTCAGAAAACAACTCATTGCAGAAATATTCACTGCACTGAATGGCAAATGTGTATCTATTTTAATTTTATCACAGTTTTTATGTTGACTGTGTTAAACCTTCATGCCTTCTTGGCAGCCTAGATCCTTTATCTATGTAGCTGGAAAGAAAATATTCCAATCCAGTTCTCATGGAGCAGCAGACTAAGCATTCCACAGCTAGATGACCTCTGACAGAAAAGCTCACAGAAAAGAGTTCATGAAACATTTATTTTGGGTTATCACAGAACAAAACATTTCTATTTGTCATGTTGACATAAAATTTTAGAAGGCAAAATTCCCTGGTTGCAAGTTGCTGTGCCTTAAGCTTTACTGTGATTGTCATCTTATTTAAAATCTAAGCATCACTAAGATTTAACTGTTTTCCCCAAATACTCTCCTGTCAAACACCATAACTGATGGTCACGATCTCTTTAAAAATCAGAGTAAGACAAGAATTGATTTTTTTTTTTTATTTTATTTTTATCTGAAGTATTTAATTGACATTTAATCCTGTTAGATAAATCCACTGTATACAGCCTAACATATATTGTTTAACTACTGAAATAGATGCAGTAGCTCTTCAGCTGCACATAGAGCCATTTGGAAGTATTTTTGGCTAAGAAATTGAAGGCTCTAACATTCAGTTACTGTTCATGTAACTTACACCTATTTGTTTACTGTGTTTTCCACGAAGTGTTGCCAGGAGATTTTGCCAGGCTTATTTTCAGTCATGCACTTAACTAGACTCCAGCAGACTGTATGCTTCCTCCATTACTGCTCTGCCTTTATCTTTTTAAAAAAAAACAGCCAACACCTTGGAGAATAAAATATGTTGTTTGGATGACTGAAAAATTGGAAAATCTTGTTCAGAGATGACACTGGAAATGAAATACCTCTTTTGTTCTGAGTAAGAACTGTAAAAAGGATTTATTTTTTGTTTACTCTTGTATTTTGTATTTTAAACTGTAATAAAGTCATTGTCATCTCATTGTAGAAGAACTTGGATATGTGATCTGCATCTTGCTTGTTTAAATGAATACTACTCTGCAACGCTAAATTCTGCTGATTTCCTCTTGTAGATAATTTGAATCAAATGACTTGATTACAAAGCAAGATGAGGAAGGTTTAGCTGGTGAAGAACTATTTGGGTTATTGCATTTTCTTGCAGGGAACTTAAGCAGCACAGTCTTGAATATCTTGCTGCTGGAGGATTTTCATTAGATTTAATCAAACGTCAGATCTCACAGTATAAACTTAACTGTGTGGAAGTTTGTGAGTACAGAAATATAAGTTTATATGTATGCACATAAACCTACTCTATTAGATAATAATCCTAGATTCTATTCTATTTATTCTTAGTAGCATTTCTTTATATTTTACAATTCTGTGTTTCATATGTATTTATGTTGTCGAATAAGGACAAATACAGAAGTTAGATGATACTAAGCACTTAAAAAACCCCTGCAAACAAATAATAATAAGAAGAATACTAATAATAGTAACACTTAAGGAGAACAAAAAGAATTTTACATAGCTTTACACCTTAAGAGATGCCATTCTTGGTCCACATCTGATTGGTCCGCATTTGTATCTGTACTGATACAAAATTGCCTACTACTCTGAGGATGCCAGATGCTGTTTTGAAAAGGATTTTTAAGTCATCATGGATAACTCAAACAATATTTTTTCAAGTTTACAGAAGTCATTAAAACCTAAACTCAGGTGAGTTAACATTAGGACAAAATTAAAATTCATACAAACAGAACAGCAAAGGGAGAAATTTCACATGTAATAAATCAGACCTAAATATGCAACTGATACAACTGCTATTTGCTATTTTCTTTCAGGCACTACTCCACTCCAAAATCATGCAGGATATCTCAGTATTTATCTTGGCAAGCATATTCGGTATTAAATGTGTACCTCAATATATTATCTTGACAGTATAGTCAGTGTTCAAGCTGCTTTTGGAGTTTCAAAACTGAAGGTATTTTTCTTCAACCAGGCTGCACCATGCACATAGCTGAAGAAGAAAGCTGGACATTTGACTCTAGTTACTGAAAAATTCAGTTTCTAATCATTGCAGAGTTTGAGTGTGTCTCATATTCTGATGCTGAGGACAAAGCTAAGGCAACTGAGGGTAAAGGTTTTGTGTTCTGACATATAGATAGGGAAGTGATTTGGGGGAGTGGAGGAAGAGAAGGTTTGTATTCAGCTTCTTCCCTGCAGAGCTTCTAATGACAAGGTTGCACCTTCTATTCTGCCTACATATCTAGCCCTATGCAGAACAAAAATGAGGAAATACTTGCTAGATGATTGGCAAGATGTTTGCTAACAGTGTTGACAGTAGTTATCTTTCTGATCTGACACTTCACTGATACTGTGTGCTTGACATGTGGGAAAATTACTTACAACTCTATCAGACCTGGAAAAATGGCTGAAAGAGACATCCAAATAATATAAATTGTTGCCTCTTTTAAATTTAATTTTATAACAGAAAAAGCACTGAGTGGTGGGGCTTTAATATATTTAGAATTGAAAATATTTATGTTCCCCATGGTTGATATGTGAAATGTAATGCCACAGAAATTCCTAATTTTGAAATGGTGATTTTTTAAAAATAGACTAGTTTTCTGAGCACTAATGGCATTTTGTGATCATAGATTACAGTTAAATAAGGAGAATAAAATCTCACGCTTCAATAATTGTCAGAAGGGAATTAATTTAAACCCCTAAGTCTCCTGTAGTTGTGTGTGCAAAAGGAACAGTGAGTTGCACAGCTACTGAAATCTGCTCTGTAGTACTGGCTGTTGTAGGGCAGGCCAGAATGTCGGGAACTTGGGTGAATCTGAGATCTTGTACTGCAGGGTCAAATGTTCCTGTTAACAAGTGAACAGCAACAACAAAAAGGCACGATGTCTTGCACTGCACTAACTGCTGCTGGCTGTTCACTATTCAAGCAATTGCACAAATGCCAGGGTAGTCTCAGTTGTATCAGAAGATAGGCAGCTGGCAATGCTAAGCTTTGGTTATCATATTTACTTTTGAGGCTTTCACTGTACTAATTAGCATGACTGATTAAAAATAACTGGATTCCCTCAGGTTTGTTGCTTTTTAGCATTAGAACATTGTTCTTCCACTGAAGCATTTACTAGGGTTTTTACTGACATACAACTACAGGGAATTCTGCTTAGGCATTAACACAATTAATTTTTCATGGTTTTTCCTAACTAGTTCATCTTTAAAAGTAAGATTTTGCAATATATCTGTAGCTAGTAAATAGGTCTTTTTGCAAGGGTTTATTTATTATATATTTGTCAATTTGTGATTTTCAGAACAGACCTCATGCATAGCAAAATTATTGAGCAGCATTTTATTGTTTAATTCTTTATGGTTCGTTTCTCATCAGTGTACTGTGTGTTTGGATCAAGTAGCTGTCACTCCCTGTGGAGCATCTTCTGTATGACCCAATAGGTGAAATATTTCTGGTAAACTCAGCTGTGGTTAATTTATGTTCCATGTGTTACTGTGATTTTATGTTAGACTGTACTTTCAGTTCTTCATATTTGAAAGTCATTAAGCAGCCTTCCTGCTTGACTTCAGTGCCATTGCTTATTGTTTAATTCTAAAATAAAACTTCTAAGGATATTTAAAAATCATCACCCACTCTGCACTAGGTATGAAGTAATCTCAATTTCCTGGCCTTAATTGTTGCATAACGCTACAACGCACAGCAGTGGAACAGCTGCAACATCCTGACTGAAAATTCTGCATTATGTCTGAGGAGGGAGTGTGGTGTAATCAGGCCAATATTCTCTCCTTGAGCACCCTGCAGTGTCTACAGAATTATACAAAACATGCCAACTTCAGACAGGAAGGATTATTCATTGGAGGAAATTTCCTGGGTAACCTGATCAGGTTTAGAGTGGACATTATGAAAGGCTCTTACTAGGCAGTAGCTTTATCTGGCAAGCTGTTTTCCTGCAAACTGAGATTTGATGAAAGATCAGAGTGCCACACCCTGTGCACAGGTGTGGGAAGAACCTTTATCATTGTTTGGTTTAGTACTCAAATGACGTTGCTGATTTTTAATTTGTTGATGTGATGAGCAGCCTGATCTCTGTCTCAGATGGCACAAAGACATACGTCAAAATTAATAAAAATCTTTATCATGGAGTATCTTGCTGTCCTTTTCTATTTCCCTTATGATTTAACTACTTCTTCCACAGCTGTTGCTCTCATTTTGACTCCCTGCAGTTCTCAGGGTGCAAAATATACAGCCATATACTCCAATTACTGATAGTTATGGTTTGTTGATTATTTTGGCAGGAATGGTTGTACAGCTGCTTCTTTTCTTTCATAAAACATCCCTGGGGACTGAAATCTTTGTTCTGACGAGTGAGAATATTTTCAGCTTGAACAGAATTCAGGTAGTTCTTTTAAAAGCTCCAAACTAGAGCTTTTTAGCCTACAGAATTTAAATATACCATGTGTGAGACTGTTCTTAACATGGCCATCCTTTATGATCCCTTGAACAAAGGTAGGGGGTTAAGTTTATAGCACAGCATCATCTTCCTTGGCTCTTATTCTCCTTACAATGCCACAGCCCATAGTGCATGAACTGCTTTAAAAAAAATTCAGCTAGTTATGCCTTCTTAGCAGTATAAAAAACTCTAAGGTGGCACTATCGGATGAAGCAGGAACAGATATAGGTGATATTTAGCAACTGGAAGTATTAATTTCTCAGATGAGATAAAAGAAGATGTAGTTGATAACAGAGAAGCAGTGGAACGGGTTGTTCAGGGACATTTTGCAGTCTCCAGCCTTGGAACTGGATAAAGCTTTGAGTAACCTATCGCATAGCTGACTTTGCTTGGAGCAGGAGAATAGGGAAGAAACCTTCTGAGCTCTTTTCCAGTATGAATTGTATTGAAATTTTGAGATCGAGAAAAGCTTGGGAGTTCCTAGCATTTCACCACATCCATAAAACCTGCCATGATGTAGCCTAACATTTACCAGCAAGATACTCCTTTAATGGATGATCCTTCTTTCCAGTGAGCTTGCTCACATCTGCTTCTTCAGGATGACCTGTGTGGAATACCACTTAAACTCCACTTCTCTTATTTAGTGATCTGCCACAGACTCCAGTACAAAGATTACACTTGTCAGTTGGTCCCAAGGCTGCAACAAAAATTCTGTTTAACTTCTGTGAAGTTATAGTGGAGAGAGAGAACAAGGACAGTGTGTACCATATTCATTTTATTTGCACTAAGTCTTATTTTCTTGTGCATGCTTAACTACTAAAATTGAATTCCTTTCTTCTTCCATGCTGACAATACTACTGAGATCAATTAATCTGCTTTTGTTCCTTTCATGCTTTTATCACACTGTTTACTTTGACCTGGCCAGTGAAGCCACTTCCATTTTTCTACTCCAACCATTATTTAATTTCCATGTTTTTCTAATCCCTAAAATAAATGGCTTGCATCTTGCATTTCAGGTGTTACTGTTACTCACTCCACATTCCCTGTTGTCCCCACTGATCCTGCAGCTATGAGTTTTGCTGTATGGCTGCACAGTCACTGCTGTAACAGCTGCACTTCATCCCACATTTCCTGTGCAGATTGTCCACCTAAAAGCTGTTGCATATCAGAAATCACACAGCAAACACCTGCAAGACATACAGTGGAAGAGGGCCCTGAAGAACCTTCAGGGAAAGTGATTCTCACTGAATTTATTTCCTCTTCACTCATTACACACGGATCTTCATTCCTCGAGGAACTACAGTAAGACATACTGGATACTAGGTGGTCAGTAGTTTTTTCGTTACTGTGTAACCAAGTAGGTCAGGAAAAATATAGTGGTGGCCCCAATACTTTGTCCATGTGCTCTGTGTCCTGAGGAGCACCCAGTACTGTGGACAGTGTGCATACATATGTTTTAGGTGTTAACAGTGGGACAAATCATGACATGTCAATCCTGAAAACTGCCCAAACTGCCTGCAAACTTTTTCGTGGCTTGGATTTTAAGAAGGGCTCAGCATCCTGCCACAAGGAACTTGACTGGTACCACTGGAGGAGGAGCTCATTTTTAGTACAGTAGATCTGAAAACTGAATTGCGTGTTTTCCATAAAACCAATTCTCAACAAATAGCCGACAACATTAGTTGTAATGCCGACAACAGATGTTGTAAGCCAACAACATCTGCTTGTAATAGTCATTAATTTAATATCACCCTGCTCACCATAACATCCCTGTTCCCCATCTCCTGCTCCCTGGCCTCTCTGCAGAGTTAAATTTTATGAAATATGCATGTGGTGGAACTAATTAGCAAGCTAATTGAATACTATGTTCAATTTTAAGTTTTCAGAATACTTGACTGACATTAGAGGACATAAAATTAGACATGCCTGCATATGATAGCGCTCTGAATTTACTGTGCAGGGCAATTCACCCACAAATTTTAGAAGACTTTAGGAAAACCTCTGTCTTTTTATAGCACAGGAAATTAAGACAAAAAATGCGCTTGTTTGGAAAGACACAAAAAAACCTTGTTATAGAACAAAAAGTAGGCTGACCAGTGGATTCTCACTCTGCAGACACTGAGCTGCTGGTAGAACTTAAAGGAAAATATGACAAGCCATTACTATGCTTTTCCTGGAGTTGGTAGCTTGTGCAGTGTGAATTCAGCATTGGTACCAGTAGGTTTGGTGGCATAAATTGTACCGTGAGCTTTCTGAACATGTACCCTATTTCCCTAACCAGGCCATGTAGCTGTTGCTCAACTCATACTGGTGCCAGTATGCGATTGGAGAGAGACGCTGTGTTATAGCTGTCCCCTGCATCAGTGACAAGACCCTCCCAGGCAGGAGGAATCCAAGATTACTGGTTAGCACACTGCTACATAAATTCATTTTGGTATCAGTAGGGAGAAAGCAGTGAATTATCAGTGCTTCCATCCAACTTTCAGTTAAACCAGTTAAGCCACAAAAATATTCTTGTTTTTCTGTCATATTCACATGTCACTGCAACTTCTCAAGTCATGTTGTTCTTGAAAAGTAGCAATTGTGTTCTATAGTTTGGAGATGCAGCCTGTATTTTTTTAAGCTAGCTGTTATTGTGTTTGTTAAATAACTAAAACTCGCTGTCTTTTTTACAAAACCTATATGTGTGCTTGATTGCGTTTCCATTTGAACATCTTGAAGAGATGGGAAATTATTTTTCACTGGGTTGCCTTGAACTATAAATGTATGAAGTTATATAAGTAAATTTTGTCTCAGAATTTAATCATATATTGGCCTTTCATCAGGTTTTCTAGTTCTCTTTAGAATTAAAAATATGGCTTATTCACTGATTATGTAGAGCAGAAACAGAAGTGGACTAGTCACTTGATTAGTGTGGCATAGCTGATATTTCATGTACTAATTCACACTGAATGTCTGATTTTTCTATTCCTATATCAGATCCTGATAGTATACTTTAATCAGTGGCAGTACCTCACCAAACACAGCAGATCTTAATTGTCAACAAACTAAAAATATAGTTCAAAATATTTATGAAATAGTTTATTTGAGTAGTTTAGAAATAAACTTTATTTCAGGATGGCTAGTAAGTTTTCTCAAGTGAGCTTTCTTCTGTTACGCAACACTACCAAATTAGGTCAAGTTGTGATTTTATAGATAGTTGAATCTATAAAACCTGACACACAAAACTTTAAGTAGACTTGTAGAAAAGACAGGCATATTAAATTGGATAGAAATTGCAGTCGATTTATGGCACCCATAAAACACTAATGGCCTAACAGATAAGATTGTTTGGCTTCCTGAAAGACTTCAGTCTTGTGCAGAGGAATCGTTAGGGAAAGTCAGTTTTGATAAATATATTTAATAATACAAAATTTTAACAAACACCTGTCATCAATAGTTTACTTTGATGCTAAGGTAGAAAAAACCCTTAAAAATGGTCCCAGCTTCAGAGAGCTGGTGACCAAAGCTAAATATATTTGTCATATATAGGATAATCAACAGTCCTGTCTGTACCATTTACACTTGGAATCCAATCTGACAATCAGTTGGGCACATGATTAGCTGATAAATAGTTGTACACAAATGATTTACTTGAATCAAACATTAGCTAAACACAGAGTATAATAATAGGTGAAAATAGGGAGGGCAGTAGATGGCAATACCAAATGGTTTCTTGCTTGCTTTCTCTAAGCATAGACAGTTTTTGCCGCAAAGGAATAAACAAATCAGTTCAATGGCCTCCTACTGTGAATTTGGCCTTTCATCTTCAAAGTACTTTCCAAACATTTATTAATTATCTTTACAACAGTCCATAAGGCTAATAGATAAATACCAGCCTGCTTCTGAGAAACTGAAACATGAAGGTGGAGCCATCGGTTGGCGGCCACGTGGTGAGTCAGCACGGAATCTGAGATCAAAATCCAGAAGGGCCCAGCACCCGCTCTGTTGGTCAGTCGCTGGATTTAGTCTCTTTCTCAGTCTTCTCTTCTTGTGTGCCAAAGACTTGAATTTTTCGTTTTGCTTGCTTTCTTCCCATCTGCCGTCTGCTTCCTGCAGGCCTCACTGGAGATCAGATCATGTGCAAATTGGCAGGTACAGTTTTCATTTTTCTTTCTTCCCTCAACCTTCCTACTTAAGTAAACGTGCAGACTTCTTGTCCCCTTATGTCCTATTCTTGGACTGTGCATTTTAGAGTAAGTAATAAACCTTGAATTGACTGAATCTTACATTCGTTAATTTAACATATCAGAGCATAATGATGTAATTTTTCTAATTAAATGGTTGTACCTAACAAATCACAAGAATAGATCTCCTGTCTTGAATCAGTTGATGAAATACTTCTTTTGATGGTTTCCTATAAATCTCCAAATCTAGGTTCCTGTACAAAATGTTAAGATCCTGAACTATTTTATTCCAAACAGTGATTCCCACAGCCAATATCCATGTGTTTAACTATCTAAGGAATAATGATTGTGAAGACAGGCATGTTTCCTAGGAAAATTTAGGAGGATTTTCACCTCCCTAGTCAGTACCTTATCTGGTTACAATTACAATTCACTACAAGAGCAGGAGCTTATATAGGTGGAGCCCTCATTTTCTCCTCTCAGACTGCCTCCTAAAAAACAGTCAGGTTCCCCACTAAGACTCCATCCTAGGTTTCTCATCCACAGGATCATCCTGGAGAAAGCTGGCCAAACTCAGACCATACAAATTGCAACTAAATGATAGTGTTTTGATTGGTGGTGTGTAGGGTTTTCCAGTGAAAAATACTGGATACAAAGGCTGAAGTAGATTTGGGAAAACTGAAGGTGGCTCTCAATCTCCCTGAACCTGTTCTTCCCAAGCGTTGCTGTAAAACCTAGTGCAGAAGTGCTGTTGAGTCTCAGCATATAAAGATTGGCAAAGTACTCTAAGAAAAGACAAAAAGTTGCCATTCTAATACAACATATGCTGTCCTAAAGATACAACAGCCTCAGTAAGGTTATTATAGAGTAGAAATTTGATCTGTTTTTTCTAAATTTAGACATCTGTGACCATCTGAGATGATAGAGGCTATCCTGTCTGCCATTCCATTAAAACACCTGGAGAGCTTAGGTATCGTACAGGACCTGTGTTGTAGCTGTCATTTGGGTGTTTTACTTTCCCAGGGTCTCTTGAGCCAGATGCCTATGTCCGGCAACTTACTTTGACCCTACATAACATGCAGTCACTGTGAAGTTTTTCATCTATATTAATCACTGTCTTGAAACTTGTTACGGACAAAGCATAAACAAAATACTTGTTTTGCAAGGGGAGGGATGAAATCGATTGCTGGCAATAAGAATGTGGTCAAAACAGAAAGACTACAGAAGAAAGGAATTTACAAATGAAAAACCTGTGCTCCCCAAGATGGATGTGAATATTGTGTAAATAGACATTAGTTAGAGGTTTAATTGTGACAACGTTGTCTCTCATAATTATAGGTTACAACAACTCTTATGTTTGTTCGCAAGGTTAAACACATCACAACAATGCTTCTGACCATGTCTGACATCCAGAATTGCACCTTCACTTAAGAAACATCCTCTGCCTGTTTATCCTTTATAATTTCCCAACCACTTTGGAGCCCTATACTTAATTGACTTTGGCATGGATTCTCATCCTGAAAACACTTGGAAGCACGTGCATAATTAATGTTTGAATATTTCTACTGAATACAGTAATAGGCAGTTATGTGTTTTAAAGGACTGAAGGCATAATTAGTGAGCAGTCCATAGATTTAAAAGACTACTTGAAATTTACCTTGAAAAGCAACTTAAGTCAACCTCTTCTGCAGTGAAGCAAGAGCCCTCCCTCAGCCCCAGCTGAGGTCAGAAAAAAAATCAATGTATTGGATTGAGACAATTTGAAATCCTTTGATCTTGTCATTGTTTTACATTTTCTGTGTGTGAACCCATGGGATGTAGTTTAAGAATTTAGCTATTATACATGTGTTCTTTGCAGTACCAGTAATATACAAACTTCCTTAGATTTTTTTCCTTCTCATAGTTGTTTTAAGTTAGAAAATATTTTCCCTTTTCCATTAATATGTCAGGAAAGGATTCTTGTTACCTCAAGACTCACGTGCCAGGTTTCATATGACCAGAACCCCATGATGTTGCTTTCCATATCAGTTCCCTTAATTTATTAATGATCATTTCATCCATTTGGGAGTGCTAGCCATAATAGTAGGGTGGAGAAGTATTAGATAACAGCAAGCTATCAGTCATATTTGTGTTTTCTTGTAAACTGATTAAAGGCACTGAGTAGATTTGTGCTTAAGATATTTGAAAAAATAAGAGCTCTGCAGAAACTGGTAAGCCACGTTTCCAGCTCTGACAGAACAGTGTTTGCACAGAGCTGAAACTGAGGGCTAAGACCATCTCTGGGGCCAAAGGCTTTAAAAAACTTTCCAAGGCAGAGGAGTTTGTGTGCTGTCCCTGAGCACACTACATAAAAGCAGATTCCATGTTCCATTTTGAACATTGCAGGGTCTCCCTGGCGATATCTCTGCAACATGATTCAGGCCCTGGGTGTCATTAATGAAACAGAGAGAATGCTTTCTGTGGTATTATCTCAATTTTCACTTCAGATTAGTAAAAAAATCAACAAAACAATATTAATATGAATGTTCCTATTAGAGCTTTTATAAAAGACATGTCAGAACAAACTTAAATTTTCAAGTTTTGGGGTTTTTTTTAATTTTAAAATTGGTTATTATTCTTGCCACCCTTAAAGAAAATAGCCTGAAGATGGGCAAAGCTTTCTATGGGAACAGCTTTCCCTGGCTGAAACAATGGTAAGTTGAAGTTTGCTGTGTTAGTGAAGGCATATACCATCAGTGACAAGAAGGTATCTGATTGAGTCTGATGGGTAAACTGTTCTTTGAAAACTAAGGTTAGGATTTATGAGAATTGAAGTGTACAATTATGACTAATTACTAGATTATTATGTTATTATTATTGTAAATAATCAATATAGCACAAACACCAAAGAGTTATGGTGATGACATTGCAAAGGGAAAAAGACTGGCTTATTATTCTTAATAAGATATGGCAACTTCATTAATCACTGTTTAACATCAAATGCAGGCAGGTGGTAGTATGAGGTTTTTCTTGTACTCAGAACTGTGTGTCAAACTCATCTCTGCAGGCTTTGCTAAAGATCTATTGGGCTCAGTGTGCAGAGCCCTGTTTGCACCGGGTGCTGTATATGAGTGAAGGGCTCTACCTGCAAGATGGATGGCTACACAATTGAGGGCTGTTGAGGTGTATGTTATTTGTGTAACCACAGAACAGTTCAAATCAATGATTTTTTTTGCTGGCATATGCTTACTTCATCATGTGATTCTAGGTACATCTTGTACTTTATAATTTGCCTTCCAAAAAATTGCTTTCAAGTTGTGGCTGGTTTGAACATAACTGTATCTTGGTCTCCAAAGACAAACATGTTTTTATAAAGACTATTCTGGAGACACCCAGAAGCAGAAATTGATAGTGCAACTGAAGCTTTTCCCTTTTCCTGCTGTGGGATCACTGATACTACAGCTTGTTCAGTTCAAGCTAGTGGCAGGTCAAAGAAACTTGTATTCCCTGATTCACTTCTATTCCAAGAAGTTTTTCAACATTGTCTTAAATCTAGAAATGTTTTTATTTGTTCTTTATTTCACTAAAATCAAGGCAAACTAAACATGTACCTGAAGCTAAAAAGGTGGTTTTAAGTATTTTCTTGGCACAGAATCAGAATAAAACATTGCAGAAAGGTGAACAGGGATATGAAAATCTGACTGTCTTGAAGAGATCAACCATAACCTCCAACAGGGGTTACTTAAGAGAAGGATACCTTTTACTTTTAATAGTTTTTTTTTAAGGGATACAAATGCTGTCTGACTTGCTTTCATATTTGATTTTATTGTATGTATCAAAATTCCTTATCAGTAAATTAAGGAACAAAGAAAAAAATTTATAGGTATTAGAAGGCTGTGGGAAAAATAACAAATCCCAGTTTTTTCATATTGTATACTAAAATACACAGAGGAAACAAAATACTGTTTATTAAGCATTCTTGCATTGTTTAGTCACAGAACAATGACACCCAGTAGGAGACAAACTGATGCACGTTCTAATGAAGAAAACAAACCAAATGAGCTTAAATTGCAGATAGGTTGTTATCTTACCCTTCAGACTCATTTCAGTCTCCTTCTCAGCACAGTGTTCCAGTTCAAGTAAATAATTCCCTCTCTTGAGAATGAACGTGCAGTATGGTATAGGCAGTTTGCAGAAATGTTCCTCTTGATATTTGAGTGCAAAACATCCGCTTGTCCCTAAGTAGATGTGGTGTCTTCTTTTCTTTTAATTACTTTTTTCTCATTTGGCACAAGATGTTTTCTTTATTTGAGTTTAGGATACGATGTTTTCTTATGACTGAGAAAGGTTGGACAAAAAGAGTCTCTTCTTAAAACCAGTTGTCCTATAACACATGGCATAACATAGCAAATGATTTTAAGTTGTTTTGGTCACTGGTCAGGCTATCACTTATCAGTTACAAACGTTTAGCTTGCTTATGTAAACACAGAGCTGGTTTAGCTCCTTGAGCTGGAGTTGTGGATAAGCTACATTATCCTAGCTTCTCAAAAAACCCTCTCAATTGTGAATTTGCTGGAGTTCCTGGATTTTCTTACAAGAGTTTTTCACAGGAGCCTAGCTCTGGTCCTGAAAATATTGATTGTTTCAGGTTAAAATGACTGATCTGTCACCTAGCCCTGAGAGACAGGTGTCACTTTGAATGAAACGAATGCCACAAGAGCATCCCACTGTGGATCTTAGAGTAAGTGGGAGGGAGTAGATGTTTAGTTAATGACCATTAGTAGGTATAGATATTCAAACTGCTAACATGTAAGTGACATGAACAGGTCTGTAGTAAAACCTGGGAGACTTTTCTACCCCACCTCTGCCTGTTTCCCTGTGCAAGAGCATTGCAAACTTGGGAGTGTCAGCTGATACAGCAGGGGCAGTTCTGGGAGTTGAATGTGTGGGGTTATGAGCAGCAGAGCCCCAGCTTCCCATGCCTAAGTCATAGCACGGGGTAGTGCAGTAAAGGCTTCTGAATGTCACCCTTCAAAAGACACAGATGATATATATTCTTTCCAGTTTTGCTAGGCCTTGTGTGAGCTCAATGAACAGAAAACCACTTTGCCCACCAAGAGGTGTGTCCTAATGAAGAATGGCAACAGCATGATAATTAAACTTCATGAAACCTCTCAGCTGAGTGAAAGATCCAAGTGTGCATGAGGTCTCTCACTATGATTCATGTTTCTTTGGTTAAACCATGATGACGATTGTGAGTATTATTTGGTAAAATTGCTACTGTTCTACATTCAGCAGCTCTATTACAAGCACAGTGCTTAAAGAAGCTGCCACTGATGTGGGCAGTTGTTTAAAGCCAAAATGTATCCTCTCTTACTTTTTAAGCTCTGTCTTTCCTGGAAGTGTATCTTTGACTATTACTGACATCATAGTTATGCACTTACCAATAATGAAAATATTTTCAGTTGTTTACATCTTATAGTTTAATTGTTGCCCTTGTTGCCAGAAGAATTAAATATAAGTTTATTTTTTCTCATTAGAAATACTTTGAAGAATGTCTTTTGAATGAAAAACTTTTATATTTTAAGCAGAAACTTAAAAAATATAAAAATTAATTTAGCATTTCTATTTCTTCATTCAAATAATAACTGGAGTAATTACATTAGTAATATATTTTAAATAAAGCATATGGAATTTATCCACTGAAAAAAACTTTAGCTGGGAAGACTATAACGTAAATATATATCTTTTTAATTCAAATCCCACTTTTTTATTTCCATGTTCATTCTGCCAGTGACCATTAGTCAGGCCTGGTCTCAAATCCATGGCTGGTGTGCTGTGCCATTGTGTAAATTGTTGCTGCAAGACTGCTGAGTCGAGGGTGTACCAAGTAAAACTGGTAACTCCTCTCGTACAACTTCCAGCTATTAAACACCTCCCTAAGTGCTTCTGCAAATGCTGTGAAAAGACTCTGGTGAGCCAGTCAACCTGAAAAAAGACCTGCATCTTTAAAAACATATTTACAAAGGCTTCAGAAAGCAATCTAATAAAATTTGGATTTAGTGGAGTATTAATAAAAATATTTGAGGCTTTTTTTAGCAGTATCTTAGACATAAAAATCAAAGTGCTTAAGCTGCTGTATTATGTTGGACATCAGTATTGTAAGGGAAAAAAACCTGAGCACAGACTTACTTCAGTAAGCTTATTGGGAAGATCATCAGCAAAGTCGTGGAAAATTTAGGAGAAAAAGATACGAATTTATTTCAATTTAAAGCAACTCCCCTGCTTTTGGAAATGCCTCACAAATCAGCTAAGGCCTTCTAGCTATATGTCTACGGTCTCTGGACATTTGGCAGGGAAATTGTTAGAAAAGCATATAACATATATGACTCGGATGTAAGGAATTCTGGCTGGTACCTGCAGGCAGCAAGTCCCCTGTGTCACTGTGTGCAGTGACTCTGGTGTGCATGGGACATGTCTGACCTGCAGTGGACAAACGGCATGGTTTATCTGCACTGTGCAGTCACACATTGTGCACTGAGGACAGGCTGACCTCACTGTGTGTACACGATACAGCCTCCCCTGACATCCCATACAGCAGCAGTCCAGACACACACTGGCTTCACTCTGTGTCATAGCGGACAGAGCACACGTTCTTCCATGTGAGAAATCCCAGAGAGATATAGTAACCATTGCTTTTCAAATTTCAAAAGATGCTTTCCATGTTTTCTTTGCCTCTTGTCAATTCATTACCAGCAGAAAAAAATAGCAGAGATGGTGATTTCACCTATATAATCCAATGCACCTGTATAACATTCAGTGAACACTCAATCAGAAATGATTATTCGAACTCTAATTCATCCACATAATTCTCTAGTGACAAAAAAGGTCTAACCAGCATACTGTGCTGGTAAGTGTTGCTGGCACTACTGGATGAACTGCTGCTCTATCACATGTATGTGTGTGTGCATTATGTACCTGACAGACCAGATCAGACCCCATCAATCCAGAAACCAAACCATAAGAGCGGCCACGAGTGCCACCAGGGACAGGGCTGCAAAAGATGTGAGTCCACCATGATAGTCTGCAGTGGAGCAGAGCAAGCATCTGTCACACAGACTCCTCCAGGCTGTGCTGCCTTCCTGCTGAGATACAAATAACAACCAGGGCTTAGACCCGAGTTCACCTCTGTGTCTACCTGGAATACACTACCTTTGTCAGTAGAAGTGAAAGAGCTGACAGGTACGACACTTAAAACACTAAATATCAGTTTTGATATGCTGTAGAGTTTATATTTAACATGGGCTAATAATATTAAATTTGTTAAGGTTTAGAAAAAGTAATTATCTTTTTAGCTGTTATTAAAGAAGAGTACAGTTTAAGCAATAAGGCTTTTTAAGAAAAACCATCAAGAAAATTTACCCTGCTTTTGGTGCCAATCTGAGAAAATATTTTCTGCAAAATTTTAGGGAATATACCATAAAAAAGAAACACTTAACTCACACTTAACCAATCCTATTAAAATAGCAGTATTATGCTTCCTATGTTTATAAGAAATTTTATTTCTGAATTATTTTTTCCCAAGGTATAGTTCCCATTATGCAAAGTATAATCCATGATTCATGCATAGAAACTCATCTAATTAATGTAAGAATACTTTGAACAAGATCACAGGAGGGGCAACACCAGGACAGGTTATTGGTCTGTTATGTCAAGCATTTGTTTCTGTGGTGGCCTATATACTTGGGGGAAAAAAAACAACCAACCAACCAACCAAAAAAGAAATCAAACAAAAAAACCCACAACCCAAACAAAATGCAATTTTACACACAGAGGAGGGAACTTCAGAGTATTACACAATGAAAAGATAATCTCAGCTCTGGCAGCCAGGAACAATCATGATGATTTAAACCGCAAAAGGACAGATAATTCTTAAATATTTTCATAGTATCCTGAAAAAGATCTAGCTTATTGTACATTTTGACCGTTTTAAAGTTCTATTAACATGTAGATTTTTGTGGTGGTCAGTACCAAAAGTAAGTCACATCGTGTGCAAAAATAGGTATTTATGGTAGGAAGTAGGAAGCTTCATGTGAAGCACAGAGCCAGAGCCAGCAGCAACTGGGTTAATTCTACATCATCTTCACTAGAATAGAAATGCTATTTCAATTAAATAGCTTAAATTTTGGTACCCTGTTTAGGTTGTTTTTGTTTTTGTTTTCTTGGAATTGAGAGCACTGTCCTTGGCAGTGTTTTAACCACAGGCTGGTGATACTCGGCGCTTCTATTACAACCTCAGCCTCGTGAATCTGCATATTCAAGGACGTCACGTTTTTTAAAATGCCAGAAAACAAAAAAGGCAACAGCAGACTGAGCCAGAGGCAAGACTAAGGGGCTCACGGTTGCTGGGGTCTCACCACCAGGGCCCGGGAGCCGAGGCTGCGGCATTAGGCGCTACCTGCCCGGAGCCGCGGGGCCGCCCCTCCTGCCCGCCGGGCCCTGGCGTTGCCGGGGCCGGGGCCAGGGCCGCCCCCGAGGCGGGCCGGGCGGGGGCGGTGCCGCCGCCGCGTACAAAGGGCGGTGCGCCTCAGGTTCCCAGCCCGACGCTTTCGGCAGCCCCGAGCAGCGAGCCGGGCGTCGAGCGGCGCTCGGCCCTTCCGCGGCGGAGCGTCCCCGCCGCCCGCGGCGCATAAGGCCAAGGCTTTCCGACTTCAGCTACAGTGCTAGCTAAGTCGGGGAAGGCAACACGGAGCGAAGCCGCGCGTCCCCCCTTCTCTCGGCAGCGAGCAGCGGTGGAGCGGGCCGGCATGGCGCGGACAGCGGAGCCGGAGGGCCGGCGGCGCGGCGGTCAGTGCGGACGGGCCGCGTCCGGAGCGGTTGGCGGGCGCGGGTGACCGGGCGGGGCTGCCCGCGGGTGGGGGCACCGAACCGCGCCGTGTCCCGCGGCGCCTCTGCTCTCAGAACGGTGTCCGCGGCTGCGAGCTGTGCCCGCTCCGCCGAAATGCGGTGGGTGTGCCCGCATCTGCTTTAGCATCTGTTTCTTGTTTCTCATTTAGGATCTGTGATTGCCTATTTTACGTCTGCAAAGTTTCTTCTTTATCTTGGACATGCACTGTCCACTTGGGTAAGTAAAATACTGGCGTGGTAGAAATAGGATTTTATTAATCTGTTTGTGATTTACCTGAGTTTTATTGGTGCTTTCCAAAAATCTTCACAGATTAGCACACCACCATAGAGGTCTTGTTACAACACCTTAACTTTAATACTTGTTACAAATCTTCATAATCTTTACAAGGTATGTTGCAGTAGGTTTAGTTTCAGTGCAGAGTAGTGTCCCTACTTTTGGAAGGACTGCTTCTGTACCTTTTAATGTTTTTAAATAACTAGAACCAGTGAGACTCCTTATAGAGGAGCAGAATGAGAGACAGCCCATTGCAGCATTTTACATAAAGGATCCGTATGCTTAATAATGGGAAATGCTCAGTGTTTACAATTGAACTCAGTACTGCCACTCACTAGCAAACTTGTTGAAAGCATCAGGAGTTGTCCTCTGTAAAATCGTTTGCCTCCTGAAATGCTTTCCTTCTGTGCTAAAATTATTTTCTATACCAGCTTTTCCTCACATGAAGAAATACTAAAAAAATGCTTCCTTAAGATATGCACTACAAATAGACAGTCTGGTTCCATCCCACAGAATAAAATTCAGAACATAATCACAAGTCTCTACACAATGGCTTGGTTCAAAGATAAATAGAAAATTTCCCTCTATTTTTCTTGTTTTGTGTTTTGGTCCTGCATTTGGACTGGCTTGATGTATGTGTTAAAACAAATGTCTGGTCTCCGTTTACAGCAGTGCATGCCTAATTCTGGAGCTTCTTGCTTTTGCCAACCTGAAAAGTTGTACTGATCTTTCTCCTAGTGAAAGAAGTCTTTGAGTGGTATCAAATGTTTGTTCAAACAAGTGCAATATTTTGGCAGTTGCTAATGTTGAAAAGCAGGGAGCCGAACAGCTCCTTCAGAGGTCAGGGCTGTTCCCTGCATGCCCAGTTCTTGTCAGTCATGCCCACAAAGTGCCTCACTGGCAGTTTGGCCAACCCTCCTCTCTGACCAGTGCTTCAGAGCTCTGCCGTGAGCTTGCTTTGAGTAAAGGTGACAAAGCTGAGTTAGAAAACAATCTTGCACACGGTAACAAATGGTAGACTATAAGATGCCTGTTTAGCAGTATTAATGGAATATTCTTGGTCATTCCTGGTAGGTTTTGTGCTGAAAATCTTGACTCAAAATGCCCCAGCCAAATCTGCTTAAACAACAGAAGTTATTCTGCAACAGCGTATTTTGACAGAACTGGGTGCAGGTCTTCACCTTTTGTATCTCCTAAGCTTTGGTATTCCTGCAGTGATTGTTTTTGCTACCAGGAATGATAAACAAATGACTGAATCTTCAGAACACCAAATAACAGATCATCTTTGTCTTAGAGTGGCTCTGTTCAGAGAAATGGGGTTTTGCTGAATTGAGAGAGCTAATTAGGTTTCTGTGTTACTATGCCATTCCCAAATGCCAAGAGAAGCTGTAAATGATTAAGCACGTCACGTCTCCAAAAGTTCAGACTTGAGCAAAGTCTAAGACTCTGTTGGGCCCTTGCTCACTAAAGTATGAGTGTGTGCCTGGCGTCAGGGGTTTTAATAGGCTGGACAGCAATGCTGAGCTGGGGTCTCAGATCTTTATGCTGTTGCTGTCTATCCCCCTGCAATAAAGGAGGAACAGCACGGAACTGGGTTCACCTTGCTGGTGTTAGGCCTAATGTTTCCCAGAAGATCAGCTGGTTCCAACTTCCCAGCCTTATCTGTGTCTCAGAAGGCTGTCAGTGGCTGGTAGCCTGGCTATTCATCAACTTGTTGGCTTCACTTGTGACGTGGGATTGTATGCATTCAGTATAACGTGATTATAAGGGTAATTATAGTTGCAGAAGGGGAGAGCTGTCTTAAAAAAATAGTGATGCTGAACAGCTGTAGCTATTTAGAAGTTTTGAAATAGCCACATTTTGAGGTGGGACTAAGTGTACATAATCAACCATCTGGCTGTTTCTGAAGAAAATATTTGCTGTTCAAATTTTGATAGATCTTAGCTTGAAAATGCATGCTTGCTATAAAGTTCTGCAGTTCACTAATATTTTCTCCTTTATCTTTGTCCATTCTTTATGGTTTTTAATTGAAAGCAAATCACGCCTTCAGATTGTAAACAACTGTGATTTCCCCAAAAATTATCTTTCTGGGTTGACCTGATCAAAATACCATGGGTAAATGTGTTGGATGAAGTTGAACTGTGTTCACAGGCTCTTAGATGAAGTGTACAGCAAAATCATGATGTCTCTAGAGATGAGTTTGAAGTGAGAACCAGTTTTTCACTCTGACAGTGGTGGCTGGCACTGACTTGCACATGCTTAGTTGTTGTTTTTTTTTAATGCCTTTTTCATTTTGTCAGAATCCAGTAACTTAGACATCTATGCATAAAGCAAAAACCCCAGAGTTAATATGAGTGTATTTTTTTGTTCATTTTTCTAGCTTAATAAACAGTTATCTGGGTTAATTCACCTGTGTGTATTTTAAGTCAAATTCTTTCAAGTACCACCTCAGTTCATTCTAAGTTTAAGTGGAGGCTGGAATTGGGAAATTATACGCCTGTGGATTCATTGCTGGGATATTTTCTATAAATTTCTACGAACCAATTGTGGAATATAAGTGGAACATATTTGCAGGAGGCTTTAGGTGTATCTTGAGTGAAAAATTCTTTATAATATCTGTGAGGAGACATATAAGATCATCATGCCTATAGTAGCATTTGCCATTGGGTTTAGTTTAAAAAAGCATACAAAATACCCTGAGGCTTTTATTTGATCAGTTCAAATTTTTTTTCCATTATTAGAATATAATTTTTTCAGTCTGTGCTTAATGAAACAAGGATCTAAGTTTACACGTTACAATATTTACAGAAAACTCCTTTGTTTAACTCAAAGAACATTAAAAGGCAAGTGCTTTTTGTGTCTATACTGCACTGAGAACTAATCACACTTTGCAGTTATTTTGACCCTCCAAATAGTATGCTTTATATATCTCTTCCTTGCTGTGTTACATGGTAAGTTAGATTTGGCTGGCTTTGATTTTTAAAAGTACTTTTCTTTTATACCTCCCCCAGCCCTTCTGAATATTTGAGGTCCTTAGAAATTTGTACCCTTTGCTGTATCACATAGCAATTGTTTATTTAAGATAAGGCAGCAGAAGAAAACAGTCTCATGTTAAGTTTGTTGAAGACTAATGTTAGAGACCCTGATTAAACAACCTCTGTGCCCTAGAATGGTATGAATGATTTCCATTCATCTGCTTTGTTACTGATTTCAGAAAGCATTTTCTGTATTGCTGCAATATGTGTATAAGTAAAGGGAAATATGACAACAAAAACCTCCATGTATTTTTTAGCAAACCTAAAAATATTTTTAATAGAATGCAAATTGCTTCACTTGCATGTATTTAACGATTTGGCTGTCCTTTTTGTACCTGTAGCAAGTGGTATCAGAGCATGAATGTGTTTTGTTCTAGGTACTAGGTTAAATTAGCAATAGGCTATATAGGCTGAACTAGCAGTGAGTTTACAATAGGTTAAATTATTTATGCTGTTCTACCTCCTCTGAGTAATTTGCCAGTGCTGAAAACTGCTGAAGTCCATTGATTTCAGAAATTTCAGTTAACATTTACTTATACCTGTATGAGACTTGTTTCTACTTGACTCACTCTTGTGTTATAAAGCAGCACTTAAGCTTTGATCATCTAAGAGCAAACTGCTGCCATGAAAAGTTATTTAAATAGTGATCAGTAAATCTGTTGTTAGTATTTGATCTGTGCCAGAGAATTTGTGTAAGCTTGTTGTGGCTTGTTGGACGTGGCTGGTGACAGACTTTGTCCAGTAGTATACTAATAGAAAATATCTGGGATTTTTTTGATTTGTAGTATTACAAGCTGTAATGAGCCACTAGGTTAGGATAGATAATGATACTGGGATAAAATCAATGGTGACGGACGTTTCCTGAGAGACCAATAACCACCAAAACCCCTACACCACCTCTGTATCTCTAATTTAGTAGAGACTTTTGACAGAGCTTTAGTCAAGTAGTGAACCAGTATACTTCTAAAGAGCAACCAATAATGTTGTGTATGTTCTCTTAAAGGGAGATCGTATGTGGCATTTTGCTGTGTCTGTATTCCTGGTGGAACTCTATGGAAACAGCTTACTCCTGACTGCAGTCTATGGCCTGGTTGTGGCAGGATCTGTTCTTCTCCTGGGAGCCCTCATTGGAGACTGGGTGGACAAGAACTCCAGGCTCAAAGGTTAGATCCCTAGAGCAGGTTATTTACCTAAGGATGGATCAAATTCATGTTAAAAAGGTGAAACTGACAGAGTTAGTTCCTCAAGTCAAATGCAAGAATGGGGCTTGCTTATCCCTTTCTAAGAAGGGCAGAGTGGTTTCAGAGTGGTGATGGTTATATAAAAATACTCTTAATGACAGGAGGAAAACAGTTTTAAATAATGTCTGTTATTCAGGCTAAACCCATGTGATGTGTAGAGAAGTATAGAAACAAAAAAGGTAAAAAATATGTAATTTTAAGGACTACAGACCAAATTTATTACATTTAAACATACTAACAACTAGTATCATTTGTTGTCTTTTGTCCGGATACAAATACCTTTCACTTAAGTGTAAATACACTGCATTTGCATTATGCGTGTTGTATATATGCTCTAGTCTGTTTTATAAATAAAATGGCATCAAGTTCTTCGAATTTTTACTTTCTAAAAAATTTAAAAATAGTATTCCTTCCATAGTAGTGTGAAGATAAATTTTAGAGACTTGAACTAGGGTTTTTTTACTACTTGAAACATACTGTCAGCATTTAAACAGGGACTTAGATTGAGAGAAGACCTACTCTGAGTATAAATCAAGAGCTACGAAGTTACATTAGACATTTTGTTTCTCTAAGACGATGGAAGATTCAGCATCTACTCTGAAGTATACTTTTGCCACTGATTATTTTGGAGGAGATTAGGGTTATTAATAAATATTTAGGGTTATTTAATAATAAATTTAGATTAGAGTTATTTAATAAATCTGTGTGTTCCTTAATTATATCCACCTTAAGGCTATAGTTAACTCATTCTTATGTTTATAATTGTTGCTCTCTGTTTGGTTGAAAACAGTGGCCCAGACATCCTTGATTGTGCAGAATTCATCTGTCATCCTGTGTGGTGTTATCCTGATGATTATCTTCTTGTATAAGACACAGCTTTTGACATTATACCATGGATGGCTTCTTGTGAGTGCTTCAACTTATTAATGAAATTAATTTATGAAGAAACTTTGGGAAGCATGGGAGATGGATGAATTTTTCTTTTTTTCTCCAAACTGTATAGACATTTCTGGGAGCCAGAACTGGCAAATGAAACTGCATTTGTTAGGTAAACAGAGATGATTATTTTCTACCAGGAATTGTTTTTGTTCTGCCACACTTGATTTTGTTTTATATGAAGAATAATGCTAAAATGTGTGGGATCAAATATAAGTGTTTTCTGCTTCTGTAGGAAGAGATCTCCATTTGTTTTCTCACATTATAACTCTTTCCCCTCATCTTTCTAGACATTGTGCTATATCCTGGTTATCACAATAGCAAACATTGCCAATTTGGCCAGCACTGCCACAGCGATCACAATTCAGAGGGACTGGATTGTTGTGGTTGCAGGGGAAGACAGAAGCAAACTGGCAGGTGAAATATATTGCCTTTATAATACCTTGCATGTCTTACTTTCCAAGCTTGATTTTGTTTGTTTTAACACTAGAATTTTATAGAGATCAGTGCATCTTTGAGTTACAGATATTATGAGAAAACATCAAGTAAAAAGGCAGCCTTTATTTTGCTCTTCCTCTTTTGGGACTACAGCTACTGGGATAATAAATTACTGTTGTGCTTACAATTCAGTTTGGCATCCCCAAATTTATTTGGCCCTGCTCTTAGTCCTTCTGCAGCTCTATTAGGAAAACTAGTCTTGCTGACAAGCCAAGTGTTGCAATACTTTATTTTTAGGTCCCTGGAATGAAACAGAGAACTCTTGCGTAACTGGGCTCCTCTCTTAGGGATCAAAGAAAGATGCATGAGAATGAAGTCCAAAACAGTTAAGTAGGTATATTAGGAAATTGCCAATAGGTAATACTATGCATGCAGGCACATTTGAAACCTTACATTTCTCTAGCATTAGATGTCTAACTCAGCTGTGAACACTTTGCTTCAGTTGGATTTGGAAGCTCTGCTTTCCTTTGGCGCTTGGTGCTTTTGAGCATAGACTACAGACTAAATCATCTTTTGCCTAAAAAATAGTTTTGTTTGCTTCTCCCCGTGCCCTGCACTTGCCCAGTGACATTGATACTACTAGGAGAGAGATTTCATTCCCATTCATATCCTATTGCAGCTTGGCAGTCATGATACTTCTTGGTTGTGAGAGAATTGGAACTCTCACCAAGGATGCACAAGGCAAATTACACAAAAGGTGTACAACAATCTTAGGCTGTGCTGCTCCTCCGATTGTAACACAGTGTGGGAAGCAGCATTTTTTGTGATTAATTTGATCAGGCTGTATGGGCCCTGAATCAACCTCATAAGGGGACTTAAGCCTTCTCAGACAGAGGAACTGATACTGAACTGCAATCAAGGCATAGAGCAGTTTAACATTACCCAGACCTTCTAACTTTGGAACCAAAGTTTAAGTCTGATACAGTTTGGATACCTTCAGGCTTAGGCAGCATTTCAGCTTCTGGACTCTAATTTTATATAGAGCTGCCTGAATTGCCCATAAAGTTCAGAGTCCTTTTGGAAATTTCAATCCTGCATTCCGGATTTTTACGTGATGTTAATCTCCAGTGAAGGGATATTATGTACCCATTTCATCCAGGAAAGGCTTATTCTTAAATGCATTAAAAGTATCATACTTTTATTTCCCTACAAATTATCCTCCTTAGTCATTCATTTTGACCTTGCAATGCCTTTCTAGGTCATGCCTTTTCTAGAGCAGCAATCCAGGTGAACTCTATTCACCCATGTGAATCACAGGTAGAAAAATAGCACCTATCTCTAAAAGTCTTAGGTTAATGAGAACTCTTAAAACTTTATTCTTATGTCAGATCTTATTCAGCAAATAATGTCCCCCATCCGTGGCCCACAAGAGCTAAAGTACAGACCACACCTGCAGAGAACTGCCTGGGAGTCAGTCCTGCCTCTTTACTGCTTCATGAGCTCAGGCATAATTGTATGACCACTTACATTTTGTACTGAGAAATCAGGCAAGAGGTTACTGGAAGTTCTCTTATGACTTGATTGAGAATGCAAACAACCACTAGATTAAGCACCTTAGTTCAACAGATTTATCTGAAACATCCCTTCCAGGCTGAAGAGGCTTGTTTGCTGTTTAACCATGATGTAACCTGGAGACTGTTGAAATTCCTTAACCTTAAAAAAAGTGCTGATGCTGACTTTGCAGCAAATACTGTTGTCCATGTCTGCATTGTTACCTTTCCTCAAAGAAAAATCTTAATTATGCAAGTTAGTGGAATAGGGAAATAAAGACTTACTTTGACTTTTCCTTTGTTGCCCTTAATTAGTTTTCCTATTCACTCTTTGTACCTTTTCTGAGTGGAATTATTTGCCTTCCTCAGATAACTTTACTTGGAATTTTTAAGGCCAAATATTATGCAAGTATCTAACCTAACTATTTGACTTAGAGTTACCTAGGTTAATGTTGATTTGGCCTTGAAATAGCAACCTGAATGGGTTTCTTTGAATGGCAAGGAGTAATTCTCTATGGACTCAATAAAGCAGCTTCATACTGATGCAGAATTTCACTTGCCCTTCAAGAGCTTGAATTTTACAATAGGACTTTAAAAGGGGCTTCATGTGTGAAACCACTGTCTAGCAGGAGTAGAAGAGAGTAGAAGAATGGCACTACTGATTGGAGACTTACAGGAACCCAGACGGTTTAATGACAGTAATGTAGATAAGATTGAGCAGGGTGAGGCGTTCCCTAGCAGCTAATGAAAGATGCATTTGTGCTGAGAAAGGGTTGCATGTTTTGACTGTAAACATCAAAGGACCAGAAAGGAGGACTTTGCTCAGTAAGATCTAAGGATGCCCACAGCTGCTATCAACCAATGTGACCTAAAAAGGAAGTGTAAAAGCCATTTCAAAGTTCTGCTGCTATCATGGTGCTTCTATGGCCCCCAGTTATTAGAAGTAAATGGAGAAGGCGAAGAAGTATGTATTGAGAGATAAATTACTATCTTTCTGAGACACAATTTCCACTTCATGAGAGTCCTGGAGCTGAGCATGCTAGGTTTGAGTGTTACAGAGATGGAGCTCAGAGTCCACGGTATCAGTGCTGTGTAAAAGTGATCTGATCTCATGATGATTGCACTATGCTGGCACAGTAAACACAGCATGCTAAACCTGGAAGACTTCATGCAGGTGAAACTGGCAGGAATAGGGAATTGGTGCTTAAAAACACCTTGGTTGATTTCAGTGAGCTTAAACATTGAAAAGGTCTGAAGGTGGCTCTGGTTACTCCTGGAACCAGTTGCAGTTGGGGCAAGACTTGTAGCTTTACCTTTATACATGTGCAATTCATGATTATGTTAGTGGATATGTCACTGTAATTGTTCACCAATCGTTTCATGTCATCAAATACTTTCTGACAGATATGAATGCCACAATAAGAAGAATTGATCAGCTGACCAATATCTTGGCCCCAATGGCTGTTGGTCAGATAATGACATTTGGATCCCCAATGATTGGCTGTGGATTCATTTCTGGCTGGAACCTGATGTCGATGTGTGTGGAATATCTGCTGCTCTGGAAGGTTTATCAGAAAACCCCTACACTGGCTCACAAATCTGCAAAAGTTGAAGCATCAGAATTGAAACAACTGAATGTAAAGCAAGGTACTGAAAACACAGAAGTAACTGTTCAAATTCACTGTATGTTCTTTGCATCAGTTAAGCTGAGTGTTGACTTTTGTCTTCCACAGGCACTGCTTTGAGTGCTTTTGAGGTTAAGTAGCTTTTTGTTCCTAGCTTAGCGATGTCAGGTTTGGGGAATAGATACCAGAGACTGGAATCTAAGCAGTGATACTTTGTGCAGCTTTTTGAGGAATTCTGTAAAATGCAGCCAAATAATGAATTCTTTCCTCTTAAAGTCTTCCTTGTAACTTCAGGATGATCATAGGGAGTCTTCCTAGCCATCTATACCATGGCTGGTAAGCTGGACCAGACCCTTGGCTCTGTAGTATCTACAGCCTCTGTAAGACCATTCCTTGCTAACTCATCTCTCCTTACACATAGTGGAATAGATGGTCATATTTCTATTCTGGCATGACTGAATGATTTTTTTGTGCTCCAGGAAATGGTGGAGAAAAAATTTCTTTTGGCCTTCAGCTCTGCTTCCTTGGCAAGCAGTACAAGTAGGATCTGCAGTGTTGATGACTATGGCTATTATAAGTACCGCTAAAGTTGATATTAACATTACTTTAGATAGACTCAATATCAGAAGCTTAAATTCACAAGTACACCTTTTATTGTGAAGTAGTAGAAATCAGATGCTGAAACACAAAACTTAAGTATTTCCTCATTTTTTTTTAGAATATGGATAACTACTGAAAGCTCATGTTACGGCCTCTCAGCTACAATAGGTAGTGGGGTCTTGTTTGGCTTTTGCTGTTGGGTTTTTTAGATATATGAAGAATTGCTGGGTTTTGTTTAAATGCTAACTCACAATCTTGTCTCAATATATTTTGAGTTAGGAAGCTGCTATTAAAAGTCCTGAAGTGATCTATCTTCCCAGCCATCTGTAGTCCAGTAGGCTGTTGGATCAGGCTGATGGCAGTCGAGTATTAGCTGTATTAGAGTGTAAAAGGCTCCATAGCTTTGACACTGGCTCTGAAATACTTCAGGAGAATGAAGCATTTAGCAAATGTCAATATGAAGGAAGCACTTCTTAATCTTTGCTGTTGCAGTATTTTGATTCCATTAGAAGACTTGTGTTTTAAAAGTTGCTGTACTACTTAGTGTGTCTTGCCGTATGTGGAGTTTGTTTTTACACTATTAAGTTCAAAACTCTGCTCAGGCATCCAGATATGTAGAATTTCTGTTCTCTTTACTAGTGTAAATACTGCTGTGAATTCTGGGATTTTTTGTTTATAATCAGTGGAAGTGTCTTTTTCCTTTATTACGTAAGAAGGGAATTGTAGAAATGCATAGGTTTTTGGTGGTGGTTTTTATTTCTTTTTAAAGTCAGGCTTTGAGAGCTTTTGGCTCTGAACAGGCTTTAGCCTTGGTTCTTCTGCCATGACATGAGATACTGACAGATGTTTAAGTATTCCTTTCTTTTTCTGGTCAGTGCCTCTTAGCATACGAAGCTGTGTGAAAATGCTGGCATTCATTAGGTAAATGATTTTTCTGTGGAGCTTGAGTGTTCAGTCACAAATCTAGAAGCAGCAGTGCTTTCTTCTATCACTGTTTAATTAATTAAATTGATATTGATAAATTTTATGTGATCTTATTCCCCTGGTAGGATTTAAGAATGCTTTAGATGATTTTAATTTTGATGATTAAGAGAGCTTGGTAGTGGAGTTTGACTGATGCACTGCTGCAGTAGTGAGCTTACAGCAAACAATTGTCTGTTGCTTTACACTGTGCACTTTGCAGGCAGGAGTGTATCTGACAGCTCCATTTCTGTTTACAGAGAGTGACACGAAACCTGCTGAAGGAGTGCAGTTAATTATTGAGAAAGATGTAACTGCCTTTGAGCCCCAGCAGGAGAAGGAAGTCGGCTGTGCTGCCCGGATTGCCGAGCCTTTCATAACATTCCGGGACGGATGGGTTGCGTACTACAACCAGCCAGTGTTCCTTGCAGGCATGGGCCTTGCATTTCTCTATATGACTGTTCTGGGATTCGATTGTATCACTACAGGCTATGCTTACACTCAGGGGTTGAGTGGCTCTGTGCTAAGCCTCCTCATGGGTGCCTCTGCAGTCACTGGAATCATGGGAACAGTAGCTTTCACTTGGCTGCGGCGCAAATGTGGCCTCATTCGCACAGGCCTGATTTCTGGAGTTGCTCAGTTGGCTTGTCTGATCTTATGTGTCATCTCAGTCTTTATGCCTGGAAGTCCTATGGATTTGACTGTTTCCCCATTTGCTGACATCAGTGCCAGGCTGTTTGAGAATGAACCATTGCCTACTATAGCATCTCCAGAAACTGAAGGGATTTTTGCAACTGGAATGCCCAACTTGTTTAACGGGTCTATTGCTCCTGCTGACAGTGACCCAGAGATGAGTCCTGAGCCCGTGCCTTTAATCTCTGTTAGTCTCCTGTTTGCAGGAGTCATTGCTGCTAGAGTTGGTAAGTATTACATCTCTGTTATGATCTGGTTTATTATCTGCTTTTAATTCTAAAAATTACGATGCCTGTCAACTAAATACAATTGGTTTTTAGAATTAGAGGCAATAATTTAAGTGTTACATCTTGTTTTTGGGGCCAGTTGATTATACTTCCCATGAAAATGAAATGATCCTGCAATAGCATCACTAGGGTGAAGACTGCAGTACTAATTTTATGAGTATTGTACATAACTAACAGGAGAAGTTACCACAATTTGAGGTGATTGTCATGTATTTTTTGAAAAGCTTTTCTCTAAATTTTATTCACAACCAAATGAAAACACTTGTTACTGGGAAATTACCGTAAACACATCTGCTGTGAAAACCTTCAAATTTCACAGTTTACTAAATTAATCCACTTATTAAAAAGGTCTTGCTGTTTAGAAAGGAAAGCTTTTATTTGGTTGGCAGCTGAACTTTTTTGAGGCATTGCTGGTTAGTGTAACATTAGGTATCTTTATATATTTATATACAACAGAATAGGCAGTCACATATATAAATGTAATGAACAGAATGGTCATCTGTAGAATCATTATCCTCAGTTTCTGAAGTTTTTGCTGAATTCTGGAGGAATAAAGTAGTTGATTCACATATATTGAGTTTGTTTGCAAGATAAGCTTCTAAAGCTGAGTCATGAAGAGACTAAACCAGTATAGAAGCTAATGTCAACCATTTGAAATTGTGTATTTTGTATAGTTTAAAATATGCTTGATTTTGTTGAGGTTTTTTTCTGAATTTTAGTGATTGCATCTAGCATGAATACACTCTAAATAGCTGTTAGCCAGCTATTTAAACAAGGAAAGGATGAATGAAACATTGGCTTGATAGTCATGATAAAACAGAATGTGACAAGCAACTTAATGTGTCAAGTTCATGTATTTCAAGAAATTTTTGCAGAAGGAAAGTAAATTGCTCTTGACTGTGAGTGTGAAATCAGTTCTAGTCCACAAGAGGATATCTTAGCCTATGCAGTTTTGGCAGAAGTGATGAATTGTGCCAGTGATAAGTTTGCCATGAGAAGCCTAGCAGTATGGATAACTGTTTTTTCTCTCCATAGGCCTTTGGTCCTTTGATTTGACTGTCACACAGTTACTCCAGGAAAACGTCATAGAATCTGAAAGAGGCATCATAAACGGTGTCCAAAACTCCATGAATTACCTTCTTGACTTGCTGCACTTCATCATGGTCATCTTGGCCCCAAACCCTGAAGCTTTTGGTTTATTGGTGCTTATTTCTGTGTCTTTTGTTGCAATGGGCCACATAATGTACTTCAGATTTGCCCAAAAAAGCTTGGGCAAGCAACTTTTTGTTTGTCACACTCCTGACCCCAAAACAGCCCCTGACAGTTCACCACCTGGTAATACATCTACTGTCTGAAAGGATCCACTTCTCTTACTAACTTTGCTTCACAAATACCATGGTTAAGCACATACTTCCTTTTATGACCCTGTTTGAGGTGTTTCTATAGAGTTGAATGCATAACTTGGCTGTTTGGGGAAGCTGTCATAGCAGAGCACTCATTTTACAGTGACCCTGTAAATGTTTCACGTTTGGCAGAGGACAGCCTGGTTGTGTCTTGGCAGCTGCAGTATCAAAAGTTCCCCCCAAGTCTCAAGTCTGGTGTCTGATCACAAAATAGTGTTCAAGTTCCACTGCTGACCCCCACAGTGAAGTGGTTGTTATACATACTCAATTTACCATGAATTCTGACTAATTCTTGTGTTCATTGAGTAAAGTGAGGTCTTGTCCTTCTTAGTTAGTTCAGAATAATTTTTTATACAGTATTTGTTTGGTTGGAGTTTTCCCCCAATAATCCTTTACATGAACAGTTCTGCTCTCCTATATTCTTAAACTGATAAACATCCTCTCTTTGGACTTTGGTCCTTGTGGGTCCCTTCTAGCTCAGAATATTCTGTGTTTTTTCTTGGATTCTTCTAGTAAGCCCAGGGTTTTTTTGCCCCTAAAACCTTTATAGTATTTTATGTTTTGGTTTAACTTTATGGAAACACCTTTGCAGGTTTTTTGCATGTTTCCTCACAAATTAGACAACTGTTAGGTACAAGATATTGTATTACACTTTTGTTGCACTTCTTAGAGTAAAACAGTCTCATTTAGCAGAAGCTATTGATGTAATATTACAGAGCATGGCTTTTTAATTGCAAAATGGCAGGTTTGCTCGGGTTTGATGTAGCAGAAAGTGCTAAGGTCAGTAGTACTGGTAGAGAAAGAAATTCTAGTGCTTAGTTTTTTGCCTCAGAATACAAGCAGCTTTGGTTTTCCCAATGTATCAGGCTTTAATAGGGTTTCTGGAAACAATTGCATTAAAGAAGTTAATATTTCATGCAAAAGATGGATTACTTGCATTTATCTGATGTGTATGTGAATTTTGACTTTGTTCTAAAATACTGCTAAACCAATGAGATGGACTGAGAGGCCCTCTAAAGCAACTTCAGAGCAATGAAAATGGTAACATCCCCCGTGTTCAGGAAGTTTTTGCTCTTTTTTTTTTTTCCCCTGCATGTGTGCTAACACAGTACTTCCATAGTCATTAACCCTGTTGTGCACTTTTGTGGAAACTACGCACTTTGCTTTCTCAGTAGAGTTGAACCTGGTGGTGTTCTGAGTTTTCTTCTGGCTTGGCAGTCTGAATTCTAAATTTAAATGTTGGTAAAATGTTTGTTTGCAAAATAAGTAGTGTGTGAAAACAGTGTCAGCAACTTGTGAAAAGTGTAACTTCTAAGGGTTTTTTTTAATTTTAGGTACTGTCCTTCACAGTCATATGTTACTAGACTCAACCCTGGAATGTGTGTGAGCTCCATTGAAATGAAAGGCGTTACACCAGGGCTGAATCTAGGCCAGTCATCACAATTTTTATAACAATTGCATTATCTATCAAAGAATGTAAAGAACCTCCAGTGGCTTTTGTCTCAGATACAATCTTGTGTAAGAGGTGTGAAATTGAATGAATGGGAATCCAGTATACAACCAATGGACTTGTAGCCCATAGTTTTCAATAACTGGATGTAACGATTTTCCTCTGATGGACCAAACCTAATAATGACTCTGTTGCTGAAAGCTTCTCAGGGATATTTTCACTAGGTTTATAAGTGTTTATACTTTGACCAAGAATTTGGGTTTTGTTTTGATATAATAAAGTAAAATATGTAATTTTGAGTAGATTTAAAAATTTGTGACTCAATCCTGAGTGTAACTTAAGGAAAAGGGAATTTTGCCATCAGCAGAATTTGTCAGAAGACAAATAAAACAAGCTTATCTAGATTTGTAAATATGTCCAAAGGATAGCCTTAATGTGGTATATGATAAGCACATTAGTAAATTAAATAGCTCTGATTTGCCAAATATATTTTCTCATGTATATCTCATTTAAATTGGGACCACATTTTAATATTGTTAAATATAAATGAAGGTAGTCCAAATGTCAGTGAATGCCTCTATACTGCACTTTGAAAAGCATCTGAATGCCACTGTATATCTTGGACTCACTGGCCATCAGGGAAACAAAGCTGAAAATGCAGCTTTTCTTTTTTGCTGTCTACAGTGCACAGAACCCAGGGTGCCTAAAATTTAATGCTGTAGCACTAAGCCCCAGACATCCCAGAGAGGATGTATTTCTGAAGTCTAGAGAGCTCCAAAAAAATGATAAATAGAGCTGGGAGCATGCCATGTTCCTGCCTGTTCCCAAAGACTTTTTTTTTTTTCCTCCAAGAACAATTTAGTCTTGTTTAATTTGAGTAGCAATTTGTTTTATAAATAGTTTCACTAGATAGTGCAGTACTACTAGGAGAGGACTGGAGCTTTGTACTTGGTAAACATCATGTGGTTAGGATTCATATGTGCATATCACAGCTGGAAGGCAAGACAATCCTAAAATAGAAAAGTGAATGCTAGTTTGAAGAGGAATAAGGAGGTTTAAGCTGCAAAACTTTGTGTGTATTGGTCTGTGTTGGATGTCAAAAATGTATGCTGCTTGAGCACAGCCCGTTTGTGTGCGAGTCCAGGATGTGTGCAGACACCTGTACTCAGTAGTGCTTTGAAGCAGTGTGGAGCCTGAAGTCTTACTTAGCAGGACTTTCATTAAGTAAGCATTTTTGGCCTTGTATTTATTTATTTTTTTAAAAAAATGTCCAAATTGGATGAAAACTGCCCTTAAAAATGTACGCACTAGAAATCAATCTTACCAGAATATTTTATTATACAACCTTATGCTGGACATAGTATTGATTTATGTATTACTATTGTTAAAGCTAATTAATAAATTTGCATAAAAACTTACTTGGCCTGTATTTTTTGGTTTGTGGGTATCTGGGTATACACTTAGCATGGATCCTGTGCAGAAAGCTTTTTTGTATGCTGGGTTGGAACTGCCATGAAGCACAAATAGCATTGAGGAGGAAGCAAATGACAAATGTAGTCAAGATCTTTCAATGACTCTTTGGCGAATTGCCCTTTATCACCCCCAGCGGTAAGTTAAGACACCACAGATGGTCTTGCAACCTCAGCCTGGGTCTCACATTGGCCATAGAACAGTTTTGTGTCTTGGCCTGCTGAGGAACAGAAAGGAAATTATTTTACCTTGCCATGTATCTTAACCATACTGAATTTGAGCTGATGGCCCTCTGTTAGCAGCAGCCTGTAGATGAGATCTCTAGGTCTAGGGGTGGCCAAGTTTTAGTTGTCAAGTAGACCCAGAATGTTTCATGTAGGACTGCTTCTGGCTTTGTGTATTTATTTAGGATATATTTGCACAAAGAATTGATCTTGAGAAGGATGTTGCATTGGTTCACTAGCAACTCTCTGAACTAATTCCTCTTTGAACTAAAATTTTCTAAGAAACAGACATTTATAGTTTGTCCCCAGTTGTTAATGTTTGTTTTCTTCACTGCCACTTATGAATTAAGACAAGTGTTAGAATACCGACTTGAAAATGTAGGTACACATATCCACCCCTGTAAATATAAAAGTACAGAGAAAAAGATTTGTGAATAGTATTGTGTATTTAATAGGTTAATAATGCTACTTTAAACTGAAGAAGTTCCTTCACAATTTACTATTTGATGGTTTCACTGAATTTTTTTTTACTCAGTTGTAAATATTTTGCAAAGTTCTGAGTTTAAGCCCCTGAGGAATTCACTGCTCAGCAACCAAAGGTAAAATGACTGGAGATAGCTACCACTGTTTGCTTGTTGTACTTCTTGGCTTACCAGGTAGTTGAGATACCAGCCCTGCCTGTGCGGGGCAAGGGATATTGTATATTCTGTATTGTATTCTTCTCTAAAATATTTCACTGCTCTTGTCTTCAAAAGCATTCTCCTAAGGTGAGCACTGGTAATGGGGTATGAAAGTTTGAATCTTGTTAAAGGAAAACAGTGAACTCAGACCTTCACTTTAAACTGTTTTGTTTCTTTGCTGAGGAATCCAACTCATGAATTACAAAGGAGTAAGTAGGTTCATATCCAGTAATTTTAAAATACTACAGTCACTTCTGTATTTGTTTCTGTAAAGTACAGTGGATGTCCTATAAATCAGAGTAGACTGCTTCTGCTAGGGAAGAGTGCAACTAGTGGGTGTAGCTTTTCTGAATCTAGCACTCTGAAGGTGGTAATGCCTTTCTAGCTGCCTCAAGGCTGCCCTGCTTTCATGTTCTCCAGGAATATATTGTGCTGTGTTCTTCATTCATGTCTTTCTCAAGTACTTAGTACTAGAGAAGTTAGTAGTAAGTGTTAGAGTAATAGTCTTTTTTGTTTTGCCCTCTGTAGTTACACATTCTCTTTCCTGCTTGTGGGTGCTTTAACTGCATGGTATAATAAAAAGTATTCATGAAATAAGACTGTATCTTTAGCTTCTGCTTTAAAAAAGGCACTATTTTGCCCCTCTGAAGTGCAGAAAAAACTGAAGAAGAGTATTTGCTTAAAGGCTTGCAGGGAGTATGGACAAAGTGCATGCTGCTCAATAATGCTTTTTCAAATACTTCAGCTTGGCCTTGTGTGGGTCAATATTTCTTTCTAGTTAAACTTTATTTCCCTTGTGCTCACAAGGGAAGCATTTTGACTGTTGGTCTAGGTGATGGAGCAATCTGTTTTCACAAATGCAGAGTTAAGAGTTTTTAATCCTTTGTAAAATGCAAGGGAAGTTAGTTAGATTTAGAAAGTCTGAGTCCCTTCCTTTCGCAGATGAGAGAAAGAGTATCTAAGCACAACTCATTAAGAGCAACAAACCCCATCCACAACAGCAAAACGCGTGGCTCATAAAAGAGCCCAGCTTTTTCGGGTAAGTCATTGTTGCTATCAGCCAGGAGGGAGACAATAGAACGGGATATCCTCATCCCAGTGCCACCGTGCTGGAGTCTGAAGGCGAGTTCTGCCTTGAGCAGCACAAGGAGCTAAGCCCGTTTGTATCTGTGCATGTCCTTTGGCCGTAGCAGCTGTAGCTCCTAGCCCTGGCTTGTGTAATCCTGGCTCTTCCGCGAGATGGTCCCGCAGCGCTGCCCCTCCCCGGGTGGATGGGCTGAGCAAAGCTCACATCCACGTGAGCGCTCCCGGGGAGGGATGAACCAGGGACAAACAGCACCTGGCAGCCTGGGCTCTGCCAAGACCTTGGCCAGCAGAAACAGTTCCAACCTGCTCGAGTCAAACTTTGAGGCCGTTCTCTTTCATCATATTTAGGTGGAATTAACCAAGTGGTTCAAAAGCTGTCAGCAAGTGAAGGAGTGGCAGGGAGCGGTGTGATTGAGTAAGTTCTGTGTCCTTAGAAAAATGCGGGTAAAAATATGTCTGAAATGTCAATATTTCTGTTGCTGAGAGTGCACTGTAACGAACTGATGAAGTACTCCAGAAAAAAAGAAGGTAAAATGCAATGCAAGGGGCTACATTTGGGCACAACCAACTGACTCCTCAAACACTGGGTAGGGAATGCTTATCCACTGTTGTAGAAAGTAATTGTGAGGTTATGGCATAGCAAAGAGAAAACATAAGTAAATGTGAAAAAATAAATGGAAATGGGATCTGTTGCATGTATACTTCATTAATTGAATCATACAGGAAATCTGAAATTGAAAAAAGTGGAGACTTGCATCCAGTTTTTCCTTTGTGTCTGTCTTGAACAGCAGTGATAACCAGAGAGAAGCCAGAGCAGTGAAACAGCTGCAGTCAGAGTTCTAGGAAATGCTGAGTAAAGTGATCCAGGGAACCCTGCTTGAGCAGGGAGGTTGGGCTAAATGACTTCCAGGAGTCTCTTCCAACGTTGCCTATTCTGTTAATCTGTGAAATGGCTGAAAGGATTCGGGACATTTAGAGACTGAGGTGATGTTCTAACCATACCTGCCTGTGTAAAAGAGGATGGAAATAATGCATAATCTTGCTCAAGAAGACAAGCATTAGCCAAGTCAGATTACAGTATACTTGAGACTCTGGAAAGTATAGTTTCCAATCCTGAATCTTCAAGAGCTGGTACCATTTTTCCAGCTGTTTTTCTCCGATTGCATGTAATGTGTTTCTGCAGCGCAGTGTTTCCTCTGGAGCTGCTGCTGAGGCAGTGGGCTAGTCTTACTGTTCGCCTCCAGTTTGTAAACAATCTCTGGATGTGCTGTTAAAAGTAGTTCCACAGGATTAGCAAAATGTTCGGGCAGCTTTTCTAAGAATTTCAGGGTCTCTTTTTGGTACTGTCAAAACTTCACAATTACCACAAGCACTAATACAGCGGTTTTTCACTGTTTTTTAGAATGGTCACATAATATTTCTGTGGAGAGCCTGCCTGCATTTTATGTGTACATCTCCTATCCAGCCTCCTTTTTTGAGCTCCTTTAGTTGTTGATACCCCACTGATTTAAATAAGAGCTACAGCTCTTAACTTGGACAATTGGGACCATGTACTTTCTGGGCCTGCTTCTAGAAAGGCAGAATTTGGTTCTCAGGCTGCTGAAAAAGTAAATCCATGTGTGAATTCCTTAATATCTGTGAACTTTCTTCCCCTGGCCGACCACATCACATGTAAGAACTGAGAGGGAGTTACACAAATATGTGGTCTGTTCAGCTGGGAAAGAAGGAGGAGGAGATGTCCACGTTAGAAATATTTGTTCAGCTGCTACTGGAGTAAGGCCAGTCAAAGTTACTGTTTACAGTATGAAGTGTGCTGCAGTCCGTTTATCTTATGAAGATAACCAAACAAGATAAAGAACCCATTCTTTGGGACAGTTTTGGTTTTATTTGCCTGACTGCAATATACTATTCTCTGTCATCTTGTACTGACCTTGGCATTGTTTAGCCACGCCCGATGGGAGCAAATTGTGACACAGTTGGAGATCAAAGAGACACCAAGAATCCCATCAAGCCTGTGGAGCTTCCTTAGTGGCTGTCTAAGCACAGACACAGCTGCTTTGCACAAACCCCCTGCAAATTTCAGTAGCATAATCTCCAGGTATCCGTGGATTGAATGGACTCCTACAACTCCTGCACACAGTGGCGCACTTGGAGTACAAACAGCTCTTGGAGAGAAACACACAAAATAGCACTAGTAGTATATGCCCATCAAAGGAATGTAAAAAAAAGTTAAATGCTTCTCCAGGGAGAAATGTTTTGTACAAGAATGTCTCCTGAATGTCTTTTCAAAAGTTTTTTCCTCCTCTGGAATACCAAGAAACTTTATGTGTTGGGAAGCCTTTATTTGTTTCATTTTAAGACAGTGTTTCTCTTAATCTTATTATAAATCGATTTTTGTCTTGCATACATCAAGGAGCTTTAAGTATGCTTTTAATGCCTTTACTATCCAAGGATAGCCTTGTCAGGGATTTTCAGTTGTCAAAGAAGTAGTAATGATTTGGCTTCTGTGTTTTCTTCTCCTTTTTGCTCTGATTAGTGCCTGATGCTGGCAGATACCAACAGCCTCTATGCAAAATTCTCAGTAGCTACAAAAGAATAAAAATACATCTCATCATGTTTAATTCCTTCCCCTGAATGTGCCGTCTTAGCCAAAAGAGGGAAAAGAAACTGTTCTCCCACTGTTTGTTTCCTGTATTTTCTTTAGATTTGTGGCTGTGCGGACACAAGGAGGAACAGACTCTGTGAATAGCGGAATCAGACCTGAGGAGGTCTAGTCTTTGGTTTCACACCACAGACAACCTGATTAGAAAAGAAGAGAGATCTTCCTTTTTTTCAGGTGATTGCTTAGGTCTGTCCTCCCTCCACAAATAATGAGTTCTTGTCCAGTTCAGCAAGAAAATGGTAACTTGGCTTATTTACTTGGAATTTTAGTACAGTTTATCAGTTGAAATTTGGAGCTATATAGGAATGTACAGTTTCATTTTATCTGCTTAGCTGTGATAAAATCCAAATGTTTTCTTATCTAAATAGAACATAGAGCAAACAGAAGAGACCAAGGCTGATAGCTGGATGTTCAGCAGAAAGCTGTAATTTCAGGCTGATTTTGTACTTCTTTTTCATGTTTCCTCTACTGTCTAGTTGGCAATTCCCACTTGGCCACAGAGGACAGAGGTTAGATCAGTATCAGAGCATGGAAGCAGAAGTGCCAGAAGATCATGTGAGTAACCTCAGCACCTTCTGGCAAATCCTCTCAAATATCACAAAGGAATTGAAGCACAGGTCAGCATTCTCCTCACCCTTACCACATTCCTCCACATCCACAGAGCTCCACACCATGGAAGTTGTGCCTGTGTGTTCAGGATGGATGCTGATTTCTGAGTCTATACATTTCCAGTGCGTCACATATTTGCTGAAGATAACTTTGTATACATTGACTAACACCAGAGAAGAGGGATAAAGAGGCAGCCAGCTGGGGGCACCCAGCAGGCTTCTCAGTGGTTTTCATGGACTACCCTTGTGACCTAGTGCCAAACATGATGGCCAAGGCAACAGCAACTTTTATTTCTGTTGTTCACTGAATGGGTGCAGCATTTCTTGGGAACTTCGGCATTACTTGAGGTAATTCTGTGTAGATCTCCATACACTATTGTAAATTCCAAGAACCTTCACATTGGGAGAAGACAACAAGCAAATGTTGTACTGAATTAACAAAAATACGTATTCAGAGAATGATTATTACCATTTTGGTCTTCTAATTCTCTTTATTAAGAGACAAATCAATAACAAAAAATGACTATTCTAATCCTCCTTGCTAGTACTTTAGAATAGGAGGATATTAGTATGCTTTCCTGCTTCTTGTTTGCTACATTAAAAACTATTTAGTCATATTGCTGCTTGTGAACACTGTTACTGACTAAAAGTTTAAGGGATAAAATAATGAGGAATATCTCACTTCAGTAGTACTGACTGTATCAATTCCTACAGTGCATTTTTATGCATCTAACTTTGCTTACAGCAAATGACACTTAATAAAAAGGGAAAGACCAGTTTCTCAAGACCATCCTGAGGAAGTGATACAAAGCATTATTAGATGTGCTTGAGGATGACTCAGTGATTCTTAAGTTACATCATGCTAAATAGATTGTGCCAGAAGTTTGGCTACAATCACAAAACAATAGGATGGGGAAAGTAGGCCAGTTCTGGAGGCTGAAGTACAAGCATTAGTTTGAAGTGAGCAAGAGGTCTGATTGGGTTTCATAAAGAAGCAAAGTAAGACTGATAAAAAGAGATGCATGGGAGACTGGGATGAGAAAAGGAAGAAGGAAGTGCAGCAGAAGTGTGTGACATGGGACATGCTGCAGAATAAGGATTACTGGTTTCATGGGATTACCTCTCTTCTAATCATTTAAATCACTGCACCCTTCAGACCTTCAGTTTATTCCATGGATATTCCCATTTTTTTTCCCCCGATCCCTGATTCTGAAGCATCACTTGATACCCTACAATAAATTGCCTCTAGATCCTCCTGCTGCCTCCGAAGTCACCTGCAATAGGACAGCCCACTGACACTGACTGAAAGCTAATTGTTACAGATTGTTTGTGTCTCAGGCTACAGGGGATCACCATTTCTAGATTCTGAATGTCTCAGTTACATGCTGTTGAAATCTAATAAAACTAGGATCATGAAGCAAAACATTTTTGGGATTTCGGAAAAAAGAGCAGCCTATGAAGCAGAGCCCAAGAGGAACTACCTAGTTATGGCTGTGCTAAACGAGTTACTCATGAACTTGTGAGAAATACACAGCACAAGGTGAACTGTGATTATCATGTGTTGAGGGTTCATTGTATAGCAGAAATATGTGGCACTAACTACCTATAACCCCTTATAGCCATGTGGATACAGCAGCTTTTCCTAAAAAATTTTGCTAAAGCAGCAAATTAACTCAGCCTGTCTCTTCAACAGATCCCATGTGCCCAGCCTCCCACAAGTTCAATTCTGTAAAGGAAACTCTGGAAACACCACCCTCTGCTTTCTGAGTGAATTGCCCTCCACAGAGACTGGGGAGCTGGGCCACCCACTATTCCTGCCTAGAGATTGTTTTGCTTTTCAAAGATGGATTTTATTTGCAAGAAAATTTACATCATGGTAGGTGAGTTAAGATAAAATGCAAGAACTGCAGCTTCAAGTCGCTGTGGCACCACAGATGTTTTTCTTGCCTCTCTCTTATTAAAAATGGCATGAGAATGTTTCTTTAGGTGATACCTAAACTCTTATGTAAAGGAGCACATGGTTAAATGGTAATACACTTTTTCTTAAAAACACCAAGATGTTTTAAATAGTCAGATACTGTGTGGATGGCAATTGGCCACTGTGGAGAAGTCAGCCAGAGAAATGGGAAGCAACACTCCCACAGTGAGCAGAGAAAATATGTCTTCCCTTCTTAGTCTTCCCTCTACAATTTTGCATTGCCTATCCATTGGTTCTTCTGATGAGGGGCTGCTCTGACTTATTCCTTTCCTTATCTCTATCCCTATCCTTAACCACTCCCAGGGTGAGGCTGGCAGCAGCTGTCGTAGAACGGGGCCAAAAGCAAGAGCACAGTGGCAGAGCGGCTGGAAAGAGGGTGGGACTTATGCTGCTGGAAGAGGGATGTCCAGCCACCTCAGACAGACATGTCCAAGTTCAGCCCAGCAGCCTGCATGGCATCCTGGCTGCTGATAAACCCAGGACTTCAGTCTAGGGCTCTGTCACACCAGGCCACAAGGAATAAGGGAGAAGGTAATAAGGCACACAGACAAGCTCAGAAGGCAGCTCCTGTCTGTCCTTCCATCTACATGATGCTGAAGGCCAGGAAACACAGTAATTACAAAGCCTCTTAGAGAACATAATTAACTCCAGCTGGAGCTTTTCAACTTTTTCAAACCTTTCTCTCCTCATTAAGGGCATTAAGCAGTCACTTTTTCTTAGACCTCAGAGAGAACTGCTTTCCTCACATTAATACAGTTTTTAAATGATCAAGAAATGTTCTTTGCTCCCCTTTATTCTAAGAAATAACTTACAGATTATGTACTGAGAAAATCAGAGTCTTACCAGGAAGGAGTACAACTGGGAGATGAGTGACATTTGCTACCCATCGCTTCTAGGTGAGTAAAAAGGTATACCTTTTCTGAGGTGTGTTAAATGCAGAGCAGAGAGCTCACAGAAGGCTTTGAAAAGGTTTTGGGAGCATTCTGTTAAAAGCTGATATTGTGAAAGGAAGAACTACTGTAGGAGAAAATGTATTTGTTATTTTCTTTCTCTCAAGGAGACAGAAAAGATAGAAAAATGCTTTTTCATCCTTTGCGACCAGCAGCTAATCAGCCTGTTGGAACAATAGGGAACATTAATAGCTTGTATGTGCTTTGCCAAAGGCAGTGCTATTTTTAGTATGAGTCTAAGGGCATGATTCAGCAGTTTTTTTTTTAGTCAGCAAATAGTTCAGACCTATCTCAAGAGTATTTTAAGACTCATGCTATCACATGTTTCTTAGTAATAGTTTTCCTTTCTTCCTTTATCTGTGATTAAATAGCAATTCCATTAATGCATCACTCATTAGTAGGTATGGGAAAACATGTAGTGAGAGAACTCAGTCAAATGGACACAGTGATCGCTAAAGGTGCTCCTGCTGAAGGGAATTATCTGTGGTACTCTTTAACAAACTTTAATTCCTGTGAGACAGTTAATTTGAATTCATGAAAAATTAATGAAATAAGCCATGAAATATAACCATGGCAGGGTCAACTCTGAGCCATATTAGTTAGTAAAACTAACTTTACATGCAGGTAGGAGGGTTAGCAAACTTCTCAAGGCCACTAACACCAGTTTGTATGTATTTTTAGGATTGGGGTTCTGATTGCAGTTACTCATTTGGCATTGTCAAGAGAAAGATCCAATGGTCAGAGGTCAGCTGTAAGACTAGAAATCTGAAATGACAGTGTAAGTATGAAGATAAGTATGATGAGAAATGTAGGATTCAACTACCTTAAAATACAGGGTGTGTGTGAGAAGTCTTGTTTAATTTACAGTCGGGAGTGCGCCACTCATGTTTACTCTGTGTTAGGAGAAAAGCAGCTTCATGAGCAGCAAGCAATATTCTTGCTGCCTTTGCCATAAATATACTGATTAGAGCTAAAAAGGAAACAAAACTCACATGATAGCAACTTTAGTAGTTTAAATCCCCTTTCTTTATTCACACTGAACTCTGCACAGATCCCTTCTCCCACTGTCCACCACTCAGTGGGTAACTGTCTCACAGTGTGTGAAGGACCTTCCCTGGGAAGAATCCTAATTTGGTGGTGTCCTGTGTGAAAACACTTTGGCTCCAGTTACAGGTGGCTGCTACAATAGCCTGCTTGTTCCATAATTCAGCTTTTGTGATTCCTTCACAGTTTTTGGGCAGAACATAGAGTAAAGCACATCTGATGCTCCTTGCCATGTTCACCCCATTCCTTGCATGGAGTGGAAAAGAAAGAACCTGTGTGGGCAAATTCCAGTATCTGTGAAATCAGACATGTTCCTCTGGAAAAAAATTCTATGGTATTTCCTTTGCAGGGAGGGGCAGGGTATGAAAGGTGGAAAGAATCCGACCTGATAGTGCAGTGCTCACTGAAAAAGTGAAAAATAATCAGCACAGTTCTCAGTGGAGGGGAGTGATTCTGGTAGTTCATGTGAGAATCAGACACCAAAATGCCTTTGCAGCTTTAGTCCACAATCTAGAACTAATGTGAAGTATCCATTAGTCAATGGAACTAGATATTGATTCAGTCACTGAGCTGGGGGAAAGGAAACTTTTGGGTAAGTAAAAAACATCCCAAATACATGGGTCTCACTCAGCCTCAAGCTCTTGGATGTTCTTGGCAAAAACAACAAAAAATTAGCAACAAAAGAACACACACTCCAAAATAGATTTTGGGAAAGACAAAACACTGGGCCTTATACGAAATTATCTCTCAACAAGAGTAACTCTGCAAAGTAGAACAATAAAATGTTATGAAGTGTCAAACCCCGAACAACTTACTTGCTTGTTTTTCTTTAATACAGTGAAGAGGAAAATCTGTGTCTTTTGTTAGAAGCTATTCTGTGTTTTAAACCAAATTCACACCAAAGCTTCCTTACTGCAATAGCCCTACTCCACTCATTTGTATTTTAGAGGGGTAAAAGATTTATGAAAATGAAATGGAAAGAATGTTATGTCACATCAAGGCACCAGAATAGCAACAAACTAAGAAATTAACAAAACTCTTCCAAGAATATATAAGTTGTCCTTTGGTAAAGGTAACAAGAAAATGGCTTTTGAAGGTTTGGGGGCTCCTATGTTCCCTTAACTTTTCATGAGCAAGATTAAAAACTTCAGCAGTGAAATACAAATGTGGGACATGTCATGTGGATTGTTCTTTTGTGTATTTCTGACAAATCAGGGCTCTTTAGGTTAAGATATGAATAAATCCACCCTGTCAGGCAGTATGTGGTGTGTGTGGGAAGTCTTTTTGAGAAAGTATGTTAAAAGAATTCTGTAGTAGCTGGGTACCAGAGTGAAAGCCAACCTCTTACTACAAGCTTAGCACAGTATGAATTAGTCACTTACAATGAAAGCCTTTTTTCTCCCCTGGATTCCCACAGAGTTAACAGTTCTGTAAGAAGTAAAGCCAAATGAAAATATAAAAGCTGTACACACATCTGGTATTGTCAGCCACTATGTAAGGCAAAGTTCAGCTCCCTGCTCTCCATCAGTGACATTCTTTGCAGGCAGGACAAAGCTTTCCTCCTACCACTGCTGGAGCCTTGTCACAGCTGTGCTGAACATCTCTCCCTGCTTGAGCTCTGAGAAGCTGATGGAGGACATTTGACATTGTACCTTTATCTTCTTTTTTTTTTTTTTTTTTTTAATGGGGAAAAAAACTACTATTGTGCTCTCAAAACTGCTATGTTTGTTCCTTGAGAAATTCTTTAAGCATTGAAATTTGGTTGGAAGCTTCAAACACTTCAAGCAGGTCCTTCTGTTAGAGAGAAACACTGGTAAAGGTAATTATTTTACAGTGTCTTGCAGTTGTTTCAGATTCTTTTAGCAAAGGTGCGCATGAAATTCCTAGGTGGTGACAGCCTTTTTATCTCCTTGTAAGAAAGTCCCTTACCAACACACACTGTGCTTCTGGATGGAGATGTGCCTTGCTTTGACCTGCTTTAGCTTTATTCTTCTGTGTGAAACATCTTGTTTTTCAAACTGTACATGCCAGTGGTTCTGGATTCCTGGAAAATCAAACAGCCTTTGGTGTAAGCACTGAAATGACTTCCCTTGGATGTGATGTAAACACATTAAACAGTGTTTCATGAAAACGGGGAAAAATCTGTACAGGCTCTTCCAGCATTTCAAAGATAAAAGAAATATTGCCTTTACCACTCAATTTCATTTTTGATCCTGAAAATATTTATTATTAGAATGAGAAGGATATAAACTTAAAGGTTGAACGCCACAAATGTGATAAGTGTATTGATTTGAGGCCTAAACCTTTATTTTTTCAAGTAAACTTTCATTTTAAACTATCGCATCATGCACTTTATACAGATTCCCTGCATGGACCGTTACATTTAGGATTAAGAAGGAACTAAAATCCTTGCTTGTCTTACTGGTAAAGTATTATCAGAATGACAATTACAGCTGATCACAGAGTAACACTCCACTTTTCTGACTGCAGACTAAAAGTTTTCCTCACAGGATCAGGAAATGTATGGTTTCTGTTGTCAGACAGGTTTATTACTACTAATACTTTGAATTGCATTAAATATCACAAATCTGAATTCTGATTATCAAGTCACAAAATTGATCTTGCAGAACACAATAATGTATCACTTGAAGTAGGAAGCAATTTGTTGCTTTGATGTAACATAGTTATAATCAGCTTGTTAGGAGTTTAAAAATTTTTGCAAGTTTGTGTTTCTTTTCTAAATTAGGCTTCACACACAAACAGTGATAGGAAACAAACACTAGAATGATTTAAGCTTTGTGGCACTCCAGCTCATGATTTGAGTTCTCCTTTGCCTGTAACAGTGCTCATTATTGGCTCTGCTTCCTGAATTAAACAAAAGCCAGGAAAACTGCACAGTTTAAGTTGAGAGACTGCAAGTAAAAAATCTAAGTGTTCCAAACAGACTGGATCCTGTTGACTGGCTGAGGTGTAGGAGTGGACACAAGAAAAATTTCCTGCAATAACCAACACTGTAAAAGAAGCTCTCGTGTTTTGATAACAGGTTGTTGTTGTTCATCAGCCTTTGCAGAAAAACAACAGTTAATTGTTGGATTCTGGTAATTTCTTCCTAAAAACTACGAACAAGTTAGGAATTTCAGCTGTCCTGCCCTCAAACAGAGTGAATACAAAAGCTCTCTATGAACTGGGAGTTGGCCACCTTTAAAAGTTACAGTAATTTCACTGTTATAAGCCACACCTTTTCACTGAAGAATCCAGCCTACCCCAGTAGTGTGGCTAATCATCAGGTGTGGCTTATTTATGGACAAATCCCAGTGAAATGCCAACCTGGAAGTGAGAGCCCGCTAGGAGGGCGCCTGGGGCTGCCTTTAAAGGCTTCGCTGGTCTATGAAAACTGTTTGCAACTTGAGCACCTGACACCAAACCCAGCTGGCAGCAATTCTGTTACTAATTTGTTACTTTGTCACACATGGATCCTCGCTTTGGAAAAAAAAAAAATGCGGTTTATATTCAGGTGTGGCTTATATATGGACAAATTCCGTGGTCTGCCCGGCTACCCAGACGTGTGGCTTATAATTGTGAAATTACTGTACTTTGAAATTCGGACCTGCTGGACATCTTAAACTTGATATCCAAGCTTGAGCTTTTTTCTTCCCTGAGCTTCCATGTAAGTGGTAGCACTTTAAAGGGGTTTGTTAAGGAATGTCTCAGAGCTCCTGTCCACACCATGCCCACATTCCTCTCCACCCTCCTTGGCAAACTCATCTCTAAACACAGTGTGACACAGGCTCAGTTCTTAGGCCACAGTCCTGTCATAGTGTAGCTATAACTGGAAAATTTTCAGCTAATTTGAAGGAAGATTTGTAGTCTTGACTATATTTTGTTAGGCTTCCAATACTAATTTACTGACAAAATGGTGGAAATACTTCCTTAAAGAGAGATCCAGGGTACAATAAAACATTTCTATGCACATTGATAAAATGTGGTTATGAGGTCAGCAGTGTAGAATACCATCTGCACTGTACCAGGTCTATGCTTAATTTACATAATGAACTTCACCTCAGCCATGAAATAAATTTCTTCCATGCAGCTACTGATAAAGAAAATTGTGCTGGAGAGCAGATTCATCTGCTTTCTCCAAGGCTGTGACTAGCAAGGATGCCTTAGCCACTGAACAGTCTGCTCCAGTGTCTGTGCAGCATCAGGAGGGCTTAGTGTGCCTTGAAACTACAAAGATCTATCAACTCCAAAACATTAATTGTGTGAACCAGAAAATTCATGTGGTGCCCTTTGCCTCAGGGTTACTTGTTAGAACATTGCTGTTCTTTCTGTCCTTAGAAAGACTCATGTTTTTCAGCACAGATATTGCACATATAATTATGCTGATGCCTGTAGTTGGAGAGTTTCATTTCCTTGAGGTCCTTCTCTTTCCCTTGTCCTTGGAAAAACAGAAATGCAATTAGGAACTTAAATTGCTGTCCACTAGCTACCTATGGAAAGTTAGCACATTCCTCATATGATCTCTATTTTTGCTGTTGAAAAGAGCTAATGCACTCTTTCACCTTGCATATGGTCTAGAATGAACCCCTATCTCTTGCTTGCATTCTTTCAGAGAAGTCACTTTTTTCCCTAAGAGAGGCTTAAAAAATTAAAAAATTAGAACCAAACCAGACCAACTGAAAAGGGAAGGTTAATATTTAATGAGTCATAAATATATGAATAGTATTAGTTTCAAGCAACTTCAGATTCTAAGATAAGAAGAGATTTTCAAAGGAAATTTTGATTAAAAACCGGTTTTGTAGAAATGGTATTTTGGGCCAAACACTTACCAGAAAGGCAGGGATGGCAGGCAGCAACTGTGGAATGGTTCTGTATTGCCAAGAGGCTCTGAGTAAGAAGATGTTGCAAAGATGTTTGGATACTTTGAGAAGTGAGTGGTGTAAAATGAACTAGAACAGGACAAAATCCACTGAGGTATGTAAAATCCTATTCTGTCTGCCTGCAGAGCTTTAAGAATAAATTTTCTTACCTGTCATCTGCAAATTGGGCATTTTCTCTGCCTTTTGAATTATTTTACTACAGCATCAGAAATGCAATCTTTTTATAACTCCTGAAAATACTTGCACCTCTGCAAACTGGGAATATGGATTTCTCAGATGAATTTGGTGGCTCTGGAGAAGACCTACATGTTCAAGGAAAATGGGCTATGCTGGATCAGCTTTTGCACTTTAGTACCAAATCCACAATATGTGCACCATGCATAATGGTGCAACCTCATCTAAGCATATAGGTACCATCAAACTCTACAAGTGAAAAAAAAATTGATATTTTAGAAGGGAAGTTTCTTCAAAAAGGAAACCTTTGCTGTAAATAGTCTATTTTAATAGATCAAAACCTGAATTTAGTGCATTCTGATTCTAGCAATAAGCATGCTCTGTAATTTGCCCCTGGGAGCAAGCAAATTCATTGTGCTCATGGCATGTAAAAATATACAAGAAATAATACTTCTGAGGTTTCACATCCTTTCACAGTGTAATCAGAAGACCCAGGAGGAGATGTCTGAGCAGTGATAGGAGTGCAGTGGAGTCATGTTTCCCATGGAAATCATTTGTGACTTCCCTCTCTTTACTGCCACACATCTTCAAAGCACAAAACTAGCTTGTATTTTAAGCAGAACAATTATTTGCTTTACATCAAAGTTTTATGTAGCTCTTAATTCAAACTGGATTTCAAAGGAGTGAAGTTAACAGAGGTCTCTGTTACACATGGGTGGTGATGTGTTTTCCTCTCCTGATACACTTTCTATTGATAGATCTTGACATACTTTACAAACATTAATAATTCAGCTGCTTGCCAGACAGAAAATATGGTTTGCTGTTTCAGAATTTTATTGTCGGTTCCTTTTTCTTTTTGCAGAGAATTGTAAAAGCAGTCATCTTTACACCTTAACTGCTGTGTAACTGCAGTGTGATTATGGTCTGGTGTATCTCCAAGTGTTTCAGTCAAAGAGTCTGGATGATCTAATCCTGTATTTTATAGTTTTGTCTCTCAGGACCCTTTTTCCTGCTTGTTTTCTTGCTATGGGTCAGAATTTGGAAGAAACAGGTCTGTTTTTTATTTGATGGACTTAGCTGCTGTATGAACAAGTTGTTTGCCATCCCCCTTATGATACAACCAGAATACTTGGAAAATTAATTGAAAGCAGAAATTGGATTACTCATACTAAAAGATCAGTATTTTTACTGTAAGACTCTATCAATAGAGACAGCTGTTGGACAAAGATAACCCAAATTTTTTGATCCACATGTTAGACAATTTGCTTCTTCCTCAAAAGAATAGTTCAGTGCTAAATAGTGAAAAAAATATTGTAATATTATTTTATTTGTGCTGATTGGATTGTAGAACAGCTCGAAGACTTGTCTGAGGTCACTTGGTGCAACTGTGTACAGTTTGTCACCCTGGTGACAGTGGCCCTCCTGTACTGTGGGACTCAGTTCAGTCTGTGAAGTGGCTGTTTCTGCACATTATTTGCAGAAGGCTGGTTGTGAGCATTTTGCTTTTGAAATTCATGCTCAGTCCAAAACTTGTATAAACTGACTGTTTCTGTTTTCTGAAAAGGTTAAAATGGCTTCACTTCTGTAATGAATTTACACTGAACTACCCATTTGAGCCCTTATGTCTGTAGTTCTTTCAGGAAGCTGTGTGCTTCCTTTAGGACAAGAGGTGAGTGCAGCGATACATTTGCCTCCCAGCCCTTTCTAAAGAGCTCTTTAGAGTTGATGGCTTTGAAATTGAATTAGGTCCTGATTATGTCCAAGAACAAAAGTAAGGCAAAATTTTTTCTTTTATATTCTAGCTCCTCATGGTCAGGAGCTGAGTCAGCAGAAGTATTTTGCTTTCCAGGCTGCTGTTGCACCACTAACAGCCAGATCAGGGATGCCAGCTCTTGCAGATAAATAGCTGTGTCTTCCTGTTTATGTGACTGAGATGAGCAAAGGATCCTCTCAGAGCAGGGAATCTTCTCTCCTCAGGCCCAAACCTCCATTTCAGATAAAATCCCAGTCAGGACCAACAAATAAATATTTCTTTTTAGCATCTACCTCTTTGTAATGCATTGCTGTTAACATTTTATAGTTTTACTTTAAACCTCCATATTTTCTTTTTCTACATACAAACTCTTGATTCTTTAGCAAGATGAACTTCTTTCCAGGCCAAGAGAGGTGTTTAGGGAAGAGAAATAAAAGTGGAGTCTTTAAGGAGTCCAGTTTAAACGGTGTGATTTCTTTTTATGTCTTAAATTGCCTTAGACATCTCTGCCTGCCTTCAGACTGACCTTTTTGTTCAGACTGAAAGACTTGCTGGAGTCAAATCCCAGGGGAATAACATAGATCCCATTAACCTCATTGTACAGTGCAGTATCCCTCCTCAGGGACTGACGTTATCTGAGAGCTAATTTCGGCAGTAAAGGACAGAAAATTCAAAATGTTTCTAGCAACTAGAGCCTGGTGGAAGTCAGCATTCGCTTACTCTCCTTCAGTGGTGTATGGGGTGAATTTGCATGTTCTGCATTTTTCTTTTCCCTTTCTTTCTTTTTTTTTAAATTTTATTTTCTTCTTCACAATGGACAATGGATTTTGGGTCAGGATGGCTACGTGGGGTTGCTGAGGGTGGGAGAGCTGCTTCCATGCCCTGCCCTATGAAATACATGTTGTCCCATGAAGGAAGCCAGCTCTGGGGAGCTGCAGGAAGGAAATGCTTTTCCTGTTTTGTTATGGCCCCAGACACTCCGAAGCTACTTTTGTGAATAATTTAATTTAGCCAAATGCACTTTGAGAGATGTATATGTTGTTAATCTCTGAACGTCTTTTCTCTTTGGAATTCAAACAATGGTATAAAATCTTTGATGTTACATTTTTTAACTAAAAAAAATTTCTTTTTTCTTAGTCATGCAGTTACCAGAAATCACGAATTGAAGATTAAAAACTCTCAGTAAAAGGCCCACTTTGTGCTTTCTCTCAGTTATTTTACAGTGGTTTTTTTTTTTTTTTCAAAAGTAGATTTTATCCTGGACAAAATTTTTTATAGACAGCTTCTGCAGGATGAGGCCACACAGCACAAGGTGTGCTTTATAGGACATAAATGATTAAGGATTGTCTGTGTTTCTTTTTACGGTCCTTTCTGTAGAGGCCTTTGTAGGAATATATTCCACTGAAATAACAGAACCATCCCCTACTTTATCTACTGTGTGATTCATTCTTTAGCAAAATAATTAAGTGAGATAAGAAAACTTAATGGAAAAACTGGAAAAAAAAAAAAATCCATGTTGAAATGGGACAGGAGAGCACTAAAATGAAGACTGAACATTACTCAATAGTTGTTTTGTTTTTCTGTGGTTAGTCAAACTGTCCTTTCCCTGCACAAGTGAGGATTGCTAAGCATGAAAGATCCCCTTTTGTAAGCAATCCAAGCCACAGCTTACGTGCTGTGTCAGCTTTCTCACCACTTTAGGTACTGCGAGCAGCAGAGTGCTGCTGGGACTTGTGACTGGTTCAATGACCACGAGTAATGGTTAAGGAATAAAAATGACCCTCAAATCATATGATTTAGATCTGGAGAATATGTTTTTAGAATTACAGCAAGTTTGACATGTTTTTCAGCTTTCATTTACCAAAAGAAAAGGTATTTTGTGTGGCAAAATATGAATTTAAAAACCATGTGTGAAAATTAAAAGCTAGAAAAGACTAAACTGCTTTGGTATATTGTCCACAGCAACATTATTGTCCCATGCAAGACCAGCATTCTCAGTAGTGTAAGTAGTAATTTGAATCTAACACTATATGTCTACTATGTAAGTTTGTTATTGTAAATTGGGATTGTTGTAGTTTCTGCAGATGTGAAAGCAAACCCTATGTATTTAAACATCATCAGTATGCTTGGAGGCATTACTGCTCATTCAAGCACTGGTGCCTCCAGCTGGATATGCAGTAAGAGGCCTTTGTCACCCAGTACAAGATTTCCCTAATCCTCTACATAAATACAGGACAGCTTTTTTTCTCACATTTTAAATGTGAGGTTCAAAATCTTTTCAACCATATGATACATGGAATAAGTGTCTCAGCGGGATCCTTAATACTCCAGGAGAGAATCCCCAAATTGTTTAATAATGCCAAATAATCCCAAGAAACAAGTCTTTAGTAAGTCACTGACACAGGATAAGACTTTTCAAGGAGTTGGGTTTTTTCCCCAATTGTTCATAATTTATAATGCATAAATTCCTTGACTGCTGAAATATTGCAGTGACATCTTGTGTCAGCTTCCCTAAGGATGCACAAAGTTTATATCAAACTACATGATTTCAGTGCCATGGAGAAAGAGTCTTCATCATTTTGAAGGCAGCCTCACTTTCAGGTGTGTGGATGTGTGATACAGTTTCTCTCTTAGAATTAAATGGTTTGAGCTTCCCACTGCTTTTACAAGTCTTAGCTTCTTGTCAGGATCTGCTGCAGTAGATAGCAGCTCCTGCTGTGTTAGGCAATGTGGGTGTTACTTGGAGAGACTGCAGCCCAGGAATATAAGGTATTCTCTACTTGCTATGACTCTGAGAAAGGCTTCATTCCATATGGCTGGAGATAGAGAAGTATATTTGTAATGGAAAATGTGAAAAAGCATCATTGGTGTTCCAAAGCCATAAATTCTTCTAAGCCACACAACCTTAGCAAATACAAAGTACAAATACAATTATGTGTCTGATTACCTTGAATTGTTGTTACACACTACAGGCATGATCCAAGGAAGATCAAGTCAGTTTGTTCAGCTGAGACTTTTGCTCAGCAGAAGGGTCCTCTCTGCCCAGCTTATCATCTGATTGATGTCATGGGCTTCAGCAGCATTTGTTAGTAGTACTGAATGTGGCTGTAGGCACAGGCAGCTGAATTGCTGTCCAATTAGCTTTTCTTTTGCTAGATCTAAGAGCTCAGGATTTTGGGGAGATAAAGAATGTCATCGGGTTTTATACACCAGTAGCACGTGCTTCTCCTTTTGGATCTCCCTCACCTTTTGTGGTGTTGGAAAACCAGAAGCTGGTTGAGAACCTGTGGTACCTACCTCCTTGACATGAAATTTCTGTTTCCTCTCCTACTCTCATTTCTACACTTGGAAAGGATCCAGAAGTCTCTGTTTTTTGCTAATGTGTATGTAAGTAATTCCTAATGCATCTGAATTGTCCCAGTAAATTGAATTAGACTAACTTTATGTGCTTGAACTCATGTGGAAGGACTGGGTCTTCTAGTTTGTAACTTTAGTCCTATTAAAGTTCTGACCAGAGAGACACTAAGAAAAATCCAGATCTTCTTTGGACTAGTAAAAACCAACACACTAGAACTGCATCTGGTATTGTAGGAATCGCTTCTTTGGCAAAGTGAACAGTTTCTCTGACTGGATTTGGTTAATTAAGTGTCCCTTGGTCTGCTGCGATACCTTCCTGCACATGCAGCTTTATAGAGGTGCAGTCAGGGTTTAATTTGGGGGGAAATACTTAGAGCACTAAACTTCCATTATTGCAAGCTAACTTTGATTAGAATTGCTTCCTTTTATCCTTTCAAGTAGTAGTGTCTGTCCTAGTGTTTTAGAAAAATTAAACAAAGGAAATAAGAAATCTTCTGTGTACATCATCTGGTTCTGATTATGTACTTTATTTACTGAATAACAGTGGAACTTTTTCAGCAAATCAGTGTACAGTCCACAAATGTGGTATTAATTAATGAGGTATATGCTTTGGACTTGGCTGCCACCAGCTCAGTGGTTTCTGAGCATGTTGATGCATTGCAGAGAGTTCCTGATTTCTCTGGCTGCCTCCCAGCTGGGAGTTGATACTGCTTAAACTACGGACAGGCCAAAATACTGAATAAAATACATTCTTTGCTGTGGAACATTACCCTGTATTGTATTTAAGAGGTGCTCAAAGGATCAATTTGCATTAATTATAATTTCTATAGATAAAACTCAGAAGTAATTGGCTCAAGTATTATAGGAATATAATTTAATTACAGGCATGAAATTTAATGTAAATAAATAGCAGACAGTTTTCTAGCGATTTCATTTGGCTAAGATGATTATAAAATAAGATTATTTAAAATAGTCCCAAAAGTTGCATTTCCTCTTTCAAAGTAACCAGTTGCTTTCAGGGGGCAACAGCATACACTACTGAAAGAATTTAATGGAACAAGTGGTTAGAAAAATCTGTCCAGGCAGTATTATCTGTCATCACAAGAGTGACACTTGAGAAAGTAAGAAATTCTTGGCTTGTTTTAGAAATGTACCATTGACCAGTCAAATTCCTTTAAAGAAGTACTATACATGTCTAAAATGTGTTCTACCTTTCCATCTTTTCATTTCCTGTGGTTGAGGACAGCCCTGAGACGGTAGCACATTAGTGATGGGTGCTGTGTTTCCTTCCCTGCCATTCTGGGGGCTCCAGCCAGTGCTGCTGAGCTTGCCTAAGCTGTCAGCTGGGACTTGCCATGTGTCTCTGAAGAGAATATGCTGTAAATCCCAAGACAGCACAAGCACAGGCCCACTTGCCAGGCAACTGCTGCAGTGTTTTTCCTCTCTCTAAGAGCAGAAGTGTACAGTAGTTTCACGAATATAAGCCTCACCTTTTTCATTGAAGAATCCAGCCTACCCCAGTGGTGCGGCTTATATTCGGGTGCGGCTTATATATGGACAAATCCCGTGGTCTTCCCAGCTACCCGGAAGTGCGGCTTATATTCAGGTGCGGTTTATAATCATGAAACTACTGTAACTGTGTCCTCTGGAGACTGGAGGCTGAAGGTAGATTTACTGTCAAGAAAACCTTTCGGAGTATTTAACTTGTACTTCTTTTATTTCTAACCATTACACACAAGAGTGGTGTGCCTTCCACCCCCTGCTTCCAGATACAGTTGTAGCAAAAGAGTACATAAAAAATTTAAATTAGTTAATTTCTAATAGTCTACAAACATTTGAAGGATGCTGTGAACTTTCTGAACTATTTTTTGAGGTTACTCATTACTTCAATCAATTAATGTTTGTTTAAATGCAAACACAGCTGTTTTGGAGGGTTGTTTGGTTTTTACCCCACGTACAACGGACTTACAAACTGAGCAAATGAAACACTTTGGGTTAACAAACCCTATTTCTCCAAAGCCCATAATCTCAAATGACAAGTATTACTGCTCTCAGAATTGGGGGCATGAGGGTGGATGGGAAATCAGCCTGGGTTTCGGTTGTTTTTTTTTCTGATGTTGCTGCCTTTTGGTTTGTAACCCTCAAAGCCATGAAGTTCATAAAGCTGAGCCTTCAGTAATGGCTCTTAAGATGGATTTTGTCTCCATCAGTATGTCAAGAAAAGAGACAAATATATTTGCAGTGTTTCCCCTGTTCCATATGTGTATTTGGAATTAGCAGCCCAAACCACCCTGGTGCTGACTCTCATCTCTGCCTGTGCCAGTCCCTCGCTTTGCCCCAGATGATGTTTGTGCTCTATTTAAACAGCAGACACCCCCTGTATATAAGATAGGCTTTACGTAGTCAAAAGAAGCAATGATAACCTTTTTCCCCCTAAAAACTTGGACCAATATTTGCCAGTACCTTTCAATCTCTCTGGTCTGCAATATGCACATTGTAGTACTATTTCACTGTTGTTTTACAGAAAATAGCTCCAGAAATATCCCTCCCCTTTTTTTTTTTTTTAAATCTCTCTCAGTAGCACCTTCCTAGAGGGCACTTCAGCATTTCTGAATTGTTCATTTTTCCAGATTTCTAATACTCAAGATTTCTTCCCTCAAACAGATATTTCTTTCATTTACACTAATTTTCCTTTATGACCATGGAAACATAACCTTTTTGTAGGCAAGCAGTAAATACAGGATTAGCAAACTTGCACAATGGCTTGGTTCACATTTCATTCTTTGCAGTGTGATCTCATTAATGAATAGTCAAGTTGAATTTGGAAAATGAACACAGGATAAAAAACATCTGCTTTGTACCACTCAGATTCTACTTAAGAAATAATTAGTGTTGACTGGATCTAATAAAAAGGTAGGCTTTTCAATTTATCATTTTGAATGGAATGTTTGCTATGGAATTTCTTATTCTTTTAATTTCTTGAGAAATAGCAACACCTAAAGATCCCGAGATCATTTCCTTGGAACCCTGCTGATCTCATTCTTACTAAATTCTATAGATGTGAGCCTTTAGTTATTATGAAACTTAAAGGAAAATGACAATTAAAGTGATTATTTCAGTAAAATGTTAGGAAAATCAACCTAATCCCTTTTTTTAAGCAGACAGATTTTTTTTCCTATGGATAGAAAATGTTGTAATGAATAATTCATTAAAAGTTTTAGTTTTCTGAGTTTTGTTAAGCTGTTAGTATTTTAAACTTTATTTTGATGAGAGCCACATTAGCATAAGTCTAGATGTGGTTTCCTTTTAAGTCTTGAATATCTTTAAAAAAAGATATCAAAAGCAACCACATGTTTTAGATTCCTTAATGAAGGCAGCCAACTTGTGCTGCACAGGTCGGCTTTCTTGTAGTGAATATTTAGCACATTGACCTGAGCACAAAGGCTTGTTCCACAATTCAGGCTGGATCCCAAGTAGCTGTGAACCCTTCAGTCTCTTGCATTCTGTTTGATCACCAAATAATTGGGAATCGGAGAAGTGTGCAGAATTGGAAACAGCAAAATTCACTATTCCTGCCAGGGCTTTGCTTGGGCAAACGGTACCTCACCTATGAGAACCACACACATGATGTCCAGAGCCTGATTTTTTGTGGAAATTAAAACAGAAACAAAACAGTTTCCAGACGCCATCTATATTTTCCTTCTTTCTAAAGCTTTGATATTTTTTAAAGAAAAAGTTGTATTGGTGTAAGGCTCTAGGTCCTGTGAATTGGAGCAAATTAGTAAGATGGTAACTAAAACAACAACAGAGATCAAAACAGATGAAAATAAGAATAGAAGATGCTAAAGCAGCTCTTACAGAATAAATTTATAAAACTTCAGTAAGTCTGCAGGAAAATAATATCAGTTCTATAAACCTTCAACTGATAATGACAGGAATAAAAATTAAAGCTAAAAAGGATCTTCTACAAAAATTAAAAAATCAAAGCTTAGACTAAAACCAAGAGTCAAACCTAACTGTTGCTCAGAGTTAAACTTAGTCTGTTGTTCTCTGTGGTGTGATCTGGTGTGTTGCATGTGTAGAGTTTTTCGGACATCTCTGGTAGAACATCTTTTCAATAATTACTGTAATAAAACACTTACAAAATTTTAGTAATTCTTGCAAGTCCATTTGATGTGCCTGCCGGATGCCTTCTTTCTGTTCTTCCTAATTATTCTTATTTAGGACAGTAACCTAGACTGATTATGCTAGATTTCATTTTTTGGTATTTATTTTAAGTCAATAGGTCATAAGGGTCTTAATGTGAGATTCTTGTCCCTGTGCATTTGTGCATGATCATCCAGATCTTCCATCCCTGGTAGTGCAGGTGGCCCAGTGTGAGAGCACAGGGAAAAGGCACAGCAGCTGAGCTGCCTCTCCCACTTGGCATGATTGCCTAGGAGGGAGTTATACAAAAGGAGAGAATTGATTTCTATGTTGGTTCCACGAGAAAAATGAAACTTCCTGCAATTTCTCTGTGTGTGTCTCCCTCAACCCACTCCCTTTCCAAATAACTTTTGAACCCTTTGGTGAGTTCTGGCCCTGTTGGATCAGGAGGTTACACTGCAGGGAGTTAATTGAGATGAGCAGTTGGTAAGAGGAAGGAGTCTCCATGAACATCCCAGTGGAGAGGAATCTGTGCCTCAGCACCAGAAGATTCATATGGAAAAGGGAACGTGAATGCTCCAGGTAGATGAAAAGTACTTGTCAGAGATCAAACCAAACCCAAACCCCCAAATTATGGGAGAAACTAGCAACATTGTGCTGTGCATGGAACTTTTTAGGTTTCTTTCTCCTAAAGCTTTAACGAATGGGGTTTTTTCAGCCTGTTCCCCTTTGCTGTTCATTCTTTTGCTTGCTGACACTACTCTTGCAACCTGAGTGGCATCTGTGAGTCTCTGCACATTCCTTCTCTCTTAACAAAGAGCTAAGCATGCTTAAAATGTATTTCACTGGATGCAGGATTTCCATATTTCCATACATCACACAGTATTTAGTCTGAAAAACTATTTAAGAACTTCTGAATTTTTCTGAATGTAAATAGGAAGCTCTCCTTTTTTGACGTGTTTGTGTTTGCATTGGTGTCCATCTCTAAGTTGAGGTCTCAACCATGGTTTATTGTATTTATCTCTCTATAGAGAGATCTTTGCAGCATTTCTACAGGAATTGTTTTACCTGAACTGTGTAAGTGGCTTGATTTACCCCTGAGCTGAGAGGGGCAGCTGGAAACCTCCACTATTTGTATATCTCTGCTCATCTTTAATAATTTGATAAGTGGTTCTACTTACATTGCATTATTCCAAGTTAAAATGTTTTTGGAACATTCTTTGCTGGTTTATTGGAAGGTTGTTATTTATGGCTTCCAGGTGATCTGCACTGATGGGCATTCAGGGTGGTTTTCTGGCTTCATTAAACTGTTGATTTAGAAGTGGGTTTTTATTTTGGAATTGATGTGAGTTTTTCTTTCCACTTAATCCTTGAGATCAGCTAGTAGATTTCATAGAAAAGGAAAGATAAACTGTCTCTGTATCCTGAGTCTACTTACAGAATATGCAGTCCAGAAATAACATACTGTACAGACTGATGAAGCAAGCACTATGAAAATTTTCCTTTCCTACAGATGTGATAGTTCTCAGAAATCCAGCTTTCATTTGCGCTATGCCAAGTGAAAAAGGGCTCTTTTTAAGGATGGGCTATTTCAGGGTTTAAATAGTCTCTTTGTACGAAGAGCTCATCCACTGTTTTTACTGTTCATATTTTTGGTACTTTTCCTTCTTTGAAGTGATAGGGGAAATGGAGCAATCTGCAGCTCACAAGAAAAATCAGGAGGCTCAAGGGATGTGCCCTGGGACTTGCTCTTCATTGTCTTTGCAGCCTTGATCCCAACAGTCCTTCTGCCCCTGCTCGGTCACAGGGTGACAGCCCAAGGTGTCAAACCCACTGTGATCCTTCTTCTGAGGCAGGATTTAGTTATCCTTCATACTGAGAACTTATCTTAACATGATTTTAATGAATAAGATTAATTTTTTGCTAAGTTAATCTTCATTTTCAAAGTTGAAGAAGAAGAGAACTGTGAAAGATGTCACTGCTTTCCCTGTATTTCTTCCATAGAAGAGCTAGGACTGCAAGTAATAGTAGGGCCGAGGAAGCTCAAAAGACAGAGGAAACTTAGCCTGAACAAAACCTTTCATTACAGAAGTGTCTGACTTTGGTGAAAAGTACATATTGCTTTTGACTAGCAAACTTTACGAGAGAGCCAAGTTACTTTATCATTTGTAAAGTCAGTGACTAAAAATGGAAGAGATAATATCTCAGATAATGTTGGAGAGTTTGTTTGTTGGCTTGTTTCACTGGTTTGAGGAAGAAATGAAAACTCCTTTGGTCTCTAAAGGAAATCGAATAGCCAAGACATTCAAAGCTTTGATCAGAGTCTTGAATCTAAAAATATAACAAATATGTAGCACTGCAAACAAACGTAAGTTGAGGCATCAATAGCAGCAACTGATAACCAGCTTTATGGCTGGGATAATTTAGCTGGGTTAAAATAAAGGAGTTAGCAGTATAAGAAAGTATAAGAAATTTTAAAAAGCAAAAACTTGCTTTTCTGGGCACTAGCTTCTACCTACTCCTTTGTTGCTGCTCTCATGAAGAAATCAGATGAGTTGATAGCTGCAATGTGTGTTCTTGAATGATATGCCTAATTCTTAGTTACACAGCTGCATCTGGAAAGGGCAACAGAGGACAAAAGTCATGGCTCCAATAACGATACTTCCTTACATGGTAAAAAGCTCACAAATCTTTAACAGTTTTCATTTTAGAAGCTAACAGAATAATTACCCTCAGCAGTTTAATGCCATCATCTAAAAGTATTTTCTTTGAACTGCTGGCTGCTGCTTTATTTGTTTATTTACCTATTGGGAGAGGAGGAAGAGGGTGTAAGGAGAAACCAGGAATTGCTGCATGAGAGCTGACCTGTCTCGGGTATCACACCAAACAAACATCTCTTGGGAATGTTCTAGGTGTGGTTGCAGCTCTCCTAGCACAAGGGACAGGCTCTGGGACAAATGAGTGAGGTTTGGGTGTATAACATTAAAACTTCATGTTCTGAGCATAGAAAAACCTCTTGAAGAAAAGTCCTGCCCAGCTCTCAGTGAAGCTGCAGTTCTATGAACATCTTAAACTATTCATGTATTACCTGGTTTCATTATAGGCAGAATTTTCCCCCAGCCAGTTCCCCACAAAGGCTGTGGGTGCTTGTGTTGGCACAGGAGATGCAGCAGATGTTAGCTGGGAGGTGGGAATGCTTCTTTCCATGGTGTCCACTTATGTCTTCAAAGCATTTGAGAAACCCACAGCCTCAGGAACTGCTGATATGCAGCTTCCAGAGCTGTGTGGTAACTTTCTTACAGCCACATTATGGCATTTACCTAAAGGCCTTCGTTCCCTCTATTACCAACATTATTAACAAGAAATTCTTTGTAAGAAGCTTGGGGTACATTCACTTTCAAACCACACATACAACTCAGAACACTGCTTATAGCAGCATTTTATGATTTAGTATTTTACCTTGTTGTTGGCAATGTGACTTTGTGACCCTGGACTATAAAGTCAAAGGGTGCTTTGTCAGTGATTTCTGAAGAGTAGGGATTTCATCCTGAGTTGGCTTTACAACACAAACACAAATATTGTTCATGATTCCTGCCCTCTGGTAATGATTTCATGTTGTGAAAAGACTCTGTGACAAGCTCACCCCTTTTTTTTAAGCGAAGTAGTTAAAATGCAGAGCTGTTCAGAGTATTATTTAAATGTCTTTTGCAACCTTACAGGCAAGTGACCTTGCTGCCCTGGCTAAATTCCCATTTACATCATTACAGTCTACTGCTTAACTCCTTAAGGAAACGCTGTGCAGAGGCCAAAGCTAAACCTGCACTGTTCAGTCTGAACTGGGATATCCATAGAAAACAGTGCTCTGCAGGGATTCTGCATTGGGAGAGGTGTTTGCTGTTAGCTGATGTATAAATTGCTGCCTTTGCTTCTGCCATCACCAGAAAGACTCAGATACTAAAGGTAATCAGCAAGGAATATAAGGCAGAAAAGAGAAAAAACAGGCTTTAGAACTGTCCATAAATGTATTTAATGACCCTGACAAGTTTTACCCTTGAAATTATAATTTAGTCAGAACAGTATTAGACCTGTAAGAAATTAGCCCAAAGAAGGGCTGAAGGGCAGTTCTGGTGTCGCTGAGGACCAGGGAAAAGCAAAAATTAAAGTTAAAAGAGATGATATTTTATTTAAAGGAAATAGAGTAAGATACTTTCATTTTTCCCCTAAAGATTCTTATTGCAGAATAGCACATAAATTTTGCAGGAAATGAAGATTACTTTTATTAGGAAAAACTATATCTGTCAGAATAGGTAAGCACTGAACAGATTCCACACCATCAGAGGTTTGCAAAATTAGACAAATATACTTCAGTTCTTCTGCTTTGGGGCAGAAGGTCTGTTCATGTTTCTCTGAGTTATATTTGAAGCTGTTGTTTTCCTCAGTCCTCTTCTCTGCTGGTTCTAATTCTGGCTGTTAGCATGTGCTTTAGAAAGCTCACTGCAGACGGGGATTTGGCACAGTGAGGTATCTAAAAGAGCTCCCTCCCCAAGGCTAGTCAGACAAACAATTGTTAGGCTGAAATACAAAGATCCAGGTGATCCTAAAACATGCAGCACAACATGCAGGTTTTTTCTTTCCCCTGTTCCTGAACTGAAAAATCCATAGCAATTACTGTTAAGTAATATCAGCCCCTTTCTCATAGCTTTCCTGCCAAATCTCCCCACCAAGGACAGGGCACGTATTGGAGATGCTGTTAACTAATAACCAGCTTGGGCCTCACAAAATACCAATGAAGAGCAGTGATTATCAGTACCTGTGGAACTACATGTGACTGGAAAAAATGGGTTAGAATCACTGGTTACCTCTTCAGAATTTAGAGCAGCACCTGAACAGTCTCAGGGAAGCAGCCCCTCCGTCAAAGCATATTGCCATGATATACTCCATAAGGCCTTGCCTGTATATTTAATTTTTGTAATGCTTGCCATAGCTGCTGGAATTTCAGGCCCTCATGTTTATCCAGCCACTTGTCTGAGTGGAAAATTTGGGAAGTAAACAAGTCTCCTTCTAGGCACCTGCCACCCTTGCATGGTCTGTCCCTCAGCCTAAAGTTGTGACTGCTTCTGTGAAAACTGTTGTCCTGCTGTGATGCATGGGGCAACTGCAGGTACTGAACACTGACCTCTACATGTTGCAGAGGTAGTTTCTTACCTGTTGTATTTATCATTTCAATCTTCTCTCTATGGTCTTTTGTGCCAAACCTTTCTACTAAATAATGAAATCTTTGCAAAGCAGCCTTTAGAAGGAAGAAGCAGAAGCTAAAAAATCAAATTAATATTTGACTTAGGGCATCACAGTTAATGTGGAGACCATTCGTGGCTACTGAGCTATACAAGATAAAAAATGTAAAACTGCTGAGGAACAGCAGAAAACTGTTTTAAAACGGAAGCATTCCAAAGCAGCCACAGACAAATCACTAACAGCCTTCCCTCTGTTTTCTTCATTTTTGTAATTGCAGTATCAGTCAGAGGACATTTTCTAAAATTTTGGTCAAGATTGTGCCTATTAAATGTAGTAAAACCATAACCAGAAATGTATTTCCTTCTTGAGCAGAAAAAATACAGACAGAACTACAAAGTGAGGGTCCTCTGTAATCCTAGTACATTCAGTCTGCTGTGCAAAGTAAAACCAAGTCAGTAAAGACAAAAGATTTAAGTCTAAAACTGAACTTCACCTTCAGATGCTGACTTGCACATGAATTGTCTCTTGCTCATGCTGGCTTGGCTTCCAGGAAAGCACTTGACTTTCACAAGAACACGTGAATGTAAAAACCCCACACGAACAGATATTAAGGTTTCCTCCTTTCAAGTCACACTTAAATGTTGCTGACATAGAAACACAACACCAGGCTTTGATGCAGCACTTTTGCAACAACTTGTGTATAGATCTCTGCTCAACTCCCACTTGTTTTTCACAGAGCTGAAGTCTGATGTTATTTAAAAAGGGGGGAGGGGGAAAGCTATTTACTTTTTATTTTCCTGTACTTTCTTAGTGTTTCTGAGTTTTCCAAACCTATCATTTGTCGCAGTCTTAAATAATTTCCCCTATTTGTTCTGTTGAAACTATTCATTTAGGGAAAAATCCACTGGGTCCAAGGTTCTGAAAAGGCTGTATCAGTTTCAGCTCTGCATATAAGGATAGAAATAAAAATTGCAAAACATTTGGGGAGCTGTGATTTTTTGCTTCAGCTACATAAACCATGAGGTTATCTAAAAAGCTGTTATAAAAAGGAAGAAAAATGTAAAAGCAGAAAACTGGCCAGAGTTGTGATAGGGTGTGTTTTCCTGCTCTCCCTGTAAGTTTGTGATAGAAATGGAAGAATGTTTTGCTTTTTTTTTTTTTTTTTAATACTAAAAACTTTCCCTAAAATTCTCAGTATTATTATTCCTTGGTAAGTAATCTCTGATAGAAGAAAATATGCCTTAAGGTCCTAAGTAATGACTGTCTGAAAAGATGGCTCTCAGACATGATCTGAGAGGAAGCAAATGGTCCTCCACTTCGTTTGAAAGGCTGAGTAGGGAGAACTTGGAACAAGGGCAATCCAGCATTTTTCATCTGAACATTTTTAGCAAAATATTGTCTCTTCAGAGCTTTTAGTGACCTGTGCCATTTGCACCTGCTTGCCTTCATACTGTAAGACCACAGGAGATTGTATTCACTCTTAGGCCCTCAAATTCACCACTTCAATTCTGCACTCTGCTCTGTATAGTGAAGTGACATAAAGGAATTCCAGCTGATGCATTGAAGGCCTATTAAACTGGATGTTGCACAAAATTAAGCCTCTCCTATATGATGCACTTATCTTGATATTTGGAAAGGTTTCATAGTGCTCTGATATACTGAGTACTTTCACCTAAGAATCTCCATATCTCTTGTTTTTCCATACTCTAATTGTATATGAACTCCACAAACCATTAATATCCATATTCTCTAACCAAGCATGTTAAACAACTTCTCATCTGTCTCAACATCTGGAAAGGAACTTCTGAGGAGCAGACTTGTTACTTACCTGTATACAGCACCAAGAACCACCCTGACTGCCCCGTGAACTAAGTTCTGACACCAGCTGAAGGCATTTGCTGCTGCTTTTGCAGCAGTAACCCAGCCTCAGTGGGGAAGATTTTCAACAGCTGAGCTGTCACTTTGCTAATTGATCACAAGTCGGATAATGAGCTCAGTTTTGCTATTAGCCTTTTAAATATACTTGCGGGGGGAGGGGAACCCCCAAACCAGGTTAAGCATTTTCTAAGGTCACAAAGAATCTTGCAGTAATAAACTAAGGGAAGAATCAGCTTTTAAAACTTTAATCCCTCCCCCTAGTTCCAGATTCCTTTGGAAAGAGAAGCTGCAAAAGTTTTTAGCCAGAAGACCTGAAAAAATTTTTAAAAGAATATTTAATCCACAAAGCTTCAGCTTGCAGTATAAAAAAGGTAAGATGTCTGTTTACAAGGCTGATATCCAACTGTAGTCCATTTTTCTTATTTTTCGTAGCTCTTTTTCCTGGGACTTAGACAGTTTACATGTCATCTCCCCTAATAATTCCATATGGCTTGTATCTTCTTGTTCCATTGCTGTGACATTTTCCTCATCTGAATCATCCTCTGCTTTTTCACTTTCCATTTCTACTTCATCAGCAACTTCTTCAGCACTGGAAGAGATGGTTGGAAACAACCCAATTAATAGGTACTCTCACATACTACAGTACTATAGGGGAAAAGTTATGTTATCACACAAACAACTAAGTAAACAAGATTTTGTCTTCTTTTTTTATCATTTGTCTACCTTAAAACTAGTATACTTCTCTTGCCATCTCAATTTTAAGCTGTTTTTCAAATAGCTCTCTGCTAAGTAAACTTAAAATAGTTTTCTTTCTGCAGTATGTAACTGCAGAGCAGGCAGGTCAGCATTATGACAAATGTTACAACATTGCAGTCCTGCAGGATCAGAAACATTAGATAAACCAGTAGATGAGACACTATTTAAGAAGGCTTTTCTGCTCTTTCCAATCTGAAAAAGGCTACTTGGTCTTAGAAACTGCTAAAATACCTAGAGTATTACTAGGAAAGAAAATTCTTTGGTTGGTTGGTTTTTTTTTTCTCTAAACATAGAGGTGTTTAAAGTGGCTGTTCTCTTCTGAGTTCAAGTGTTTTAAGCCCATGCTGAAATAGAAAGCACAATTCCAACAAATTATATAGAACTCTTATAATTTAAAAAGCATTAATTAATAGTATTAATTCAAGTGTCTGTTGTATACTGTCCAGAATGAACTGCATGGCAAAACAGTACTGGTCTTCTAAAAATCATCTGCTCTAATACAAACTACAGTAGTTTCACAATTATAAGCCGCACCTGATTATAAACCGCACATCTGGGTAGACCTCTGGATTTGTCC
>VRYO01002782.1:2236946-2295837 GCA_009812075.1 Sialia sialis | reverse complement strand
TATATACACTATACAGTGATAAATTGTGGTCAATCTTCAAGGACCCAGTGCTGCAGGCCTTATATGCACCTTTAAATGCACAGCCATAGTAATCACCACTGTCAAAGTACAAGCTCTGCAAGGGCAAATATTTACACAGGTCACTGAACTCTCACATTCTTAGGGACTGAAACTAGATGCAAGTTTCCATGTATCAGACTTTTGCCAGTGTTTTGTGGATGTTTTATTGTGCCAAGCAGTCTGAGATCTTGCAGCAGAGGCCAGCACAATGTGGCAGAAGCCAGGACACTGCTGTTATGGCAGAACAGAGAGCCCTCTCAGCAGCTGTGTTTGTTTTTGAACAAGCCCTGGCCCTGTGAACCTCGCTCACCCATCTGGCAAATCCACACCAGCACCTGATTCCAAGGACAGGTTCTCATCCCCTGTCTGACAGAGTTTAAAGTGTTTCATTAAAAAATAAATGGCACAAAAATTCAATCATTTAACTGGCTTCAGTGGAAGTGACAAGATATTAATCCTAATATAAGACCACTGTCATCATCCCTGTGTCTGCATTCCTTTTTTAGCAGCATATATTGATCCCAGAGGAGAAAGCTAGAATTTTAAGTACCTATCAAACTACTCTATTAAATTGGAATTAATGCACTTAAGCCAAGCTAAGATGTGCTTACAATATACACTTGTATTTTGTAGCTTAATTAGGAATGACATTTGAGCTCTAAACAAATTCTTAAGATCAAGCTTCTAACTTCCTGGTGCATCTAGACACTGAAACCAAAAATTATGCAGCAAGTCATAGTAATTTCAAATAAAGTTCAAATATTTAGCCAAAAATAGCACTAAAAAGCCATTAAATCCCTGAAATAAAGTTAAATTCATAGAGAACATTTGAGTGTAAAGGGCAGAGTTTTGCTTATAAGCACATTATGCAAAACCCAGCAAAAATAATGGCAACAAAAGAGCCAATACAATAAACAGGCAGACCATTACCACACATTCTATTATGTTCTAACTATTATATTTTAACTTACTGAATAGATAAAGAGGGTTGGAAAACTGCTTTTACACTTTGAATAAAGATGTACATGATTTAAAATTACTTTGATAACCAAGGAGAATTCAACTTTTCTTACCTTTTGTTCTCTTTGGAGATGAGCAATGAGTTAATAAATATAGTGCAGAGGAAGGAAGCAGATGGCAAAACGTGTGCTGGAGTGTGCAAAAGCTGCAAAGACATAACAGAAGCCTTGTGAAAGATTTTGTTTGTCGTGATTTTGCTTGTACATTTACTGTAGTTACTCCTACCTCTTTGACAGCAGGTGATGCTTGCTTCTGCTGATTGTGAACAACTAGTTTTCCAACGTCTATATCCTCCTGTGCTTGCTGATGTCTGTGCTTTCCCAACAGCAAACTAAATGGTGTCACAGGAAGACTGTCTTCTACTGCCAGCTTGAAAAAAATATAAGTAGAATTTTAGTGTTACAAATCTAAGTTCCATCTCCTTTTAAGTTACCAAAATTCAGAATGAACCCAGGTGAGAAAAGTCTACACTCAAAATTTAACTCAACTGAGCTACATGGTTCTTTGTACTCATTCTCTGTCAGGTTTCTTGAGAGAATCCTGCACAGAGGGTTGCAAAACTCGCCAGAATCTGGACCCAAGAGCAACAAGTTTCAGTTTGTTGATCTACTTATTAACTTCCAAGTATGGAAGGTGGTGCATGTGCCACAAAACCAAAGGATGGGTTTTTCTGATTCCACTCAGAACCAAAACATCATTTATACTCCAGCATCATCTTCAGAGAGATTCAATTATGAAATGGGAAGCAAAACATGGCACCTTGACTTTTGGCATTTCCCTACATGCATTAATCTGAACAACAAATTATTTCCCCACCTTCCAAAGAAACTGATTGCTTATGTCCACATTTCCACATTATTTTGCATTAGAAACATACTAAAGATACTTCTACTTTGATCTATTTTATCTAACCAACCAAATCAATCACATGCTGTTGTTTCAGTGAGTATGAAACACTTCTTCAACATTAATAAAAAAAAAAAATACAATTTCCCAGACTACTTTTCCACAGAAATACATACTGGAATTACAATTCTGGAACTCCTCACTGATAAGTCACAATTGACTGACAACTGTTCATCCCCATCAGAAAGCACATTTCAGACCACACTCAAGGTTTCAAGTGTTACAGAAATCAAGAAAAGAACTTATTCAAACATTTTACTTCATCTGTGTTAAGCTGAATCTTTTAAAAAAATATTCTTTTTTCCCCCCAGAGTAGCTTAGTGATATCTTTAAAAAACTTTTTACAAACAGCACTTGTCAAAAAATAAGCAAATCCAGATTACTGCCCCTTCAGCTAAGTGCCTGTGACTCCAGGTAAGGATCTGGTGTGCATTTTCATGACAAAGGGGAATTTCAACATGACAAAATGACCACCACCAGAATTCTGAACTGCTCTGTCTATATGAGTCAGAACTTCTGTAAGAGGTACCTGTTTGCTTGATGGTGTGAGCCTTTCTTCCAGAGACTTTGTGCTAAGTGTCATTAGCTCCTAAAATACAGAAAGATGTAGCACAGTTATCATATGTGAAACTGCTTTCCATATTTCCATACCTCACCTACAGAAGCTTCCAAAGCTTTTGTCACTCAAGAGGCAAACCCATCTCTTCCTCTTTATTTTGTAAAGAAACTGAAGAGAAGCAAGAATGGACCTAGAGGTTCTACAGACTTTTTGGGAAGACAAAAAAAACCCCCCACCCCATCCAGAAATTACAGGGAAACTGAACATCACACGGAACATTTGAATAATCAGCAATGATTCATACAGCTTCTAGGTACTTGTTTAAGTTAAACAGCACAGACAATGTTCCCAAGTTATTTAGTATCTTGTATCAATGAGGCAGCATAAACTATTCAGAGTAGAAAACCAGTAAATAATTCTGAGCTTAGGCTGTTTTGGCAGTTGAAAGCTTTCAACAAAGCACAGTTTACAATGACTTGAAATCAAAAACGGAACTCCTGTGCTCATAAGCAGAACTCTGAATTTGTTTCAATCCATTTGAAAGAAAACAGTTTTTCCCCAGGAACCACCTACCAATTACGATTCCTTACTTGTGTATCCGTAAGAAAAAACAGTTGGGATTTTCTTAGCCAAAGGTATTTTTCTGAGCTTGTAATTTCAGGTTCATCTCTCGGAACAAAGGCAGCAAGCAAGATCTTTTCTTTACAAAGATTTCTCTGGATGTAGACTGGCAGTGGCTCATTTGGTTTAAATACAAACACTGCAATAACAAGAATATCTTCTTTTTAAATCAGGAAATTCTTATGCTCCTGCCTAGCTGTCAAAGCTGTGCATATCACAGCCAAGAAAGGCTGGACAGGATTGCCTCCAAGCCTCAGTTTATAGGAGTATAACTGGATAACTTTGCTTTCACAGTACTCCAGTCTAGATAACATACTCGGAAATTAACATTTCTGTAGGAAGAGTTATCTTAATTTAATTTCAGAGCTCTAAAATTTAGCTGCACAGTTCTGCATGTACAAGAGAGGGTCAAGAATACTTGAGACCCATACCCAGAAAGTGTGGCTAATCCTGACATATATCCTGTTCCTGAAACCAGCTGCTGGAAGAAAAGGTAACACACTTTATTTGAATGCTGCTGTCAGATATGGCTCTGTTTCCACAGGTGCAAGCACACACTGAAGTCCCTCTCCAGCTTTCATGTTCTGAATTCTAAGAAAACCTTTTCTAGAAATTGTGCTTCCCCAGTTTTAATATCTGCTGATTATGATTTGTCAAAGAAGGCTTTGTACTTACAGCTGGACTCTTTGGAGAGCCATGAGACTGCAGCAATATATTCAGAAAGGGGATCAGGTTGCAGAACTACAACGTTGAGGTGGGCACTCCACTCCACTGAAAAGCAAAGCACAGCAAGAGCCAGAGGTGAAAAGGAGCCAAACAAAAGGTGAAACTAACAACACATAGAGCCTTAGGTGCTGGAAGAGGCAGCTCCACTCATTCCCTGGTGAATAAAAACACACAAATGCTACCCACTCCTAACTACTGCCTATTACTGCGTTATCATTCACCTAACTTAAAATTCATTCTGCACACACACTCAAAGCACATGCACATAGATAGGATACTATCCTAAGTATGCAAATCATCCCATTTCCACAGGGCATTTTGTAGTGTGTTAAATCTGGAACTGAACTAGAATTATTTCAAGGTTTCACAGTAATTTCAAGTAATAAATTACTCTGGCACGCATTCAAGCTGATCTTACATGCACAAGTGAGCAGGTTCCAGCAACACAGAAAGCCATAATCAGTGGCACCAATAAGGTACTTGGAACATGTTAGTCTCCCAAAGCAGATGTTCCTACAGAAGTAAAAAGTCAAAACAAGTTAGTCACCTTCAGAGTTCATCTTTGTTTTTCTGTGTAGCAATATTCACAAGTCACAAAAACTATTTAGGTGTGATTTAGTTTTGGGATCTAAACCAAAGTTTGCTTTTTGCATTCACCTCTAGTGGCATGAAACTCCACACACAATTATCAGATAAGTCTGATAAATATGTAAGGATTACATGTTTTTACAGCGTTCCAATAAAAAGAAGGGATTTTAAATGCTTAAATAAATTACAAACCCATACATAACTAAGTAAGGGACTGGAAAACAACTTCCACATTTAAAGAAGTTTTACTATTGTTGAGGAACTAGAATGAAAGAACTAATTAAAAAAAGGTTATTGTAGCAGCAGTTGAAGAAAGCATGTGATTTAAATTCTCAGTCTCTTGTTTGAGAATAACAGAACAATCTTATGACTCCTAATGATAAAAGATTTCCAAAAAAGCTAGTAAAGGACAGAATTTGTATATTGAAGCATAGCCCTTTGAAGTTATACAAGTAATACAGCAATTCATTATACTCCTATTTTTTTCCTTTTAATATAACAAATGGTAAAGGTCGTAAGACAAACAGCTGGCCTGGGAAAAGCTTGCCACTGCACCAAGCTGGTGGATCACATGCCTCCCAAAATTTTCCTGCACACTAGTTTCAGAAAAACATTTCTCAATTTCTAGTCTTAGAGGACCAATATAAAAGAGACCTCATACACAAAAGAAAAGCTTACAAACATACACACAACACATGGAAGGGAGAAACCTCTGTATGCTGCTATGATTCTTTGTGTCAAGAGTCTTTAAAATATTGCGACCACACAATGTTGATGTCTTTTATCATGACAGCATACAATGGAGCATTGCTGGGATAGTCTGCCAGAAAATCATGTATTTTCCAACACAGGTTAAAGAGGATCAAGATATGTATTTCATAGTACAGATAAAGTCATCATGCCTTTATGGTTTATTGATATAATTTCTATTTGCATGTACACATACACAACTAAAGAATCCCTTCTTGATTTTACACTTTTCCAGGACTTTGATTCACCCCTGGATTAATGGTGAAAAAGAGAAGGGTTATCAACACACTACTTGTGTGCTCCATGATACAGATTTAAGGGTGGGAGGTACAGGAGACATAAGAAAGTAAGAAGGAACTGCAACACTCAATCTTGTTTTTAACACTATTTTTAACCAACCACCTTAAAGCCATTTTGGTCTTCTCTATATATGAATTTAAGCCTGGTAAATTCAATGTTTATGCATATATGTTATAAACATACACAAGGTCTTGGACTGCTATGAATTGATTCTTTCTTTTCTGAGAGTTCAAATAAGACATAAAAGAGCAGATGAAAAATCTACCTTATATTTCCAGGTGGATTGCAAAATGTACACTTAAGATGCCAAGTAAGTGAATCCCATACAGTGACAGTTTCTTCAAAGCTAACAGCAAGCAAAGAGCCATCTTCTGAGAAGCAGCAGTTTGTAGCTTGGTAGTTGTGGTAGCTGCCAACAAAGTCACAGCTCCAGCTCACACTCTGTTGTGCTGTGTTGAATAAACAAGCCAGTTAATTCAAGTCTATACATGAAGAAAGAAGAATTCAATTATTATTGCAAGATAGGCTCAAGAGCAAGGAAGTTTTCTTTCACAATTTTTGAAGAGTACTGGGAATCTACACAGTTCTAATATGAGAAACAGCTGGTAGGGTTTTCATTAGTCCTCAGTTTTGAAATTGAACAGTGAACCTTGAGACTGACATGGTACAATATTCATGCTTAATCTACCAACTCCTGTAACTGTGCTCTCAAAGAGGCAGAGGTTAGGTAAAACGATACTCAAGTAGACTCAACACTTATTGTTCTGAAAAATTGTTCTGTCATAACTCCAGCAAGAACACATGAGCATTACTCAAAATCTGAACACAGCTTTGAGTACAACACAGCTCATGGATCAATTACAGAAGATTTAAGGACCATTAAGTGACCCACCAGCATACTTCCTTGTGTTGGGTTGACCTGCCTCTGCATTCTGTTGGGACACCTTTCCCACTGTTGATACTTACCAGAAAATAAACTGGAGCAAAGTGATGTACTTACCACACTAACATACATTTCCCATTATAAAATAATTCCTACAGCATGCTTTTGAAACATTTGAGTAGGATGAGGAAAAAGGAAAATCACCCTATGCTAAGATACCCTTTATATAATGGCTACAAGTTGATGATTAAAAGAGCTGCCTGGAGAAAAAAGAAAAAAAGAAGCCAGAAACAATTGAGTACTTCTAACTGCATGGCACCATCTAGGGGCCCAGCAAGAGACCTGCTGCAATTAGCACACACCAGAGTAAACTCAACTGAGGAGCTCTTTGGTAAACTAATATTTGCAGAGAAGCTGCAGCATGTCAAGCCCTTCTACCTGAGCATTCCTACTCTGCCCCACTGGGCAGATACACCACAGCAGTCACCACTAATTGGTACTTTTACATATGCCATGAAACAGCACCCTGTAGTCACTTAAAATACAAACACCTGATGAGGCCAGTCAGCAGATACAAAACTACTTTGTGGAAGGAAAAAAAATTAAGTTTCATACTCAACTGACACTATACTCAATATCAAAGTATCTGCTCCTTAAGATATATTTAAGAATAATTTATGAAAAAAAAAAGCAAAACCAAACACTCTTTCAGATACTATTGAGGGAGTTACTATTTACACAGTAAACAACACAAGGTTTTGTCTTTCTCTGTCTTCAACCACAGCTGCAGAACGAAGGACTTGGAAAGAAAGTCTGGCCAAGTTTGCCAAACGGAAACCAAACCCTAGTAGCTCAAAAGTACTTCTGAACATGTTCTCACCTGCCCATGAAAAGACAAACAGATTACTAAACTGCAAGCAGTTCAGCAAGACCACTATTACAGCTACTTAGGCATGAAATGACAAGACATCCAAGTGGCAGGAAAATGCAACTTCACTTTAGTGTGCCTGATACTGTAATAAATACTCATTCTATGATGTTCAAGTACCTAATGGAAAGGAAGGATGCTCAAAAAACGAACTCTGAAGTGGTGGATCTGTAGAATTACAAAACTGCTATTATTTTACACTAAGTCAGCTCAAACAGAGTAACACATTTCTGTAGCCTGCCCCTTTTAAGCAGGAGTCTTGAAAAGCCTACCCACAAGACTGACAAAAATCCATTTTCTCAGCATTAAAGAATCATTACCACAAACAATTCTTCAACCAATGAGCACAGGCTGCCATTCCCCAGGAACCTCCATACTAAACTAATACTGTGGAACCATGGCAGAACTCCATCACAGGATGCTCAGGAGAACACAGTATTTCATGCAGCAGCAGAAGCAGATCAAGGCAGGGGACTAAGCAAAATAAAGTAGGGATCTTAATTTCTACAGCATGACTTCAAATGTCATTGTAGGTCCTTTCCAACTCAGGTTATTCTCATGGTTCTATGTTACAAGGTGCAAGTAAGAGTAAGTTCTATTTTGGCCACGCTTACCTTCTGGATCAGTGTCTTCTACCATCACCCAGACTTTAAACACACAGTCTCTGCCAGTTGTTACCAGTATGAGAGAGTCATCTCCCAGTTCATGCATGTCACGAAAGCACATGTCTGTGATGTGGTTGTCATGGGGCGTGTTTATTCTGGTGTTCAGCTCAAAGCTATAGGAAAAAGAAAACAGAAGCTTGCCATTCTGTATCATTTGGAACTTGGGAAAGACTTCAACTTGATTCTGGAATGGGCAGGGAGAAGAGCAATTAAAAAGGAATTTCTAATTAAGACCGCTAAATGGTATTGCATTAACATATCAGGTTTCCCTAATGGCTTCCAAACAGTAGCCCAGCACCAAGAATTATCACTATTCAAGCATCTCTCAAATACTCAGCCTGAACCCTGGGCAGTCCTTCTAGTACTTAGAAAAATCAGTCATGTGGTTGATCTATGTAGTAGCTTTCATATGCCTTGTTTCTTGACTTCAAATTTTTATTTCCTTAAAAATGCAATTTTTTAAGTAGGAAAATCAGGGAAAGGGTATTAACCAGATGCATATGTTCCCTAAAGACAATTCCAACAATATAGTGATAATCTTCTGTAACTTCTGGAGGACTAATCAATTAACAATGGATTACACAGATGTGAGAAAACTATATGAGCTATAGAACCATTCTGTCAGGTCCATGACTTTTAATACCAAGAAAATAGGTGAATTTAAGTGCCATGGTTACAGTAGCCTCTGTAAGTAAACCCAGGGCAATTTTTTCCTATGTGTATTCAGTGCAACTCTGTGCTGCAGTGTGCATGGTAACTTCCCAGATCTAGAAAAATTCTGCTTTTGCAAGGCCATGTCTGTGCAGTGATTTGTGTGACTGACAGCTGGAAGACCAGCTGCTATCATTACCTCTGTATTTCCTCATTGTAGAACCACAGCTTCAGCTGTAGCTCGGGGTCAGTCACTTCTTCACTCTCCTCAACTGTGGCCAGCCAGGTGCCCTGAGCGCTGAACGCGACCTTCACCAGGTCTGACTGCTTCAGACCCGCCTGGTGGATGTACTGCCGCTGCACAATGTCCAGCTGCAAAGCAAGGCCAAGTGGCATTTCAAAATTCAGCTAGAGCTCTAAGAGATCCCACCCATGAGACCATGCACAAAGGATGTTCTGAAGGCTCCAGTCAGACCTGACTGGATCGTGGCACAAAGAAGTAAACCAACATGTGGCGAAAGAATTAAGCATGTGCATTGCACCATGATGCAAAGCATAGGGAAGAATGAAAAGTAATTTGACGGCGTTCTACCTAAATCTTTGACATTTAACAGGAAAGTACTTTTTTCAGTATCAATATTTAGATTTGCTTAGCAAGTGAAGTCAGAGATAAAGCCAAGAACATCTTGGCCTGGAATCCACCTTGTGGGATAGCTGCAGGGCTTTTTTCCCATTTGCCATATTAAGTCTTCAAATAAATTCTGATGCATAAGTTACTTGACTAAGTTTTTTGTACAAGCCCACCCAACTTACACTGAACAACTGTTGGTCACTCTGGAGGGAATAGAACTGCAAGTGGCCTGGCTCTCCATTCAGGACCAAAGCTTTGGTTCTAGGATCAACTACTAGGCCAGTCTTGACGTCCCTACCTGGAAACAAAAATCAGGTGACAAATGACCAAAGCTGTCAAGTGACACATTCCACCCTCTAAGTGGAAGATAAATTTTACTGCACTTACTTTTGATTAGCCCCTGAATACTTCTGGAAAACCTCAGGTTGCTGTTGATTATTGATATTCCTGAAAGAGAAAGCAGACCAAATCTTGCAAAAGGCACACACCTCATGGTGGGAAAGGGACTGTAACCATCTGTACTGTAAATGTGTATTTTTCCAGTTTATGACACCAAGGTGGAAAGCCAAGTTACAGCAGTGACCAGGCAAATTCACAGACCTGATCAAACAGCAAAGGAACGAGCATCTGTTTTTTCAGATCACTAATTAAATTTGATGTAGTTCTTAGTTAATTAATCCAAAATCAACAACATAAAGCTCATACAGATTTGCATTTCCATTGAAGTGGTACTTGGATGTGTTTTGTCTTACTGTTGTCTGTGTGCAAGGTGCAGCAGAGATCCCCGTTAGAGGACATGGAGATGTACTCAATAGGAGACCCCAGACGAGGCAGGAAATCCTTCTGGCATGAAGATTCATTGTGCCACTGGACCAGAACAGATTCAACTCCACCACTCAGCAACCTGGTTCCTTTTCCAGCAACAAAATAGAGTTAAAAGGTTTTGCTTAAACAGAAAGAAAATCAGCAGCCTGTGTCTTTACAACAGACAGACATGAGTTTCTCAAAACTTTCTAAACTGTCACAGGTAAACAATTATACCAAGCCTGGGCAATACACATAGACATGCTTCTCATTATCCCATTAAATTGCTAGAGAAACTTGGATTAAGTAACAGGCACTTGTGTCTACAGTGAAATTTATTTAAGCAATGCTTTGGGAGTAGTAGATCCCATTGCTTTCTTCATCAGCTGGATATTTGTGTTAGGATAAGGCTGAATTGTTCTCTTACTGTGAGAAGTACTTTGCAGTAAGAAATACCTTAAGGAGAATAGCTCAGAAAAAAATGTAGTATTTCTGACAGCAGGTATTTGACATTTTAAATGCCAATCGAAACGCATATAGTAACTCCTTTCATTTTTACTTCAGATCCTTTGTGAATATACTTAAAATTCTAGAGATTAACTTGTTACTAAGTGGACAAACTTGGAGCTTCTATAGATTCTTCCCTGTCTGCTGCAACACTTCAAATTTCAGAAGGTTCTGCTTGTTTGATGGAGATTTTTTGGGGGGTTTTGGTAGGGTTTTTTTATTTCTTTGTTTTGGTTTTTATTTTTCTTTTACTCACCCTCCACTGAAAAAGCCAGATCCATGACAATATCATGATGCCAGTGCAGTGTGGAATATGTGTACTCTTTTTTGTCGTGGAAATTCCTCCTGTGTGGGGACGAACAAAATAATTCTTTACTCGCATCAACAGAGTAAACAAAAGGAAATACCAAATTGAAAAAATTATATCATCCTGTCCTCTAACTTCTAGACTAGTTTATCCTGTGCTCAAGTGATGCAGGAGGAGGGAAGGAACCACTACAGGTTTTCAGAACCCTTCTGGTCCACACCTCACAGATGTACTGAGCAACTCAGCCCTGGAAGCAAGTAACCGTGTCATGTTTTTAATCATGTAGTCCATTGGTGTGCTCTCTCTCACCTGCCTACAAAGAGTTATTTCAGCTGCTCTTGCATTACCTTTTACGCCTAAGTTTAGATTCAATGGAGCATAACTTAACATAGGCATTTTTTCACTTGGCATATACACTGTCAGCACTGCAGGTTCATTGCTCATTGTGACTTCAGAAAATAACAATGCTAAGGACAAATTAGACTGCTTTGCTCAGGTTTGACTTAGCTCCTGCAGTCAGAGGAGTTTATGAGATACACAGTTAACCAAAATGCACATACCAGAGGCGAATCTTTCCATCAGCATGGCCAGTTGCAATGCAATCCTCCTTAGGATGGCACACAACACAACTGAAGCGATTGTCTCCTCCTTTTGTCTTTGTTGTACTTAAAGAAAAACTTCAAAAGTAAAGAAAGTAACTTTAATTGTAAGAATCAGATTGTTTTTTCTAAAACAAATCGATCGCCTAGGGCACATAAAAAACAATTCTGATTAGCAAAATTAAACATTTTCAAGTTGTTATGGTTACATGCACTCTCAAAAAATAAAGACACACTTATTTTCCTCTTCATTTCCGTAATTCTTCACGTTCAATCATGGTGAAAGAGTTTTTGCTTCTTTCTCTCCCTCTTTACTTTTTCCTGCTTCCCTCCCGCTGTCTGGGCCCTGCCCAAACTATGTAATTTATTTCATGTCAGCATCAACCTAAGTATTTAACTGAAAAAATACATTCCTGAGCTGCAAAGGTAAGATACCACTGCCTCTGATCTGCTCACTGTTCACTTCTACAGGAAGCTTCTTATACAGTGACTACATCCCCTCCAGCAGAAAACCAAATATGAGAGCATGTATGCATACATCATGAGTTAAAAAACATTTAGGCTATATCAGACTCAATCAATACCTGACACTTTCATCCTCATTCTCACCTGTTCAACAGTTTCCGTTTAAAAAAATAAACTTGGAGGTCCACATCCTTCACTGACACCACATATGCACCCTGTTAAAGTAAAGGCATTTAGGAAACACAGAAAAAAAATAAAGCACATTTCATTACAAAGTACTTTACACTGAAGCCAACATATAAGCTGATGTTAAGTAAATATTTTCCCACTATAAGTGTCAAAGTTTCTTTTTGTTTTTGCAATATTAAAGATAGCATAGTTCTTACACTGATTCATTTACTTGCAGTTTTGTTACAGTACTGCTGTGCGTTGTATGAAGGCATAAACAGCATGGAGTTCATTTGAGAAGAAAAAAACCCAACCAACCAACACCATAGAAAAGAAAAAAACGCAAAGGTGAACATACTTCTCTTCCAAAAGCAATGTGCTTCATTGATGCACCCACACCATCCAGAACCACTGAGATCTCCTTGCCTTCCAGATCTTGGCCTGCTCCTTTTGTCAGCTTGACTGAGACCAGCTGGAATGTATCTGACCAAAGAAAAAAATCTGTCTGAAACCAAGAGTAGCACTGAAGAACGAGGACCAGACAGTGAGTATCAGTGCAAGTGTAAGCAGAATCCAAGGGAAGCTGCATAGTATTTGGTCTTGCTCTGAAGCAATATATATTATATATTATAGTATACATAATATGCTCTGAAGTAGTATATATTATAGTACGCATTAAGGTCAATCTGCATTTATTGCAGACAACATCCCATAAAGAAAGATCTTAGGCATACTGTGAATAGGACAAGTCAGTTTATAGTAATACTGCCTAAGATGGGAGAATAATCTCCAGCACTCATATCCAACTTCAGCAGTACAACCTGTATTTTGGGGAGCACTGGGGAGAGATGAACTGCATCTATGAGACCACATCCAAGCAGGACATGCTTCAAAAGCAAAGACAAGCGCTTTAGACCAATATTGGAATGCTAGATGTCACAGAATAAGAATGAAGGAGGTACAAAATTCAGGACTACAGACATCTGCTACAGGATTTAAAAAATATTTCACAATTAACATACTAATGCCCATTCTTGCAGCACACAGCTCACTGCTGGGACAGTGGCACAGACACAGAATGACTGAGATGACAAGGATATTACTTGCACTGTACCTCGTTCACCCTTCTTTGGAATGACAACAAACACTGAGTCCTCAGCACTAGCAAGTGTGTACAGTGCCAGAAGTTTGGTTCCTACAGTGAAAGTCTGAAGAAACAAAGAGAAGGAAATCAACAGTTACTACATCTGTGTGCATATCTTTGAAATAAGGAAATCATATCTTAAAGAAATCACATCTTAAAGAAATTCTCAATTCTAAGACAAATACAAATGTTAAAATAGTACTAATAAAATATGAGACATCAGAATTATTGAAAAGCCTCAAGATACCTTATCCCTAATACAAAGCAGAAGACACACCCAGAGGTGGGTATTTAATAGAAAATATGAGGAAGAGTAAGCAGCCCCAATTTTCAAGCCATTGGATCAAATTCCTATTGGTGTATCCCAAACTGCAGCACACTTCCCACAGCTACACTGCACTCAAAACTGCAGCAGTTAGCAAAGTCAGTATGTCAGTACATTTCCCATCTTCTTCCCCAAAAGGATCTGCATCATCATCATTCATTCTATTACTGCCATAATTAGAAGAGTTTTAAATTATATTAACAGTAGAACAACCCATCTCAGACTGATCGGTGTCCATTTTTGACATGCTCTTAATAGAAATAACTCAACATACTTTAATGGGAATCCCATCCATGAAGTCCCACAGCTTAATGGTGCCATCAAGAGAGCAAGAATAGAGCTGAAGAAAAAAAACCAAAAACAACTATATAAGTAATAGAAACATATCAAAGCCAGATTCTACAGAAAATCACAACTACGATTCCAGGTAACTGAGTAATAAAAAACATAGGACAGAGACCAGCTCTGTGCTGTCTTCAAATAAAATGCAAGTACAACACTATTACTCTAGCTAGTTGTCACAGGGAGTGAACGCACAGATACGCATTGTATGAACATCTAATTTTGCACAGCTAATACGCAGATCAGTCCCTCTTGGTGAACAACTCTTGTCTATACCTAGACACCAAAAATGCCCAAGCAAACTAGGAGCAGGGAAGGCAGGCTGGGGGCAGAGGGAGCCAGCCACTGGGCAAGTTAAAGTGATTCAGTCACATCTGCATCAGTACCAGCAGGTACAGAACGGCAAACACCCACCGCAATACTTCTGATTTTCTCACATGCTTCTTTTACCCTCTCAATCAAAGAACCGGATTTTTGCTATATTTCCGTTTGCTGTCATTCCATTCAAGGAGTGTAATCCAGATGACACTTCACGTTCGTGTTTGTAGGAAAACTGACACAGCTCCACCCTTCTTGTCACATTTCAGCGAAGCATCAGCTCGACGCTGCCCACATCACTCCCAGCCCGTTCCCAAACTGCAGCCAGCCCCGGGAAAGCCCCCGCGGTGGCACCACAGGGGTCAGGGACAGCCCGGCCACCCCCAGGCAGACCTCCCTCCGCAAACCTGCATGTGGTTGTGCGGGTTGAGCTGGATGCCGGTCACCAGGTCGGCGTGGCCGCCCATGAGCCGCAGGGTCTCCTCGGTGTTCACGCTGTACACCTTCACAAAATCCCCCGAGACGTACAGCAGGTACCTGCAGGGGAAAACGCTGTTACCCCGTCCGAAGCGGCCCGGGCGCCCCGCGGCAGCCGCAGGCCGCGAGAACACCAGCGGGAGAGCCCCGCTCGGAGCTCAGGAACCCCCCTGAGCGCGGTCCCCCGTCCCCCTGCCCCACTTGCTTGGAATCGGCGGAGAACACGGCCCTGGCACCGCGCAGGGTGCTGCCCCCGCACCGCACCACGCGGAGCGCGCCCGGCGCCACCATCTTGTCCCGCCGCCACCCGCGCGCCGGGCGCGGCGCTGATTGGCCCCGCCGCCGCCGCGTGCTGCGGGCGGGCCGCGCGCGCCCCCTCACGGAGAGCGGGTAGCGGCGCAGGAGGGGAACGGGCACAAAACCAGCGCATCCACCGCCCAGAGCGGGACATTCAGTCCACACTCCGCCTAAACATCTCCTCCGCCGCTAGAGTCTCTGGGCAGCTCCTTCCAGCCACTCTGTCTGTGAAGAAAACATTCTTAATGCCCAACTTGAACCTCCGTTGGCACAGATTGAGACTGTGTCCTGTGTTTGTACAGGGCCCTTCATTGATGCCCCTGCCGAGCGCCGGTGTGTGCGGGCAGCTGTGGAGCCTGGGGGGATGCTGCCCGTGCCCACTGCCAGGGTTTTTTGTCCGAAAAAACCTCCCCCGGCTGCTCTCCGCGGCCATTCCCGGGTGGAAGGCGGCAGGAGCAGGGCAGGGCTGGGTTGGGCTGTCCGTGAGGGGCTGTGCCCCTGTCACCTCCCATGAGCACTCCGGGCCTCAGCGTGTGTCACGGCCACTGCCAGGGAGAGTCCTCTGGCTGGATCTGGAATTGCGCCTGCCTGAGGAGAAAAATGCCTTAACTCCCTTGTTAAAAGGCTGAACAGGGGAAACTGATGGGTAGAACCCGCTTTGTTCGCCGACTTGGACGAGCTGCGGGTTTGCCGAGTTACAGAGCACATCGTGTTCTCGTAACTGTCAGAAGCAATGAGAGTGTCTGGAGTACGCCGTGATTTATGGTGTCTGCGCCCTTCACTGCTGCTTTGGAATAGTATTTGCAGTTCTTGCACAGCTGTGTAGTTTTGGCAGCTGTTTACGCGATTGAAGGTATCTCTGGTATGCTTATAATTGATTTTAAACAGCCGCCCTTCACAGACAATAACAGGGACAGGTGCGTTATCGGGGCGTGCTTGTGACCATCCTGCTGTGAACGACGTCCTTTCCTCCCCTGCTGACTGAATCCTGGTTGGGAGGTTAACTGAGGATTGTAGGGCCACAGGCACTGAGTAAAGCCAGAGTTCTGTCAAAGGGGGAAAAAAGCAAGGTCTCTAGGAAGAGACAGTCCTTTTAATCCACGTTATTATGTGAATGGGACTCTATTGTTCAGGTCTACACTAAATACAGTCAGGTCTCATTACAATACAGAAACTTGGTGTGTTTTCTCCTTGATGAAGGAGAAAGGCAAATACCTTGTGCATCTTGATGCATACGTTTTTTTAACACATGCTTATTTGTATCATTTTAGGAAATCTGCTATAAGCTTTGAAGCTGATAAGCCATGTAGAGATCAAGACTACCCCCAAACATATATCCTAGGAGCACAGAGAGATAAAACAAGCCATGTCCTGCCAGCACCAGTGCAGAGCACTGTTCCCTCACAGCACAGCCACTGCTTTCACCACTGGCCTTCTCTGATTTCAGCAACACAATTAATTCGATTTTCCTTCCCATGCTTCAGCAGAAAACCCAGTAATGCAGCCACAGTTGATGTGATTTCATTTTCAAAAGACCACTTGCTAGTTATTATACACAGGGTTTTTTCAACCATGGATACTTTGTGTAATTGTTCCAAGTAATGCTGCTCAAAGTTTTTAGTAGGGCTATTCTAAATCTGGCATGTTGCTGTGAATTAGATTGGGTCACTATGGCATAGTTTAAAATACTTCTGTATTCAAAATTAAAATGTAATAAATGTATGAGGAAATAATAAATAAGATAGTAAATAATAATATATGATAATAGATAATATAGAATTATTAATAAACAATAAACACACACTGCAGGATTTTTTGTTTGTTTGGAGTTTTTTGGGGGTTGTTTTTTGGTTTTAGATGCACTCAGCCTTTTTGTTCATTGTCATAACCTTTATTTTAGGTGTGGTTTTGTGCACAGGTGTATAAAGAACCTGTACCCCAGTTTTTGGAAGTTGAGATATCAGAAGATACAGAAAGCATCTGGTTTGTGGTATTCAATGGAGTAAGGAGCACAACTAACCTAACCTGATGTTTGATTTTATTTGTTTGAAATAGTGGCTTAGTATGCTTTTACTAATTTATTTAATTTTTTCATTTCCAGTATACAAAATTCATAGGTTTGTCTGCCTGCAGGTATTTGCTTTTGTCTTTCCCAAAATAGTGACTTGGTTCAGTAAGGATTCTAGTGTATTCAGTTGATGGTTATGTAGGAGGAATTAATCAATAGAATGTAATCGCAAGTACTACAAGATGTATTTTTGAAAATATTTGGAAAAATGTATTGCAATGAATTGAGCAAATAGTTCATAGATCATAGCAAATTGTATTGGCCAAAGATTTGTTTGCATTTAGAATTCACTGTGTGATTGTGTAAGTAATTACAGGTAAACTAGTTGGAGAGAATGCAGCTGTAGTTCTGAGACATCTATTTTTAATGTTGTAAATAAAAATAGCATAACTTTAAATATGTTACCGACTTAGAAGGAAATCCTTCTAGACCAAGAGGTGAGTTCTTTCTAAACAAGTTTGCTAGTTAGGTTTATGTACTCTGCCTAGTCTGTAAGTTTCTAAACTGCTCCAACACTTGTGAAATCCCATGTAAATAACACAGTGTACGAGTGATGAGGAGAAAAAAAATCATTATTGCGACTTCAAGGAAGCAGAATGACCGTCCTTAAAGAAGGATGTTGTACATTACAGTATCACTGCAGCTCATTAAGTCAGTAGTACAACACAGGATGGACATCTGATTTGAAATTTTATATTTGTCTTGGTTTTTAGCAGGTTTCTTACTTTCCTGTACCCTATTTGATGTCAGCCTTGCTCCTTAATAGAATCCAGCTCTGTATCCCTGTCTGGAGCCTGGGAGCTGTGATCATTCCCTTGTTGTCCCCACTCTGCTTTCACAGTGGGATGCTGGTTGGCCAGCACTTCAGCATGGGACAGTGGATCTGTGGTGCATTTCAAAATGTGTTCTGTTTGTAAATCCACAGTTGGTCTCCAATGGCTTTTTGTCTTCTGCTTGGTGTCTTTCTCAACTGCAAAGAGAAGAGGATTCTGAAATACATGCCCGAAGTCTTCTGTAAGGAAATCAGGGATGAGAAAGGCTGCTTCGTTTAGGAGGTAATGTGACTGACTCAAATAATTGCTTATTAATTTGCCTAAGTAAACTTAACACAATGTACTGATATGTTGACTTCAGTTCAGGGGGATATATTTATTTGGAAGGGAAATTACACTGTTTTCTTTGTGGTGCACAAAAATGAACATCTCATTAGCATCACAGAGATGAGAACGGAGTATGCGGCCGACACACGTGGTGGTGTGGAAGCTCCTGCAGCGGGGCACATCAATAGTTTACAAGTTGACAAAGCAGCTCTGCAGAGAGGGGAGGCTTGGCTTATGGAGAGATGGTGTAACATTGTAGTAACGAGTCAAAGCCGCTGTCGGCACTAGAGGGTGCTGGAAGAACGACTGCAACATGAAAAGTCCGTGTTTGAAGCCCAGAAGCTCCGAAAAGGGGAGCTCGCCAAAGGCGTGGTGCCCCCCAGAGCTTTCTGTTCCGACCCAGCCTTGCCATAAACAGCACACTGGGGCTGTCCTGTTGGATCCGCTGCTGTCCGAGGGAGGGCCCTCGGAGGGACTCTCTTGTGTGACAGTTTCCTTAGCAGCGCTCAACAGGTGATGGCAAAACAAATGTAAACGCTTCAATCACTTTTTCAAAGAAGTATTGTTTTGAAGAATTTCTAAATTTCTACTAAGCATAGTAGAGGCAAACTTGATAAATGGAAATTTGAATCTTGATAGTGATTCTAAGTTGGTCTTTAAAATAATTTCACCTCTGTATGATTTGGTGCCTGATAATTTTTGAAAGAGTAAATAGTATAGTTTCAGTTTAATTTAAATAGTTAATTTTGAAAATACTTTTTTCTTTTGATGATCATAAGACTGCTTAATACTACAGAATTCTTGATTATATTGTAATCCTATACTAGTTTGATTTTACAAGTTAAGTACCTTGGAAATATTGGCCAATAAATACTGAAGTACATTTAGTTTGATGATAAAGCTGTTTGTAATTTTTATTACCAACGTTTTAAGGTAAGGAGATATTAGTTACCTAGTAAGGAGGTAATGACACAGTGAAAAGCCTTAAATTAAATGGGCAGTTCATGTGAGAATTTAACAGCAGGAATTCCACTGAAATTTCTTCCCATTTCATGCATTCCCTTTTTTTTTAATGGTGAAGAGGGAATAGGATTGTTTTCTGACCATTTCTAGTAGTTAGAATAGAAAAAACCTGTAACATATAGTGACAGCAGACACTCACCTTGAGGTGCTGTGCATGTACTTGACCTTTTCTTCATTCAATGGATTGTGTCTTTCCCTTTGGAAAGGGAACTCTGTAGTCCTGTGTATGAGTTGTCCCAGATGGTGCTTTCTACAGGCTGTGCATCATCTGCATTTCTGCATCTGTGTGTGCCTCACACCAGGCCAGCCAAAGGGTCAGGGCTTCAATTGGAGAGACAAGTGGCTGGTAGATAAAGTACCAAGGGTCCTCTAGATTAACCCAATAGACATAGTAGAGACTGTGTTGATCCACATGCATTTTACAGCTCATTTTCCTCACTGAAAAACAGAGATGATGTCTTGTACACATCTGCCATGGTGATGCCAGTCAAATCCCATTGCTATTAACTGCTTATTGATGCCAGCCGGGTATAGAGGTGTGGTGCTGATTTTGTGTTCTGATGTCTCCCCTCTATTCTGGCAATGAAAATAGGTTCTGAAATAAATGATAGTAAGTATTTCCTAATTGTTAAATATTCCTGTGATACTTAATGACTTTAAGTTACTGTATCAATAAAGCATTGGCTACTGCTTGACATCTCCTTTCCACAAAAATCCGAATGGAGCAACTCATAACTGCTGAAACAGATGCTGAGTATTCAAAAGATAACCTGAAAGCAAAACAGAACCTGCATCTCTAACTTCCTTCTGAACTGAAACTGTTCAGTGCATAGACTCTGCTATAAAAAGACAGACATACACTAAGTATATTTTATTGTATGTGGAGGTCTTCCTTCAAGGGTTTGTTCTTTAAGCAGTGGCTGTTAGTAAGCAAGGATGAAATTTAAGGGAAGCAGAGCTAAAATGGGTCTCAATCTTATTTACATCAAGCAGAATCCTTACAGCACCCCTTTACATCAATGCTGAATCCTTAGTGTCCATTGTCCCACGTCTTTAAAGATTTTTTCTTACCAGTAGCAGGGGAGAAAAAACTTTGTTCAGCTAGGGAAGGTGGGTGCTGCAATAGTTACAGAAAGATTCTGGTTAAAAGGAGGGACTCTCAGTCTTTTAAAAACTTTGTGCCTGTAGCCTAACAAATGTTCACAGCCTTTACTGTGATACAAACCAGCTGTAACCATGCATTACTGTGTGTAAACAGTGTTTTCTTGCTGTGTTTCCAACAACAAAGCAGGAGATACAAGCTTTACTGTTCTCTTCTCAACTGACTTGTGTTAATTCCCTACTACCGATAATCACCCTATTTCTGAAAATCCTGTCCCATTCTTGAAGCCAGCAAGAACTGGGGCCAGCACTGGATTGCATGCCCAGTGATGGGCTGAAAGCTGGCCTAAGAGACTGGGGACTTAGTGTGGCTTTTAGTGTCTTCATGAAAAGTCTCATTGCAAAAGCTTCCGATTCTTAGAAACAATGTACTTTTTATGCATTAGTTCATCAGGATAACCTCGGCTCTACTTTTCAAGAAGCAATTCATTGAACAAGAATTGACTTTTTTTCTTTTTCTTCAGTGTTTCCTTAATTAATTTTAAAACATTCCTTACTGGAGGTGGTTATCTTTCTTGGGAGAGAACTCTGAGAGGAGCCTCAAGGATTCATAGATCAGTGTTAGTGATACTTCTGAACTGGTGGCTGCCCTGAATAATGTAATATAATGGGTCAAATAAATATCCACTTTCCCTTTCCTGATACTGCAGCTAGCAGGGTTACTTGCATTTTCTGCTCATACCTCTATTTCTTACAAGAAATGTACCCTCTTCTTTTTCCCTGCATTTTGCACTGATGCCTTAGCATTTGTGGCTGACACAAAGGGGCTGATTCTGAAGGGTAAGTGCCCTTCACTATTCATGTCTCCTCTGAGATAAACAATGCCAACAGCACTTGAGTTTGTAAGTGTGTTCAAACTGAGGTAAAACTCATTTCCCGAATTATTTCCAAGCACCAAGTCCAATGCCTATTGTTAAGGTTTGGATTTTTCTCTTGCAGCAGCTGCAGAATGGATTTTTTTGAACAGTTATATTGAGTTTCATAGCAGGGAAAACTGTTTTGTTGCCAAATGGTTGTTACCATGATTTCGACTGCAAGAAGGATTTTGGAGGGGAGAGTGAGTCTAAATGTGCTGTTTATTTCAGAGTTATGTGGTATCTTTTAATGCACAGTGTTTTTATTAGTCTGGGTAAATGCACAGTGCTTTAACTAACAGGAGAAAACCAATATAAACCACGATGTATTCTGAACTGGGGCTTAGTAACTGTTAGAAACAGTAATCATGGAATAGCTTTGTATTTGTAAGGCCTATTGAACTGACAAGCATAAATTAACAGGAGACTATGTCCTAGCTTATATGCAAGTAACAGGTTGTTTGAAGTGTGGTTTAGGCATTATACCCTCCAAATTCTGTTGTCCCTAACCCACACGTCTGCTTACCTGTTTTTAACATTCTTATCTCACAGGCACCAATTCTAGCAAAAGGGTCTTCTAAACTGGTATCACATCCTTTCTGTGTCCATCCATATATCCTTTACATGCTACTCCCCAAAGTTTACTAGAGCTTGGTAGCTGCTGGAACAGATATTGCCTTTGGGTTTAGGCTCACATTGCCTTTAGCCCTTGTTGATATAATTACTGTTGCTAATGTTCTGTAACTTTAATTAAGGCTTTTTTTTTTTTTCCTATAGGCTGCATATTCTACTGGCACAGCGTGCTCCAAATCCATGGTGCACTTGGAGGGCCCTGACAGTGTGAGAGCTCACAGTATTGAACTGCAGCTGATTTTGTAACTTAGAAGGAAGGTATGGCTCCAGTGAACTAACAAGGATAACACCATGTTTCTGAAGGCAGGAGTAGGAATGTCTTTGCTGTCTTCAAATGATGGCAGCTCTTATTAAAGGGTCCCAGCATAAGCAGTTCCATGAACTTCTGTACTTGTTTCATACTATCCCTGAAATGCATTCTTGTAGCAAGAACCTGAGTTTGCTACAAACCATGCTTTTGGTTCCTGTTAAACACCCCTACTTTTAGAAATCACGGAAGTGGTGGTGTTTACCAGGTGTTAGATGCAGTTTGTAATTAATTAAATGGAGGTGAGAAAAAATACTCTATGCAATGGAAACATTTTTTTGGATTATGTTGGTATTGTTCATGAACACCAAATCAGTCTCCTGTTACAAATTATGCTTAAATATAGTTTTGCTCTCTTTCTGTTGGACTATTAAGTCTTTTTATGAATAAGCACCTTAGGTTTTATTGTTTTAGGGCACCTTTATAAGTTAATACCAATTTAAATTCTTTGTATATTGTGGTAAAAGTAATCTTAATCTGATTAACCCGGTTGTCTATACCTTTTATTTCTGAGAGAATCTTGCTGAGATACCTGCTCTTCTAAATACTTACCCAAACTTTTTTTGTTTGCAATTATTTGCATATTTGTCTTGGTTCCGTTCCTTTTTACCTTTCATGTAAATGCCTTCTCCTATCTTGACTATGCATTTAATTCATGGCTTACTGTGGATAAGTTAATACATCCTCAAACTATTACAGTTTCTATGGCAGATTTTAATTTGGCCTTATTACTTCCAGTTCTATTCTGCCCTTCTTGAAGGTAATTTGTATAAATTCTTGTGGTATGTTCTGTGTAGTTTCACTTCTAGATTCACAATTACCTTTCATTGTCTTCAGTGCTATTCTGCTTGCAAACTGCAGTAAAACCGTTAAATGTATTTGGGGCTTTTTTGTGAAGGTGAGTGTATTTACTGTGCTGCTGCTATACTTTTCCTGCTTAACATAGTATTATTTTTCATTTTCAAATTATTTTCTTCTAAATTTCAAATCTTTCACTAGTTTATTGATCAGTATTAGCGGTAAATAAACTGACACTCCCTAGCAATGTCCTCTGTCTCTGAAGAAAAATGTCCCCAGCAGAGTACACAGACTGGTGTAGGGTGTGTCCTGCTGTTTTGCTGCTGTTATAGGTAGGTGTCTAGGGAGCTAATGCCCTTTAATTTCAGCAAGGTTCTGCTATGTGCCCACTTCTATCAGTCAGATTGACACACCACACAGGTATTTCCCATCTCAGGGATGAATAAATAAGATCATATTTGACATTTGTGGATGAATATTTGGCCTCCACTCTTCCCTGAGACTTGCAGCTGTCATAATTTAGAAGAACTCATGGTTACTGGCTGTGAAAGGCTGGACAGAGCTGCTGCCAGAGCCATGAAAATCTTTTCTTTGGTCAGCCAGCAGACTGGATGTTGAGCAATTAGAGACCCTCCCTTCCCCCAGAGACTGGGTATTTTGTTACTGCAGTGCTTCCAGGCACTTCTGCATGGAGGAGAGAAGCCATCAGAAATATCTGGTCTCTTACATGATGGTATAAAAGGAACTGCAGAACTTGGCAGGCAAGGCTGAGTTTGATAAGCACTCAGGCTCTCTATAAAATGGATATTTTTGTTAGCCAATTGACGACTTCTGTGGAATCTGTGCTCTTCAGTAATTATCAGGGCTGAGAAACAGGATCAAAGGTTTGCAGGTTAAATAATCCTATCCTAAAGGATGTGCAGCTTTTGAAATATCCCAAATAATCTAGGCTGTCAAAGTAAAATTGCAAAGGTATCAGCAACTGACTTTTTTGGCTGAATTTTCTTACTCTGTTGAGCAATAAGGTCTGTAGACAAAAAGAAAAAAATAAAATTCTGAGAGCTCCACAAGAGAGTGGCTGCCAAATACAACAAAGGTTTCCTGTGCAAATCTAGAAAGCCAGGCTTCAGTCAGCCCTATGGCAATTGCTGGAATTTGCTTACCTCTGCATTTTTTTGGACTGGGTGTCCTTCAAGCCCACAGGGGTAACCAGTTTTAACTTTGTGAATTACAAATTTTCAATTTAGATGGAAAAAAATGTAAACAGTATAAGAGAAAACCAGATTAAATGGTTTGAGTGAAATGTTGTTTGGTTTACTTTTACTTGTATGCTGCCATTTATTATTAAGAACCCACAAGCACAAGAACTCTAAATTGTATTTATAAACTATTTCCATGGGCGGTGCTGCAGGTTCTTCCTGTTTTGTGTCATAAGAAGCCAGTTGAATGTTAACTGATGAAAGGTAATTTCCAGTCATTGCACTTTTATGATGTTGTAACATCAGCATCACAATTTTGTTTTGATGTTTTGTTCCCCACCAGCAGACCTTCCTAGCTGGCTTGATGGGCAGGTATCTGGGCAGCTTCTTAGTAGTGTCATTTTTCTTATTATTCTTTTCCTCAGGTACATGTTTTGATGTTGTAAGAAAGATTTCTCACCTGTTCGTCCCCTGGGTTGTGGATATAAGTCTCTTATGGTTTTGTGCAGGAGTTGTGGTTAAGATAGACGTGTGTGGAAGAAAATGAAGTGTAAGACAAAATAAAATGGAATAAATATGTAAGTTCTGTGATGACACCCTTCTGTTTGATATGGGCTCGTCAAGAAAAGTATTTTTCTCTGCAACGTACCATCTGCAGTTCAGTTGTAAGCTACACCATTTGCTACCTGGGAAGTCTAAGGGAAATAAATGTTTTTTGCTTCCTTTGTCCCACTTCAGATTAAACAGCCTTTCAGTATAGACCCTCCTTTGACCCAGGATACCCTGATGTCAAAATCACAATCACCTGAAACTAAATTGGAATAATCTTGAAACAAAATCACTGAAGCTTTAACTTCCTTTTTTATTTGTGGATGCATATGGAATAATAATTTTGCTTCATAACTTCAAGCAAAAAGATAGCTTTTCTCATCTATCAAGATTTTCATTCAAATGCATTTCATCTTTTATGCTTGATTCCTAAGAGGCACTTTAATATTTGGAACAGGGGAATGAAAAGGGACTTCCTCAAGGACAGAGAAATTTTTTTTTAATTGATTAGTTTTTTGTCTTTGTGTGACTTTGAAAGCTAGAGGTCAGCTGAATTTTCCAGCAGAAAAAGAAGCAGGAGGTATATAATGCAGGAGGCAGCACAGAATCATCAAGACAAAGAAGCAAGGTAGTGTGAAAATAGAAATATAATGTTTTTCTTTTAACAATATTGAAAAGGCAGTAAGTGAACAGAGCATATATTGAGGGGACAAATCTCAGTGTGATGTTACAGCTTTCTGACTTGTTAAGCACAACAGGAACTCTTAGAAAAGAAGGAAAGAATGTTCAAAGCTGAATGTTGTGAACTATAATCAGTCTGAAAAGGCAAGTCCCCATGTTGAAACTTTTAGACTTAGCCAAGAGGAGTGTCTTTCCTTTTGTGCCCCATATGAAAGGATCTGAAGACTTAGATCAAGAGACAAAAGAGATATTTATGGAAAGTCAACAGCACACCAAGAAGCAGTTTGTACTTGTACTTGTGGTGGACCAGCAGAAGTAGAAAGGACTTAGAGGGGCATGAAACTGAATTACTTTCATCTGACCTTTTTCTGTGGATGGCCACTAGCTCAGAGTTTTGGGAGTCTGAGGAGCCAGTTGGAGAGATGATATACTGCCAACAGTGTGTGCTGGGTGGGTGAAATCAGAGATCCTGGTTTTCACCATCCTCTCCCACTTCATTAGCCATAAAGTTACATATGCACTCCAAAAAGAGAACTTTTAAACAGTGAAAACTGCCAGCCTGATCTTTCACAAAATAACAAAATGAACCTATTTGTGGCAGCAAAAGGAGAGGCCTTTTTTCATCAGGGGCTTTGTATCCCTCCCAAAGGTTATTCACCAGCAGTCTTAGTACAGCACCAGGTATGAACATGTAACTTTTCGGTTTGCACTGAATAATCACAGAATTGCATGCAACCATCTGCAATTTAACCAAAATGGACAAATTACTGAAGTACTTAAGGTCTGTTTACCTTGAACAGGAGAACAATAGGATATTTATAGAGGTTTATTTCTATATTCCTTGTGGATGATGCAACCTGCATAGAGTTTGTTAAAATGCTAAATGAGGGAGATGAGAAGAGAGAAGGAAGGTGCCAGACATTCTTTGGCTAGAAGGGCTAGTATGAAATTAAATTTGAAGACAGGAGGTGGATGAATAACTTCTGTGCAGCTTTCACGTGGTTCTGTAAGTTGTTATGGTTTTTTTTTTTGGTGGGGGGTTGCGGTGGTGGTCGTTTTTGTTTTCATTTTTTGTCCTGGTTGGCTTTAGAAGTCTTGATGTCTGTTCAAACTGTTGAAGGTACGGAGTGCTGAAGCAGGGAATCCAAGTGGGTTCGATGCTGGTTTAATTGCTCTGCAACTGTCAGGAGTGTGTGACCCCTTGGCAGCTGCCCTGTGTCCTGGCTGCAGGCTGAGGGGACAGGCAGGCAGAGGAGCAATCTGATCAGTTTTTCCACTGAGCTAACTCCTGAACACCTAATGTGACACACTGGTGTTTAATAAATCAGCTCTCAGAATATGAGTGGGGAGAAGTTACAATTTGTGTACAGCAGTAGGATACACATTTAAATGTGCACTGTGTAGATACTGATAGCTGCTCAATAAATAGTCACAGGTGCAGGTGCTAAAGGACATCCTCATGTCTGAGCTTTGGGAGAGTACATCTGTGATGTACATTAGGGGGTCTGCACCAAATCACACTGCTCCAAGGTGTTTATGGGTTCACCTTTGTCTACTTACCCTTTCAAAATCCCTTTCTCTGCTTTCTTTGTGCCAACTCCTGCTTTTGGATTCAGGGGTCAGCCCTGATTGAATGAGTTTACACAAAGTCGGCTCCTAAGTCATTCTCCCCACACTCTGAGAAGTGCTTTGGCACAGAAAAGAGAAGTGGCTGGAGCCTAATGAGTCATACCCAGCTGCTAAGTAAGATTTATGTTCATAATTCAAAGTTAATTGAAAACAAAATAGTGGCACTTTTTGTTTTGAATGCACTGCACAGTCTTCTACTTCTCTTTCATAAGTGTCCTTCAACTATTTTCTAGCCATGCTTTTAGTCCCAGGAGACCTTACTATAAGTCAAGAGAAGGATGGAGATAACTTGCCCTTCTCTTAAAGGCTTAAGTTTGCTTTTAAGTCTGTCCCCTGTCAAACAGAGGATCTACTTTCCAGAATGTGACTCATAATTTTAAAAGAAAATAAAATACTAATTACTAGCTGAAAATGCTAATTGCTAAGATATTTGGGACAGTCTTCTATAAAATTTAAGTGAATTCTTTTTAGTTCTCTCTACACTAAGAGAAGCCTGAATTGTGTGTTTCCATTTGGCCTTTGTGAGTACAGCTGAGGCTTGAAAAGATACACTTAAAAATGTTTTGTCTTGGAGAAGTAATTACTTGTTCCGAACTGACACCTGAGTGGCAAAATGTGTATGGTGAATATTCAGGAGAAGGGCAAAGCCTGCATAGATAAACCAGCTCCTCCTAGGTGTGTGTAGGAAAAAGATTAACTTGTTTTAGGGTGAAAGGTACAACAATGTTAAAAAGAAAGGCATTCAGTAGTTAGGAGTTCTCTAGCAGTATTCTGCACATAGATTACTTACCCTTTTAAACTGTTCTTTAATATTTTTAATGTTGTTATTTTTGAGCATCAAAACAGACAGATTTTCTTTCCAGTGTTTACTTAGAACTGACCCTCCCAGAGAGTAAAAGAAGTATCCAGCCCATGTTATTTTTAAGGTGTTGCTCAAACCCATTCCAAAGCCTGTTCTTCAGAGGAAAGCAGAGACATAATTCATCTGCTGAAAATGAATAACTTTTTTTTCTAGTTTCAGCGGAAAAAGTGTTCCCTCATTTTGTTAGACAGCCAAGCAAATCCCTGACAAGTAATTAATCAAAATAATATATCGACTTTTAGTAAGAAAAAGAGAGGTCTTAAATTCCTACTCAAGGAGGCATCCTAATGTTTTAGCTATACTGCAAAAATATGTATTTGTATTAGTGACTGTAGCAGTAGGGAGAGAATTTGATTGTTTATTTCTGTGGGCCTATTTGAAAATCAGGGTAAAAAGTTTCCTGTGGAATAATTCAGACATCTGCAGAATACCTTCCTACATTGAACAGGTCAGAGCCAGCATCTTCCAAGGACTTTTATAATGCCATATCAAGTGATACTTGTCTTCCTAATTCTGGGGTTTTTTTTATACACCCATCTTCCTGGGAAATTTACATGATCCACTTATTCTAAGAACCAGGCTTATAAAACTTAGGATTGCAAATAGAGAAATGCATTTATGTGTTCACTTTTGGCTTTTTTGTGTTCACCTTTCTTGTAGGGGTTTGCTACTTATAAATATTGTGCATTCCCCCACATAGCTCTTTTGACTTCATTGCACTCTACAGCAATTAGCAATGTAAATTGTGATCTAGGCTGGGTGTTCTACCAGAGATGGTGCCACAAAAGGTGGGGATGGGAGTAACTGCAATACTCTAGACTGGAATTTTACCTTCAGGATGACAACAGTAGAGCTATAGTAAGAGGATTCAGGAGGTAAACTGAAAACAGAAGTAATATGTGTGTTGCAAACTTCAGACTAGGTCAGTTCTAAAGGCAGTTTTATGGGCTATACTTGCAGGCACACACCCAGCACAGAAACTTCAGGAGGAGCAGCCCAGTGCCCAGCACATCCATCCTCATGGGGTTGCTTTGCTTCATGTTCCACTGCCCTCTTCCCTTACCATTGGCATTTTGTAGATTCTGTGTATGAGCACCAACCCTTTAACTTTTTGTAGAGAGGTTTTTGATTTTCCAGCAAAATGCTATTAACACAAATATTTCTCATTCTTGCTTCCACCTTGCTTTGGTCAGTAGTGGAATAGTTTTTCTCTTAATCCCCTACACTGCTTTATGAAAATGTGGCATTTTAAAAGGGACATGTAACTACTACATACCCAAATGAACAGCATTGATTTATATTCCTGAGATATTAATTAAAAAGAAATTAAAATAGATGTGTCTTATTTCACATTTAAGAATGGTATATTTTAGCTAATAACTAAATTATTCTTTGTTCAAGACCCTTAGAATAAGACAGAATACAAAATTCAGTTGTGCATGTCCCCATTTTCTGTCATATTTGCATAGGTTGGGTGATTGAAAGTCACCTAGAGACTATTTTCCCAGTACTAGTGGGAATATACCAGGATACGTTTGACCTAATACGTGATAGTCTCCTAACACCTGCTATTGGCCAAGGTTGGTGATAGGAGAACTGGTCCATTGTGTTTTTAAAGTAGGATTAAAAATAACTTTAGTTCATTCTTGTTTTAGTAAGCAAAACCCATATCCTCTTATCCTTTTTGAGCAACATTTTCAGTGTTCATAAAAGTAGTATTATTTTTAAGTTTAAAAATCTTCCTTCTAACTATTTTTTTATATTTTGAAGCTGCCATGAGGTAGTTAAGAGATTCTGAATATGATTCCACAGTACTTTCATTTTAACTTTCTGATTCATTTGGTTGCCGCTTCATGCAAATTGGCTAATATTACTCTAAAAGAAGAATACAGAAAGCCAGTAATTTGATCTTAATACCTAAAAGATCTTGGCTCATGTCTGTTTGTGCCTTTAGCTAATGGGACCAGAAAGGTTTAGTTTTGTGTTCTGAGGTCTGTTTTTTAATAATAGGTTTGGTAACTTGAGAAATATAACAAAGGTTCATGTGCTGCATTACCAAGTCAGAGCCCAGGATTTGTCCTGTATCCAGCTGCACATCCTGGGCAGTTTGGCATGTGTGAGATGTTTACTGCCCTGTTGCTCTCTCCAATGGTCAGCACTCACCCCTGAACAGCACAGCCCAGCAGTAACTTCACTTTATTCCTTGCTAACTGGAAATGTGGGAAGTTCTCCTGCTCTAGAGAAGTGACAACAGCAACAGTACATTTCAAGAAAAGCTAGATAGTTAACCCTGCAGATTTTCTGCTATTTACAACTACATTGATTGGCTACCATCACCTGAGTTCAAAGTACAGTTGTCTAAGCTTCTTATGTTAGGGCAAGATATTGACAGAAATAGCCTTAATAAATGTTTTTTTCCAGAATTCTTACCGACTGCTTTTGATGACAGTTTAGTACCACGTATATAATCCCCTTTTTTGGAAATTCTACTGACCTTATGATTTAAAAATCTACACTAAAGCTCTTCTGTATTTATCTGTTCTCTGGCTTGTTGTGACAAAGTGCAAACCCTAATGTCTATGGCATGTTGTTTTTTAAGTTAAGGGGGGAAGAAAGCATATTCATTAAGCATTTGCCAAAGCATGCCCTTGAATAATTTCATCTCTTCTCAAATATGTAGCTTGAAATGTGTATTTTGTGCATGGAAATGGATTATTGGCAACTTGTCTTCTAATCAGTGTTGTCAAGGACAGATTTAAAAAACTTTCTTCCCATTGGTGCAGCATTCCACTAGGGATTCCATTGTGAAAGAACACTGAATTTTCTCTTGCCTTTCAGTCTCAGTTTGTCTTAATTAACCTTTCCCCCCCTCGCCCCCCCCAAGCAATGGCCTTCTTGGTTTTTAATCTAGAGTTACAATATATTAAAATTGAGCAGTCATTATTCTCATGCAGTTCTATTTTTTTCTTGGAGTTTAAATGCTCTTAAACTGTGCATGCTTTAGAATCTACAGCTTTGCTCAGGAAAACAGATGCCCTATATCAAAATCCATTTATAAGGTGGTGTAGCTTGCCTCTGCAATCACAAACTTCTGGTTTGGGAAACAGCTTAAGTTCTAAATGTGTATGTTTTTTATTTTTAATGGGTCTGCTGGAGTGGCAGCCATGACATCAGTCCAAAACAGAATTACACAGTCACTGGAAAATGCACACTTTCATTAGCCAGCAGTGAAAGAAAGAAAGAGTGTGTTAGACTGTCCGAGTTTATGCTGTGGAACAGATAAAAGGCCAAGTGTAGCAGCTGCCAGTTAAATAATTTCTAAAATAAGCCAGGATTTTTTTCAATTGAAAGATCAGTTTTTCCATAACTCCTCTAATCTTCTAGCTACAGTTCCTTCTTTAGAAACACTACTGCAAAACAGAGGCAACAATACATAATCCAAGTTCTTTCTTGTTAACGTAGTTTTTATTTACATATGTATACAAATTATATAATTAATTTTTCAAAATCACTCTCATTACAGCATGAGGCACTGTTTATTGTCAGTCTGCCTAGGTCTTTGGAATAAGCCCTGGTGAATTTATTTTTAAAGCCTCTTTAAAAAGATTTGGAAAATCTGCAGCATCTCAGATGATGCTATCAGGTTAATGAAAATGGGAGTGAGGGCTGCAGAGCTGGAAATTACTTCCAAGTATTGAAGACTTGGCTTCCTGTATATCTGAAAGTACTGATTTAGGACAACTGGCAACTCTCTCCTTATATCTCAGTCAGGAGGTATCTAAACTCTTTATCAGGAATTTTTGAATATTTTTTATCTAAAATTTAAATTATTTTACAGGAAAATTATCAACTGGCATCTTAGTTATGTATGTGATCTGTCCTACTGTGATCTGTTCTTGTTGCTTGAGCTTCAGAGTTGAGACTAAAAGTGACAAAGGCATTCGACAAAACCCCTTTGCATTTCAGTTTGGAGTTGAAATTTACTTATGTCTGAATCAGCTGTGACTTGCTGACATTTTTGTCTGTGCTTACAAAGCTTAGTCCAAGCAGGATAAAAAAACAAAACCCAACATTTTTCATCTCACCAGCCTTTGGAACATTCTGTGCTATTTATTGCAGCTCTTTCCATCCACAGTGTATTCAGTGGCAAAAGACGCATTACAGCTAAAAACCTACTTCTGGTTTTGTAATCCCATTTCTGGTTCCAACAAAACTCTCAATATACAAATGTGTATCTGAACTTTGTCACAGGTTTGTAAGAGATCAGGCATGTGAAAATTAGATTAATTTAGTAATTAAGCTATTTGTTCATCTAGAACCAGCCTTCACAGGTCTCTTTCAAGTCACACTTGGGACCTATGTGTTTTAAGTCATAGCCTGCTTTCTTGGGAAGTGTAGGATTATAGGGTCTTGGATACATTTTGTGTTTTGTCTTCCTTAGTGTGTTTTTGCTAGTTAAAGAACAAGGCTGTGTACTATTGTCTCTGGCTTTCATTCTTTTGTTATTACTTTTTTTACCCCTCCCAACATACAACTAATTGGGCTCACGTAAAAAAGACGTTGAGAACCTGATGGAGTCTGGACTTTTCAATCTTTCAACAGTTTAAGAATTCATGCACTGTAAATTTAATGTTATCAGCTTCACATACACACCAGCAAAACTCAGTTGGATACATACCAGCAACTTTCCAAGAAGTAAAATGAAGCAAACTTTTGAACCTCTTTAATGGGCTGTTATAGAGTAACTTTTTTTCCTTGTCTATTACTCAGTTTCTGGTGCTGTGGAGGATTCATTTTCAAACTAGGGTTGCTTTACCTTACTGCTAAGGCAGTTTCTCTCTATTTTCAGGGTTGCTTCACAAATCATTTGGATAGATTTAAGGTATAGCAAGACAAAATTTGGAAAAGCTTTGTTGCAGGGGAATGAAAAATTGAGGGTTTTTTTCACTTAATAGGAGGTATAAAACTGCAGAAGGAGAATAAACCTGGACAAACTGTAGTAGATATTCCAGAGATTGTCCAAATAATTTTGATGCTGCAAATAAAAATCCAGGAACCATCTAAAACTCTTCCCAGTCAAACAAAAATACCCTGAAACTAACCTTTGATCTTCATTGATATTCCTTGGAACTGAATTGACCAAGTATATGACATAGTAGCTGTCAGTGCTTTGCAAATCAGTAGGAACTTTATTTACCCATTGATTTCAATCATGTAAGAAATTTTTTTCTGGATCAGCGAAAAGCATGTTCATGGGCCTATATCTGTCCTCTTATAAATCTATCTTTAATATGCCAGCTTTGCAGATATGCTTATTTTTCTTCTCATATCACCTTCTCTTCTGTCTCCCTTTGCTCTGTTATGGCTTTAATTCCAAATCTGAGGATTTACTAAGCGGTTTTATTGCATGTTTGGTGTTAGCACAACTATTCTGCCCTTGCTTATGGTGAATCTGCAACTGAGCTCAGAGCTGCTGGCACTTGTATACAAGTGCATCAGAGGACCATTTCCTCACAAAAATAGATTTACCACCAGAATTGCTGAGGAACTGAATGCTAAACTGCCACCACAATAAATGGAAAGGAAAATAATAAGAGACTTTTAGTACAACTTTCCATCTGGTTGTGCTTATGGCCCTTTCTGACTATGAAATAACACAGTGCTGTCATGATAGAATTTCCCATGACAAAACCTGCTGGCAAAGCTTTGGTTTCTGCTTTTGGAAATTATTACCTATTTGTAATAAGTAGGCCATTTCAGACAGATAAATTATTCATATTATTGAAGTATTAATTGCACTAAGAAATCATCTCTGGAGGAGGTGTGAAACTTTGAAATGTAGTAGGACTTCAGTTTTAAGAAGCCTAGTCCAAGGAGTTAAAGAAGTATTTTCTGAACAATGAATAATATTTTTTTAACTGATATATGAATTGTTGATTTCTCTATCCAGCTAATTCCCTGGAAATTATGGAGAGGAGATGAAGTTCTATTATATGAAAAAGTAGAAATGCTCTGGCTATGAAAAGCTATTAAAATATGTGTGTGTCTGTATTGCACATTGGATTTGAGAGCCCATGCAGAAAGGCACAATACCTTACAGATTCCCTCAAAACACACATCTGTGGTAACTGCTGTTGTAATAGGCAGAGCTTTTTAATATCTAATGGCCGCAGAAATATAATCCAATTCTCAAAAATCTTTCCTTTTATATTTGTAAATCAAACCCATTTTTAACAACAGTAGCTTTTAAGGAGTACCTCTGAAATATCTCTCCACCCTTAACTCATTTATCCTACATCAGACAAACCACCTAGAGCTCCTAATACCCAGCTGACCAAGTTTTAGTCTGAAGTCTCTTTCAAACTCTTTGCAGGGTTTGAATAAAGGACCTCAAATATGTATCTAATAAAAAATTCTATCATGGCCAAAGGAAATATCTTTTATCTGTGTTCAAATATTCTGTTCTGACCCACTTTCCTAGGCATCCATTAATTGCAGTATTTTTACAGGTGTTAAAGGCTATGACTTTATTTCAGTTTTTTGCAAGCTCTAAGTTGAAAACAAAGAAATAATCAACAGGCTGGTAATTAATGTGGAAATAGAAGTGGAACAGAACACTTAGGAATGTTCAGTATGCCCAAAAATAATCAGCAGCTGAACTAGTCTGGCCTTCTCTTGAAATGGTCAGTTTTCTGCTGTCCTTTGTGGCCCTTCTGTGTGCACATTAATGGCAGGTAACTTTGTGCTACCCTATAACTTATAAACTACCCTTCAAATTGATTTTAAAGATATTTGCTTGAATTAATGGTACGACATTGTTCCCTCATAAAACACACAAATATAATTCCTTAACAGTAGAGGATACTACATCTATGTAACAAGAAAAATACCATCTGTGGTAGATCACAGAGTAGAACACACATGGTTCAAATAAGGAAAAAAATCCATTGTTTACTAGAATTTTATAATCTGCAACAAATACCACATGAAACTTGGGCAATTTTTTTTCAGGCTGCTGTGTCAAATGTCAAGGAGTAAAGCAGGAAGAATGCATGAATTGTGGCAGAAAATCTAGTGTTACATGTCTTATTTCTTGAAGTATGCCAGAAATTTGTTTGTTTTCAGAAAGGGCAGCTGTAAAGCAGGAAGGAAGGACAGAAATACTTTCTATGACTGTCTAGGAAGTCAAGCTTAGGACAGTCCTAGGTATTCTGTGCATGTCAATATGTTCACATGGATGTAATAAAGCTTTCCAGGCATGGATACACTCCAGACTTGCATCCTCACCACACAGCTTACTATTCAGTGCACCTCCTGCACAGCAGATGAGTTTTCCATTGCTATCAGCAATGTGGTGACGTGTACATGGCCACCATCACCCCCCCTATTTCATGGAAAATAGCAAGAAAAGACTTCATGCTATTAAATTTCCCAAACTACTTGAAGCAGCTGTGAGGAGCTTTTTTTATTTGATTGTAAGTAGGAAAACCCTACCTTTTATTGTAAACACAAAGGTGCTGTTAAAAAAAAAGTATTTTACATTGACAGGCATGCTGTGTGTTTGACTTCAGGGTGAGAGTCTTGCAAGTGCAGCTGATTTGGTTTTGCCTGGTAATTCTGTAGACTTACATGTACTCCTAACAAATTGCCCTTGAGCAGGTGTGTTAGGGAATGCATGGTCTGTTGACAGAAGGGTTTAGAGACACGTATCTGCATTTTTAGGATTTGTTTTGGGTACGCAGCCAAAAATTGCTTCTTTTACATGAAGGCTAAGCAAGGAATCAGCAGAGATCTAGAAAGAAGTGTTGAGAATGTAAGGTATAAGTAGTGCTGAGCAAGGTGAGTGATACAAGTAGTCAGTAGAAGTGCAAGAACCATTTATCAGCATACAAGCAGCTTCTGAAGGGAGTGTGTCTGGGTTGGCTGATGATCCTCATGGTATCATAGGATGTTCCAGGCTTCCACACTTGGCTGAGGTTCCTGAGTGCCCAGAGCACAAACGCCAGGCAAAGTCATAACCCAGCCTGAGGCCACTGTGAATGTATACAAGGTTGGTTTGAAAGCAGACTCCAGTTACTCCTTGGCATCTGGGAGCTGGCTTGCTGTAAAACCCATCCAGAATCCTGAGAAATTAATGTGCGACATTAATGTGTGGAACAGTTGACACAAGTGCTACATCTCAACACCGACTTAAAATCATATCCCAATGAAAGCAATGGAAGACTAACAATATCATTGTTTATATTGATACCAGGATTAACTGAAACCGGTAAAACTGCTTAAAAAATAAGCACAGTACACAGAAGTTGGTCTCAGTAAAATTATTATTTTTCCTAGAAACTTTTTTAGATGCCGTATGTGTATCTTGTTTAATAACCTCTTATTCAGAAGTCAACTGTCCCACTGAAGAGACTGCAGAGGGAGCAGCAATCCCTGTCTTGTTTTCACAGTGCCTGTGGAAAGGTTCTGGTTGACAGGAGTGGAAACTCAAACCTTTCCTTGGCGAGACTTCATGCCAGTGACTACTGGGAAGGGCAGACTTTTCACTCTGGCATTGTGCCTTTCCCCAGGGAACAAACCCGTCCTGGTGCAGACTGCAGTTCCTGGGGCCATCCCATGGCTGTCACCTTTCCTGGAGCTGCTGGTGAGGTGTTTGCTGAACCCGGGAGAGCAGCCAATGCAGGGGGATCAGAGACTGCCAGCTTGGTGTTCCAAGCTAGGCTGGATAGGAAAGGTCATTCAAAAGCAAAAATTTTGTGCAAATTGCTTGTAAGAGAGCAGGCTCTTGTTTTGTAGCAGACTAAGGAGGAGATACAAGACGAGTGAACAAATGTTTATTCTGGTAGTTGTATGTGTGTTACTGTGATGAGAAGGGCTGGGAGCAGAAATAAGCTTGGACAGTTTCTGTGAATAGAAATTCCTCAGAGACAGGCACTTGCTGACATTGTACACAGGAATCAATTTAGTATTCATTAAATTCTTAGCTCCTGTTGTAGAAACCATTTTTTTTTTCTACTTGGTTTATTTGAAATCTGAAAACCATGTAGTATTAGACCCCAACAGTCCCCAAAACTGAGGATGCTTTGGAAGTGCCTGTGGGACAATGCCAACCCCTCCCCAGTCCTTACAAGTGTTTCCTAGAGACCTGGGTTTATAAGAGCATGCCAGGAAATCCCTTGTCATAACTATGGAAAGGATGGGGAAAGGAGAAAGAAAAGGAGCATGACTGAGAGCTTAAAGAAGTCAGAAATAACTACATTGAAGTTTTCTATCAGACAGGAAGCTATTTACTAAAGAGAGGCTACCCAAATTGAAAATTGTATAATGATGGGTCCTGAATTTTCACACATACTGGCAGAAGAAAAATATAAATGTTATATTGCGAGAATATAAAATCAAATGTGAAATTATAATTCAGTGCATTATTACTGTCAAATTTTGAAATTGTAGGGAGGCTTTGTTTCACTATACCTGTAGGTTCTATCACAGGGAACCTGGTATCTCCTTGGGCCATACTTAGTAAAAATATAGTGGTCAATTAGTAGTTGGTAAAGGCATAATTAAAAAAGATGATTTTTCTTTTGGCACTGAGTGTGCAACTTCAATATTCTGTAGTTAGCCAACCAGTAAAGCAGCCACCCCAAACTGCTGTTGGTATTGCAGGCCAGTAAAAATAGGGAAAAAAATCCATTCTGGCTGAATTAGCTGTTAGTCTGATGATGAAAATCTGGAAGTGAGACAGAAAATAAACCAAAAAGACAATCTTTACTGCAGTGTAACATGATTTTAAATCATAAACTGCATGGTGAGCTTTTGCAGTAGCTGTAGGGACTTTATTTGCCATTGCTTCTTGCCCAGCTGTCTGCTACTGTGCTTGAATTGCTTTAATTCCCCTCCTCCAGTGAATTCCTTTTGTCTTATCTATTATCTAGAGAAGGAGAATTTCACCTTGTTTTCCACGTTCTTTGATTTAAAGTTATTTTTCAAAAGCAATACACACTCCTAAAATAGGGCTTAGAGATCATCCATAAACTAAATTCCATAAACATCCATAAACAATTCTTGTAGTGGCAAAAGCAGTTAGTAAAAGGAGGTGCTATAAACTGTGTGCCTTCTGTACTTGCTCATATTTCCTTATAGCAGAAGCTTCTGCTTGTTAGGGATTAGAGAACTGAAATGTCCTGGCGCCTCCTGTGAGCAGAAAAATTGCAAACCTCGGCCATGCATGTGTGGAGTAGCTGTGGTACTTAAATAAAAGTCTTGAGACCTTAATTAAGATGAAGGGAAAACTAATCAGCAACACTTGGCACTGCTCAGGCAAACCGCACTTCACTTTGTTTGTCATGATATCGCACCTCCTTCCCTGCACATGCACTAAGGATCCTGAATAGTGTTTTGCCCTATAAAATACAGTCCCCTATATGGTTCTGGGATTTCAGTATTTTTTACTGTCTCAATTATAAAACAAAAAACCAAAAAAACAAAAAAAACAAAGCAAAACAAAAAATTAAAAAAAAAAAAAAAGAAAAAGTAAAACTGAAGAAAAAACACAAGCGCAGCTCTGTGTTCCAAAACCTCAAAACTTCAGAAAACGAGTGCTTTTCCATTCATGGAACTTGCAGAGCTTATTACTGTTTCCATGTTTTTTAAAGACGTGGGGTCACAAAAGTTATTCAAAGTGTTCTCTTTGGAAGGAGGCTTGGTGCGTCTCTCTCAACTGGGTTTTGCTTGTGTAATCACGCATTTTTGAGGCAGTGTTAAATTGGATTTCTTAAGGTAACAGAAACTTCTTTGTCTGAAACCTTCAACTCTAGAAATACCAAAGTGCAGTTTAGAAAAAAAGAAATAAGAAACATCTGGTAAGTCAGGATGCTGTCTGCACTGGCACAAAGATGCAATAATAAAGAGCCATTTTTTCCAAGTCTGTGCTTGCAAATAACATTATTACAAGAGTTTGCTGGCTGCAGAGTGCCTTATGGGAACAAGGACATGTTGCAAAGTGTTTTGCTGTATGGAACAACTACACTTTGGAAATGGTTCTCTGTTGGCTACTTGCATGAGAGAATAGTGAGGTTGGCTTATATTTGGGGCAGGTTTGTGTATCTCACACAGATGTATTCGAGCTAGCAGCTGGTAGCAGAACTGAGGGCAATGTAAAAGCTTTGTTTCTTAGTGGCAAAGACAGTCATAGGTCTGTCATGTAATTGGTTCTTTATAATCTTGCAAAAAGTCTTTTTAGATACCATTGGGATAATCCTCTCTGGTGTGTCAGCGTGTCTTTGATATTTGTGGTAGTGAAAGGCTGTGGCCTACAAGGAAATGGACATTATGTGTGCATATAAAGATTGCACCCCAAACCATATCTGTGCTAGACTCATTGATACAGATTGGGCTCAATGCTCCATTCCCTAGGGACAGTTTGTTCTGGGAAAGTAGCCAAAAAGTGCTGGCACAGAGGAATTCTGCTGCCCACAAAATAGGGCCTGTAGTGGTTGTAGCTGTTCAAGCAAGGTAAGCTCATGCCAGGCACAATCTAAGACCTTGCTTTCAGAATGAACAAGACTTGTGGCTTTTCTAGTGTGCAAGCTCTGCTCATCCTGGCACAGATTATTTTAATACTATTCTCACAAAAATGGCAATCTCTATTTTAGCAGCAGCTAAAATTATCTTGTGATGACAGCCAATAGCACCATTTTGGAAAAAGTACATTATAGAAAAAAATATTACAATAATTTCACAATTATAAGCCACACCTAATTATAAGCCACACCTTGGGGTAGCCGGGTAGGCCATGGGATTTGTCCATATGTAAGCCGCACCCGATTATAAGCTGCACTTTTTTTTTTTTAAACGAGGATCCATGTGTGACAAAGTAACAAATTAGTAACATAATCGCACCAGCAAGGGGTTTGGTGTCAGGTGCTCAAGTTGCAAACAGTTTTCAAGGACCAGTGAAGCCTTTAAAGGCAGCCCCAGGCGCCCTCCCCGGCCGGCTCTCACTTCCGGGTTGACATTTCACTGGGATTTGTCCATAGATAAGCCACACTTGATGATTAGCCGCACTACTGGGGTAGGCTGGATTCTTCAATGAAAAAGGTGTGGCTTATAATCGTGAAATTACTGTATTAATGTTCTCTCACTTTCTTCTCCTGGCTTTAAGTATGTCCCTGGCATTCTTACTGTTTAATTTGTTTTCTCTTTAGTCAGACTCTGCTGTGGCTTGGTGCTGAATAGAAGATGCTGATTTATCTTGGTGTCAAACTATCAGCTCTTCAGTGAAGTGTCAAGTGAGACCTTTGTCCCCGTGTAAAATGGCTCTGCTGGCACCAGATGTCAGTGTTGGTCTGTGCTAACCGGGCATAGGGCCGGGCACCTCTGTGTGTCCCCTCTGCCCCAGGGGCTGCAAGTGCCTCAATAGGCTGGATGGTGAGAGCCTACTTGTGAAGAGTCATTGCCTGCAACTGAATTAGAGATGAGGGCTGCTTTCTGACAAAGGGACTTTATTTTAAAAAATAAAATTATTGCTTTAAACCGTGATTTGATAAATTCTATCTACAAAACAACAGCCATTTTGCTCAGTTAATATGAACTGTTGTTATATAGCCAGACCTAGTTGTATTTTACCTCCAGATGCTGTGACTATACTGAAAGTGCAGCCTGTGGAAATCTTCACAGATTTTGCATTTATATAGTGCTAATTGTTTACAGGCAAATTATTTTTACTAGACAGAGATCACAAAGACCAGATTACTATAAATGTATTAGCTTTATCAAGATGTCTCATAACTTAAAGAAGTAAATGGTCATTATTGCAAGTGAATAATAGTCTTTGGTGTAAAGAATGACACAAATGCTGCCAACTCAACACATTGAAGGGTGTGTATGTGGGAAGGAGTTTGGATAAACTAGCAAGGCAGATGTTTTGAAGCCAGTGACTGAATCTGATTTCTGGGTCAGGTTCTGTGTTTCACCTTTGGGAGGATTGTAGAGAATTCTTGGCTTGTTGTGATCTATGGGCTGAAAGAGCTTTTTCCAGGGAAAAGTTACTCTGTAATGGAAGCAGATGCTGGCTGGCTTTGCTTTTAATGGCCACAGTGATATGAAACCTGGTGCCAGCATGTTTGGCCAGCACTGCTGGTAGAGCATGGCATTCCTGCATAGTAGAAAGTCAGAGTTCAGGGTTAGGGATGCTATTTCTTGGCTGACACCCTCAGTTTCGAGAGAAGTAAACAAATCTGTTTTAAGTAATTTTAGTGAACTGAAGAAAAACCTGTGACTTGAATTGCCCCTAGAAGTTCCCATTCATCTCTGACCACTGAGGGGAATACAGCAAGCAGTACCTTGGGTTATATATATATATAATTTAAATGATTAAGATTTACTGTGATTGATATTTTCTTAAAACATATTGATAATTTTTTCTGCTATTGCCACTATAAAATTGATATTTTCTACTATCAAATTATACAGTTGCATTTTGCATTAGGTCCTCAGAGGAGGGAGAAGGGGAAGAAAAGCAAACCAGTAACTTCAGCTTAGTAGTTCTGAAAAAAGAAATCTCTTTGGTAAGAGAGAATACTGACTGGGAGAGAATTGGAACGTTGGTCTAATTGAAAGGAATGCTGAACTAATGTTTGTATTAGAATAAATTACTGGGAAAAAAACCAAGAGAAAGTATGAAAACATATCTAGACCACAGAGTTGAAATAGATTAAATTTTAAGAGAACATAGGAATGAACTGGAAATTTCCTGTTATTCTCCTAAGTTAGAGTTGTAATAGAAATAAGAAAATGATCTTAGCTGGAAATGTATTTAATTCTTATCTCTTTTTTAATGTTACCTTGAAAAAACAGGATAATGGATATAAAAAATAAGAGCTCCATATGCTCTAGTATACATGCTTTGCTGATTTATATTTTTGTTGGAAAAATTCTAATTCCTATTTGTGATATAAATTAGGGTATGAATGATATGAAAAATAAAACCACAACCCAACTTTTCCCTAACTGAGAGTAGCAGGTACTCCCCAACCTGCTATGCCCCAGGATCTAAACAGAGAGCAAAAAGACATGAGGGAATGGGAACACTGGAACTTCAGAAAATACTGAACTATTAGCAGATGCTACTTGAGGCTGACATCCTCTAAAAGAAGATAGTGATTAGCCATAGATTTTGACCTTTTATGTGAATTTATGTGAATATTTATATTAGGTCTTTTATCCTTGCTTGTTAGCAGTGAGAATTCCTACAAACTTGGGGTTTTTAAATATCAAGATTTCTGTCCTTTTTTTAAGTGGGGGGAGAGGGGTGTGTGAGGGGAAGTCCAAGGGGAAGTTAAGGTCAACAAACAAACAAACATGCAAGAAGGAAGAAGTCTATCTCATGTTATGGATGTCCTTACATATCTTTTGCAAACTCACCTCAATGACAGCTGAATTTGTCTTGCATCCAAAAGCTTGTTTTCCTGCAAAGAAAGTGCAAAGTATTTTACCAGTTATAGTGGTTGCTTCTGGGATGTTTGCCTCTAAATTAATCCTATTTGTACTCCGTTTCACAGTACTAATTTAATTCACTTCTAATCAGTAAAGATGTTTTCTCTAACACCCTCTTTTTCAAATGAGTTTCTAGGTTGGAACATGCAGCAATGAGTGAGAAAGAATCTGGATTTGTATTGTCCATTTAAAAGTTATATTTCATACACCGTTTCATAAACTATCCTGACAAGGAGAAACCCCCTACCCCAGATCCAAACCCCAACCCCTAACTGGGGCCACCTTTATAATTCCTGTCAACCTGGAGGTACCTCAAATACCCAATAATATTTAGGCAGGAGATTATTTCTACTCTTATAATTGCTTAATCATCCTATCTGCTTATTACTTTTGTAGTTCTGTCTGTGATTTGCAGTCCCACCGGTTACACTCACTTCTCTATTACTCTTTCCTGTTCTTACCATAATGCTGTTATGACAAACTTTGCCTGGTACTTCTAAGGCCTTCCAAAAAATAAAATTAAGTCATCAGTTGTTTGAATATGTTAAAGCTGTAATAACTTGGTTAATAAATGGAAATACTGGTCTATATTAAAAATATCTATAAGCTAAAAAGTAGCCTATTGTATATATATATTGCATATATTGTAGCTTATAATTCTTGAAGAATTACAACCTGCCAGTGTATTTCTAGATGTGTAGTAAGACTGCAAATTAAATACTCTATTTACTGAAATTTTACTGCTTGGTAGTAGACCAACTGATGTTATGGAAATGGCATGTTAATAATGTTTTGAGAGATGAAGTAATATTTTGAGTATTAAAAAGGATTGTCTTTCTTTAAGGATTTTTGTCTTGATCTACTGAAAAACCGAGGAGCTTTCATTTTTGTGGATTTCATGTGTTTTATCCAGGGGAAAATAGTTGTCATCTTCTAGTTCAGTGACACAGATCCAAATCCTATAAAAGTTTAAGAACTTTTCATCTGTTTCTGTAGGTTTTTGCATCAAGTTAGAAAGGAATATCCTTTTGACTTTCATGCAAAGTGATCTGCTTGTGTCTCAGATCATAAATCTAAGCAGCAGTGGAAGTCAGACAGAAGAATGCCTCTTTGTAGGCACTGAGCCATTGTCTAGGATTTTTACACGCACTCTTTCTCTTCTTATGTGCAAGTAATGACTGAGCAGGACTCAGCTTTCCAGAGGTGAGGGCTCATGAATCTCTTCTTTTTTTCCTCAGGGAGCAGACAGATCTTATCCTTCTCCAAGCTTGCCCAGCATGATGCCTTCCTAAGAAGGCAAGAATAAGAAGAATGTTTAGCACAATTCTTTCTCACATTTCTTCCTTTAATAAGTCCTGTGCTTTATTTTCCTTGTACTGGATTAGCTCCAAATTTTTCACCATGAGCTCAGATTTTTACTTAAATCGTACATCTGTTAAATTAATTTACTTGTGTGTGGCAGACTGCTACAATGATTAATATTGGTGTAGACAGTTGATGCAAAGCACAGGATAATATTTTTAAAACTGCACATTTCTAACTAGAATCCTATTAGTCATCTTTTCTAGACAAAAATGAAGGGTCACGTCTACACTCAAAGTGGGGTTAGTTTAAAAAGCAGACAGAAAATACCATGTAAAAGCTCACAGTATTTTTAGACTATGCATTGATATATGTAGCTTTAAAAAATTCCATGGTGGGAGTTTTTTCATTTCTGGAAGAAAGTACAGATGTTCAAACTCCAGCATTACCCTCAGCACTAGTCATGTTTTCCAGGTTGGCTTCCTAGATGGACTGTGGCTTCCAGTCTTGTATCTCTGGGATTCCTCTTTAATTACATCAACATCTGGCACAGTGATTTTATACAGTTTTGTTATTACTTTCCCCATTTAAAGTACATACACCATGAAAAATATTACAGGATGGTGACATATATTATCATACAAATGAAAAAGGTTGTGGCTGCAAAATGTCACCTCTGCTTTAATGGTTAAACATGAAGGTTTAAGTCATGGGAGGATAGAGACCCTGATCATAGCTTTGATTTAGTTTTATTTTTCTTACCTCTGAATAAGAACCCTCATCAAACTATAATCAGTGATAACCTAGGCATCCGAGTCAAGCAGAGAGAGCAGTCTTTGGAGCAATGGAGACAGCAAGGAAGTTCTCACAGCTCAGTGATATCTAGCATGGCTGCTGTGGTCCAGCCCTCCCTTTAGCAACACTGGAGAAATGCTACTGAGAGCAGGTTTCAAAGAAGGGAAAGTCAATCATAGTTCTTGTTCATTTTGCTTAAAGATGATAAAGCAGGTAAATAACCCATGTGTTGCACAAAACTGAGTTTTGAGAATGAAAACAGTGCCCAAGGTGATTTTGGAGCAGACAGGAGTGTAACAAAATCAGCTGACAAAAGGTGCCTTCATAGAATTACAGACTTGATCACTTTGGATCACTTCTACAAGTCTTTAGTTGGTAGCCTCAAATTGCAGAGTTTTGTTGTCAGCCTCAAATTGCTCATAAATAAAAAAATCGTCATGCTGTATTTCCATTGTCTTTCTCAATTCCTCATTTAAAACTGTGGCTTTTATACATTTAGTTTTATATGAGGCCTGTGCTTTATGATGTCATGTAAGGTAATTTCTACTATTTCTGCCCAGTTTCTGTCAGAGCTTCCTTAACATGTAGCTCCATGTGCTGCAGATATGATTAGAGATGCCAGAGCTGTATCTCCCTGTTATTAACATGGCTGAGCTGCACATAAAGTCATCTTGCTGGGGCTCAATGTCCAGGGGATTTGCAGGACTTAGAGCTTGAACTCAGTGACTTCTAGGGATACTGGTAAATAAAATGTCTCTGCCAGGCAGATTAAATGTTTCAATTTTAGATTATGAAAGAGGAAAGTAATAGCTGCTAGACAAAGTTCTGTGTTTTAGTTTAATAGCAATTTATGTAATTAAATTATATAATCTAGTGACTTAGAGGTAGATTTCAGGAATTGATTTAAAATAAATGATGAAGAGAATTAATTATTCTTACATTTAACCTAGTTCAGACTGTTCCATAACCCAAAGCAGAAAAGAGGCTTATATGAAATTTTATTTTCTATATTTTTCATTTTATCAAGCAGTCTTACGTGCGTGTCTTTTTCTCTAGTCTGAAAATGGTAAGTGGAATTCACTACTTCTGCAGAATAAGGGGAAGAGCTGAATTCTGAGTAGAGCAGTAAATGTAACTACCTATATTCCTTCCTAACAAGGAATTCCTGCCTGTAATTCAGAGAGAGATGTCCAAAGCTGTCTATAAACACTTAGTCATGAAATAGGTGTTCCAAACATGAAACAGTGATCTTTTCTTTGATAGGGATGCATCTGAATAAAGCAATTAATAAACACTTTTAGTACCCCCAAGCTCTCGGAGCAGTTATGCCATTGTAATGTCTTGCTTCCTGCTCTGTGCTTGCTTTCTCAGAACTTTCAGAGCACAGCTTTGACTTCCTACTGTAGCCTCTCAAGTTTGCCAGAATTTCTGAACTGTAGTCATCTTCATAGCTGCAATCATGGCAAAGTCTCTTGTCTTGTGCTCCCCTGAGAGTGCCTCTTATTGGGATTCTTGGAAAATAAATCAGTGACTGTTTCAGCCCACATTCTAGTGAGTGGTGGACCTCTGTATCCCTTTGGATAGCTCTGTAGTGACTCATAAGTCTTGTCCAATCCTGGCTTTCTTAGCATTTTTCCATTCACTTCAGTTGCAGAACAGTGTTTTTTCTGCACTTCAGCTCTAAGAACATAAGGGAATTCTATTTAGCATACATTAAATTAGCTGACTAAATCTGCGCCTCTTAGTAGGTTATTCACATGGCCGTTCATTTCCTTTTCCTTGCCATGAGCTTCTGAGGTTGGGTGCTGAGCAAGCCAGGCAGGCATCTCCTGGCTGGCCCTTGGCTCTGTGTGCCAGCAGTGTGATGTTCCTCTGGCACTCCACAGATTGCTGCCATGCTCAGCCTGATTTCATTTACCCATTTGCACAGATTTTATTTTGGAAAAGAAATCTGGCCACGCTGATATGTGTAACAATGTGTTGACAAAACCTCTGTGTTGTACTGTGGGAAGTTAGCGGTCTGTTTGCAAAAATGAAAAAGCCAAGTAAAGTATGCAGGCAGGACATAAATTTTTAAAGGTACAAAAACCAACCAGGAATATGGCAGACATTAGACTGAGACAGTTCTCATACAGCATTTCCAGTAATAACGCTTCACTGAAAACCAGTTACAGAAAATATTGTTCCATTACATGTACTCCCGCAGCACAGCTAATGAGACCTTGGGGGCTATGGATTCACCATGACCAGGTTTCTGTAACTAGGAAACCATCGCATCAGTATTGGCTCCCCACATTTTGGGGCAGTAATAGATTTCAGAAATCTGCTTCTATAAGACAGCTTTGTCCTTTCCATCAACAGAGTTCTTTTCAGAGCTTCCTAAACTCTATCTCAGTTTACAATACCTTGTAATTTACTCTATCAAACAGCATGATTTCTCGTAAGAAGTAAAACTGAATGTTGTGATATTTCATAAACTATGAAAACGTATAATCGTCTTTGTATTTTTCTAGTTTTGGGAATTTATTATAAGTGTTGTACTTTGGCAGACAAGCAACCTGAGATATAGAATCATGGGGTGATTAAATCCAGTTTATTGGAAGTTTTTTTTCATCTTAAGATTCTCATCAGATGTCTAAGGGCAGATCTAAATGACAGCCAAACAAAATGCTGGTTTTGAATGCTTTTTTTCTGCTCCCTCTGAAAGACTTTATAAAGTGAGTAGTGTAAATTTTAGTTTTGTTCTGGTTTTGAACACAGCATGTTCAGGCTGTACTTATCACCTGCTCTCTTGTGCACAACCTGCCTGGGTCTGTGTGGATAGTCAGGCTGTACCTGGGGTTCCATTGATGTCAGGTTAGGTTTTACTCTCTTAGGTGTTTCTGGCCACAGCCCAGCCTCAGTTGCTGGGCTGTCCTGTCCATGTTGAAGAGAAAATCCTGTCAAATTAAGCCAGATTTCATCCATGTAAAACACAATATCCATCTGCTGCGACAAAGTTTAGCAATCACAATGATGTGATTGTTTGTGTGGTATAAAAAGAGCAAGTCTCCTGATCCGAGTCCTGAAAGCTGTCTTGTATGCATAAACATTACTATAAAACAGTCATTACAGAGGGGAAGGCTTAATTGTTTGGAAAAAAAATTGTATTTTTAAAATACAATGTTATAGCTGGAAATTTTTATCAGCAGATTTATCTATTTGGCAAGAAAGACCTATTTTGATGAAAAAGATTGATCTGAGTGATGGAATCTTTATTCTGAAGGAGAGAGTGTAAGCAGTAAGTAGCAGAAATATTTTGTGACTCTTATTATATTCTTAAAATATTTAAGACTCCAGCATAGCGTGCAGCAGAAATCTCAGGCTAAGTTAATGTGCTTAATACTACCAGCTTCTGTAATGGCTAGAGCTCAATTTCTGCAAAGGGTTACCTGCCTTACATTGTTAATATTAATTTGGCTTTCCCCCCACCCCTTTCCCAGTTAAAATTACCTACACTAACTCATTGAACAAAATACTGCTCTATGACTTCTCTGAGCTGAATCTAATGTGCTGATGCTTTTCTGTATTTACTGTACCTACTGCATTCTTCCAACTTTCACTTCCATCTGGTGGGTGATAGAGAAGAGTTGCTGATCTCAACTAAAAACAGCTCTCTAAGGCACTTAAAAGTAAAAAATCTGAATGTTAGATTAGATTAAAAATATAAAGCTGCATTTCATTATCACAGCCAGCATTAAATTTCACATGTTCCACTATTAAATGGAGCTTTCTGTGGCTTTCACCCTTTTAAAATTTGTCCTTTTTAAATACTAGAGGTTACTTGAGAGATTTTTTTTTTCAAACAGGGCAATGTCTTAGCAAACCTATGCCTGAAAGGTGTGTCTTTTTGAGGATAATTAACTGCTGAGAAAACACAGCTTTGAAAAGATATAGCAATCAACAATGGCAAAATGTTAATTAAAAAGCTGTCTTTATATCTGCAACTGATTACATTTCTGTGATTATTTTTTCATGACAGCCAAGAAATAGGTGCTCACTTGTTAGCAAAAAGAAATTGTAATGACAGCTGTGAATCATCACAGTTGCTGAGAGGTTAATTCACAAACCAGGTGGTACTAGGTGTAGTTAAAAAAGTGTGCCAGGCACTGTAGGAGCTCTTCCACAAGCAGTCAGGAGAAACCTTCTCTAGTAGCATGCAGCTGTGTCAGCTGGAGAGTCAGGGTAGGTGAGTTGTAGCCTTCACAAAGAGCTTGAGAAAGTAACCCTTGATTGCACTGGCTTTGACCTGACTTCTAAGTGTGCAAAACATTGAAGGAATAAACAAAATGAATCAGCTGCCAAGTGGAGGAGTTGATCACTTTGTGTTCCTGAGAAGTGATTCAGGTAGCTTCATTTTTTCTGTACTTTACTTGCTTTAAAAACAGCAACAACAAACCAAAATTCCACACCAAACACTGCTTCTCCCCAATCAAAACCCCCACCTGAATATATATATATACATGTTAACCAGATTTTTGGGATGTTTGCCCTCATAGAGCTTATTTGTGACAAAGTGAGTGTCTGCATTTGCAAATCTTGCCCACGTATATTTTCCAGAAAAAAAAGCAAATTGATAAGTATTAACTAGAGCAGAAATAAAAATTGCCAAAACATTTCCTTTTATCTTTTTGAAATAATCATAAAGAGCTTTTTCTGCAAAATTCTATAGTTTGTTTTTTTTTTTAGTGGGATTTTTACTTATGGGAAAGGACTTGACCTCTTGATAAAAAATTACCAAATCCTCTGGATTCTAGAAATCTAGAGGAATGTGGGTGGTGTTACCACCAAATCAAGATAACTAAATATATCAGTTCTGACCTTGTTTATCCTTATTAGAACAGAACTCTTCAGAGATGCCAGTTACTGCTGTAATAAATCTTGAGGAGGGGAAGTTTTATTGTTTTCTGTTAAAGATTTTTAAGAACAGGTCTTGCAAGCCGACTCCTGAAGTTTATGGATTAGAGATGTGACACACGAAATCCCACAGGTAAATTCCCTGTGCCTCTGGGGCTGTAAATCTTCCAGTATTTAGACTGGTGGTAAAAACTATAAAATAAGTAACTACTAGATTTTTTTTTTTTTTGTATGTGCCAGCATTTGTGGCACTAAAAATGTGATCATTAGGGATTACTTAAAGTGCCTCTGAGTTTCTTTGTGCAGGTCTGTGTGGTGTCACTGAACTACATTTACCCAACAAAATCGATTTTACAGGTGGGTCATTTTGGATCAAAATGACAGACCTGTTTATATAGAGTTTTGTAAGTTATAAAGACATAATTGGGCATTTTCTATGAGCAGCATCTGAGAAGGGTTGTGTTTTATTAATTCTGAAAACAGTAAAGCGTGCACAAATAGTTTGCATTAGCCTTTGAAGTCTGTTTTCCTAACATCTTGAATTCTGCTTTGGCTTCCTGGCTTTGTGACAGAGATGCTCTCTGTAATCATTAAAGAGTGGTAGCAACTACACTTGAGCCCAGCTGCTTCAGTGAATCCAGGTGTTGGTACATGGTTCTTATGGCTTCCACAAAAACTGTAATTTAAAATTGACCAGAATGAAGTAGTCTCATTTGTAACATCAGTCATAGAACACAGTCCCTGCAACGTCTGCCTGCTAGAAAACTTACAGGGTTAAAATTGTGTGAATTTGTTCTGTATTTCTATAAAATAGAGCAAAAAAAAAAAATTCCAAACTTTATGCTCATAAAGTTTGGATTCATGTTCTTTTGTTCCCTCTCTCCTCTCATAGAAACTTAATAGGCGCTTAAAGCATTGCAGTAAGTCGAGCGGGACTGATGCTCTTCCATGCTGCACAGATGTGTGGGGTTTTTTCTTAGCTGTGATTCTCATCAGGTAGTTTGGACTCAGTCTACTAAGTTATGTAGCAGAGGAGAAAAGAGAAGAATCTTGCTTGTGAAATGAGAGACATTGGAGTTTAAGACCAAATAACAAATGGGGAAGGAGAATTGAAACTTTGTTGTCTCTTAAAAAAAAAAATTCTGGTGGGTTGTTTTTTCCCCCCCCGCATAACCATTTCCTCCATATTTATTAGACTATAATTTACATGTTCTGTCACATAATTTTTTATTGAAAAGTCATATAAAACATGATTTTTTGGTTTTGGGAAATTTTAATCTAAAAATATTAAGGTTTTGCTTTTTTAAACTAGATTACTTATTTCTAAAGCACTTTTGAATTCTGTTGGGTTTTATGAGGAAGATTTTCACAGCTGTATAGTAAGGTATTCCCATTCAAATTCAGCTGTAGTTGAACATTGAACTCCTATTCTTTGAAAACTTCCCAGAATACATTTGAGTATTGAGAAAGGGCTGCATGGCTCCCTGCAAGCTTATGCAATGACTGGAACATTCAGAAAGCAGCTTAATTTGTGGCTTCTAAAATCAATGTTTGTGAAAATGAATAATAAAATGTGGTGAAGGATCTAACACTGTTTTAAGAATTACAATGATGAAAAATTATGAGAGAACTTTAAAGAGTGGAACAGCCAAAAAAACCTAAGCAACAACAAAATTCCAAGTCAACTGAACTGCTGATATTGGTGTTCTATAATTAAAAAAAAAAAAAAAAAATACATACACCCCCACCCCCCAAAAACCCCAACTCAAAACCAACTCAGACCTGAGGTTCTATAGTTTTTTAAACCCATGAATGCTACTTTTAATATGAATGTGAAAACTCAAAGTGGCTGAATCATGTGTTCCCCCAGTTTAATAAACATATAAGCAAACAGAATATACTTGTAAAACTCTGAGGTACAATTGCTCTTTTTAGATTAGCCTGACAAACCAAAAATTTTTCCTGTTTATTAAGGATTTTGTTTTCACGGTGGGTTGTAGTTTGGACAAACTATTTCCCTGAACATCCTTAGAAAAATGAAATTTAATGTATATTCTAGAGTGTATTTTTGGGGCGAAAAAGTTTTATAAATACTCCATGCCTGTAGGACAAGAAAATTGCAAAATTAGAAAGGTGGAGAGGGGAATGCAGCAGTGAGCACAATGCCAAATCCCCAAGAAGCAATGCTTCCCCTACATCCCATCTTGGCAGTGGTATGGGAACTGTTGTCACCTTGGGGCTCTTATCACTTCCTGGGTGACATCTGCTTACAACTAATTTTACAGTCATCAGAAGAATAATTTTTTAAAGGCATTTGTTACTCTAGTTCCCTTCTGATATACTATGTATTCGTAATCTAACTCAGAGTTAGGCTGGGAATTAAGTGGCTTTGATGTAATGCATTGAAAACCCATATGGGCAGTGGTCTCAGGGTTCTCTGATGCCTGGCACTTTGCCCTGGCTCATGTTTCCACAGATACGCTAGAGATGAGTAAAAGGACACCTTTCCTTCAGCCTGAAAAAAGCTGATGGAGCATTGCTTTGGTATGAAATACAAAGACCTGTCTATGAATTATGCAGTGGAAACTATATGGGAGAAATTAATACTGTAGCTACAACTCTCCTTCTGCTGGGTCTTGGCAGTAGTTCCAGGTTATTCCTGTGCAGAAGTGTTGTGTGTTACTGACTGAGGGGAAACTTCAAGGCCCCATGCAGGTCTGGAATATTGCTTTAGAAAAATTCAGTCATGTCAGACCAAGTAAAACAGTAATGCAAGAACCATAACAGGAACAGCAGCAACATTTGCAGTGTCTGCCTGCCTGATCCTCTCCTGCTACTCTTCCCTTTCACTCCTGAGCACCCGATAGCAGTCAGTACCTCTTGGTTTTGTTTGTGCAACTGCTGCTCGCATTCTGATTAACTTACTGAGAAAAAAAATGAAAAACAAAAACCTCCAGAAATTGAACAGTTCCCACAACAGCAAGAGTGGAGTTTAAAAGTGAGAACTGGAGAGAACTTGGATAATTCATGTCACCTCCTTAATGCTTTATCTGAACTTCTAGCTCTATTTTTGTTCAGCAGTTTGAGCAAAGATTGAATTATGACGCATGCAGTTTTCATCTAAAGCTGCACTCAAGTCATGAATGGGTAGGATAGGATTTGCTTTTGTGATGGCATTATAAAAATAGCACTGTCTGGAAGCAATTTGAAGAGTCCCTACAACATGAACAGCTCACTATAAAGGCTTTCTGATTTATAAAATATTTGCTATGCCATCAGACTTAACTCCTTGGTGACTGTAGACGTGTAGCAGTTGACAAAATGCATACAGTGATGTGGTCTAGCAGGAGAAAAGCCATGAAGGACATAAAGTTAAGATATAAAGTCAGAGATATGAGTATTCCAAGGATGTGAGGATAAACTATTCATCTAAGTAGCATATTGCAGATTAAATGTCCTAAATATTTGTGGGGTTTTACTAAATATTATATAAATATCATATTTACGGACATGCACAAAACTGAAATACATGTATGTTTCATGCTTTAGATACATTTTTCATAAATATTAACTGGGTTTGCAATCCAGAAAGTATTTCTACTTAAACTGTTAATCACTGTCCCAAGGGCACTTTCTTTAGAGAGAGCTTGGAAATGCCTTGCTGTTTATGCACAATAGGGACACTACAAGTAGGTGTGTAAAACAGCATCTGCAAGCAGTTTGTGGCCTGCTAGAGCTGCAAACTTCTAACTGTGCCCAGGGATGTCACTTCTTGTAACAACACTGAAAGGACTTTGCTCTAAAACTTTGGTTTCTCGATTGCATTTTTAATATAAGTAAAAGATGCTTTGCCTGGAAGTAGCTGGTAAGATTATTATTCTTAGGCACGTGTTGTCTGAGCTGCTCCTGAATTGAATTGAAGTCCATTGCAATTTCTCTTGTCGCTCTTAAAGAAAAGTGAACTGTTGGTTTGTGTTCCCTTAAAATTCTGTGTGAACTATGCCAGCTGAGAAGATGATTGCTGAATATTCCAGTTGCTCCAGGCAGCTAAGGCCACTGCCTCAGCAGTTTTCCCAAGCCAAGTTGTTTGTCTTTGTGGTCAGTGAGCTATGGCTTGTTTCTCTTTTCCAGTGTATTTTTGACTTTAATGTACAGCTTTTTCTATTCCTTTTTCCTTAAAGAATCATGAATTGCAGTGTTACTGTGCTGAGAAAAAGAATGGTGTCCCATTAAAGGCCAGGTGGCTGAGGCAGGCAGGGCCAGTGTGAGGAAGGGGAGCAGCCACAATGCAAGTGCTCCAGACAGCGTAGCACAGAGAGGGCTTGGATGAAGAGAAGTTTACTGCATGTCTGCATAATCTACACTGAGGAGGACATCTTTGTTGCTTTCCTATGTGACTGGATAGATTGTCTTCTTTGGCTGAAAAGCAGCAGGCAGAAAAAAGAAGTATATTAGAGCAAGCCAGAGGTTTCAGGTTCTATGAGAAGGGAAATACACATTTGTGGGGAGCATATCTTATTGCATAACCTCTGCTTAGCAGCTAGAGGAGAAAGCAAGCACTTTCTCCAGGCTAACACCCATCCAGCACACGACTTTTGCTTCAGTCTGAGAAGCTCATGAAATAACCATTTACATTGTACAAGTTTTCCATGTGAGCTGAAAGAATAGCTCAGCTTTATGATTGCAGCTATTACTTTCATCCACTGTCAAAGCTGAGTTCCAAAAAGGTCTGTGTTTAGTCTCCAACGAATGAAAAAAAAGTTCCCCACTCCTACTGAAAACTCTCTCATCTTTTCCAAATAGTTTCTATGTGAAACAGAAGATGTGTCTGAGCAGTAGAGGTGGAAGCAGTTATGCTATGCCTTGGCTACAACGGGAATTTGCAGAGAAGTTCTCTCTGTCTGGAATTCAGGCTTGAGTAACATGCACATGAAAAGGCAGGATAACAGAAGGAAGCCATGTCCCCTGTGTCTCTGCTCCCTGCTTAGGGATCCACATGAGCAAAGCCTGAGTGAACTTGAAAGTGCTTTCCTTTAATGAAATATTTCCTGCTTTATGTAATAGCTATTCATCTTTATTTATATACCACTAAAGCACTTGGTGGAGGGTATTTAATTAGGAAAAAAAAATTGCACCTTTAATTTTGCTTCTTATTTAAAATCAGTTTTAAAAATTGGAAGTGCAGGCATTTTAGAGTTACAATTCTTTAGAGTTTTAAAGAAACTTGGTGGGGTTTTTGTTATTTGAAAGTAGTAATAAGAATTGCCATATGGTTGTGAAAAAATTTTTAGGTTATTCCAATCTAAAAACTGGAATCAAAACTGCATTGTGTTCTTACAGTTGTTCATACTTGTACAGGAGCAGTTTATGAAGCCATTGTCTATGAGAGGTGGGAGTTTTCCACAGATCTCCATCAGGTACAAATAGGTCTGCCAAGAACAAAGCAGAGGAAATCAGTCTCTGGTTGCTCAGTGCTCTTTAACAGCTTTAGTGTATGGCACTCAAGTTCTTCTGCATTTCAGAAGAGAGGAGTTGGTTGCAGCAGTGCTCTGGCCAGATTCCAGCAGGGAACTCCAGAGCTCCATCTGCCAACTCCCTCCCACAGCTGCAAATGGGCAGTTCTTGCCTAAATAATGCACCCACCCACTGCAGACTCTCTCCTGTGCACAAGTACATGAAGTATGCACAGTTTAAGTGTCTTCATGCCTAGGTCTAAATAATCTTCTTGTGACAGCACAGAAGCTTCTCATCATTTTGTGTTACATGGCGTGGATGTTTGACTTCTACCAAAATTTCCAAAATGCTGAATTCTTTTTCTTTTCCTCCTCATCTTTGAGCAGGATTTTGGCTTTAGAGAAATCTTTTACTCTCTATCCAGTTCAATATTGAAGAGGAAACTGGCAGAAATTTCTTTTGTAGCAATGTCTAGAAGTATAGAAGTGCAAAGTGAAGTTCTGTTATATAGGAGCTGGCAATCTCTGTGAGGGAAAGCAGAGAAGGCCTGACATCTCTCAGCCTGAGGATACTGGAAGGAGGGAAACTTCTCTCTCCATCTAAGAGTAGGATTTAGGTTTTGCATCAGACTTTGACTTTTGAAGACCTGCTTTGAAGAAGTAGTCATTGTAGTTTTACCTACAAGAAATCTATGTTGCTTCTCATGCACAAAACAAGATGTATGTTTTTAGCAGGATGTGACTGAACATCTTTTCCAGGCTCCCAGGAAAGAAAATGTTCAAGTTAAAAGAGACAAAGAGGTGCAGTTCAACAAGGGCTCCTGATCTGAAAGACATTTTTAGACAGGGACACAAGGCAGTGTTAGTCTGACATGATGAACATCATGGGCCAATGGTTGCACTGCCTTTTCATTTTTGCTGTCTGCAAACCAGAGAATTTAAGCCAATTTACCTTGACCATTAGTGTTATGTATATGATATATGCAGGTGTTTTATGACTCCAAAATAAGGAACAAACATCTTTATTTGGTGTTGAAAGTATATTTAAGATTACTGTTTGAATGTATGTTTCTGTTTCTGCTGCTACAGAAACAATTGCAGAGCCATTGCCATGCTGCTGCTTCTACAGTCTGTAGCTGAATATAAGTGAAGGAAAATGAAGTTCCTTATCTCTAGTTTTCAACAGATTTTGTTTTCCCATTTCCCCAAGGTTTAAGAAAGCAATTGCTCTTTGGCGGTCAAATTTGCAAGCAGATTTCTTTGGCATATGTGCTTCTGGCATAGCTGTATGTTGATAATCAATTTTACAACAGAATGAAAATAAGAAATAGATGATGGTAATTTAATATTTCCTTGATAATAAAAGGATTATTCAGTATCTATTTTTGTACTCTAGTCCCAGATTTATGTTAATTGTTGCTAGACTCCCACAGAATACAATTATTTATAAACTCTTGTCAGAAAAATCAGTTAAAAAAAAAAGGTAGTTAAAAATCTGAGCATATCAGGACTTTCACAGCGATAGGGTTTCACCCTTGGATTATGCTGAGAGTTGTCACTCAAGAGATGCCTGAAAGCTTAAGCAATTTATTTTTTTTAAAGTTTTTTTTCTACTGGGAAATAAGAAGTTGTTTCAGGCTTATGTCATAATCCATCCAAGTGGGTATGGAAGCAGGCAAGTTCCAAAATCACTTTAAATTAAAAATCAGGCCAATGATAGTTTGCATTCCCTGCAAGCAAAAATTTCTCAGTATCCAAATATAGCTTTAAAATACATGGCCCCAAGGAAGGATTAGTACCATCTTATGATGAATATGATTAAATAGAAGAGTCTATTTGAAGTTCCTCTGGAATTTGCCACTCCTGTATTTGTACACCTTTAGCTACTCCTGGAGGAAAGTGAGCGAAAGGAATTTTCCTGGGATTTGTATTGACAAACTTCTTTTCTAAGAGCTAAGGAGTCTTAAATTACTCTAAAATTTATTTGGAATATGAAAATGTGAGTCTATGCTCTTTTATGAAATTTATCATATTGCTGATAAACAAAATATTGAGACATTTCAACAACAAACCCAGAGAAGCTATCAGTCTTGTAATGCAGTAGAAGGTTTGATGAACTATTGACTAAATGGTTTCTATTCTGAATGTTTAATAAAATGAGTGGTAAGAATACACAGTTTAATCTCCAGGTTTTGTGAGATGTAGCAGCCTGTGGATCAGGGTCTTGGCAGAAAATTAATGCATTTGAAACTTAATGTGAAAATACAAGAGGGCATGGCAGGCAATGAATGTTCAGAGAGCTGTGTACTGTGGTGTTTTGGTAGATGATGGCACCATGTGGCTCAATGGATCTTCTCCCTCCCTCATTTGGATGAGTCCTCATATCCCCAGGACTTTTGTCTGAACAATTATTGCCATGGAAATCACCAGGCGAGCAGTTCTGTAAATGATTGGTACCACAGTGATGGTCTTTGGTACAGAGGTGGAATTTTTGTGACTGCTAAAACTGTTGTAGACAATAGGTACACCTAAGAGATCAGGAGATTGTGTTTCCTTATTTGATGCTGTCCTCATACTTCATTCTGTTTGTATGGATTCTATAAGTGTGTATAAATAGATGGGTGTAGAGTGTATATAAGTGAATTTCATGAATGGAAAATTCTAATTTGGCAGCATAATAGGCAAAATGATTGGGAATTGAGGAGATTCTGTCAGGACAGTAAGACCTCAGATTTTTTTTCCCCCCTTTAATTTAACCAGACATAATACTTGTGAGATATGTCATCTTGATAATACTTAAATATAAAATCTATCTTTTATGAGAACAGACTCGGTTTTAACAGGTATAGATCAAGCTGTTAATTTACGTACTTACCCTAATTCAGAGAGACAACTTTAAAGCATGTTTCAGCCTCCAGGGCATCTTTTGATGGATTGTTATGACAGTTTATGTACTAATAACACTTGTTCACTAGAAAATGATTTTGAAACCGTAGATTGCCTATGTAGTCATCCCACAACTTAACTTTCAGTCCTTGTAAGAATCAAATACATTGTTTCAGTGTCACAATATTTGTGTTTATTTATGAACCCTCTGAATCCCCTCGTCTCCCCAGAATTACTTCATTTAGGCATCTAAATAAGCTGATGTTTATTTTAAGCCAATTAGGGTAAATCATATTTGTAACTCTAGAAAATCAAAGTGAAGTGATCTTGGGCAGGGTTATGAGAGATGAAAGGTCAAGCTGGTGACTATAAGCTGGGTGGGTTTTACAAAATAGAGCAAATTCATTTAATAGCATAGCTTTAAAAGTTCATGACCTTAAAAATTCATTCAGATTGCTGGTGTCTCCTTTGTAATTTGACAGCTGCAGAATCCATGATAGCATACAGGCCTCGTGTTTACTGTGAAAAGATTGAATAAAATTTGCTATTTGACACTTCTGCTACTCTTAACACTATCATGAGTGCCTCTTTCCTCTTGACTGGCTACAGTATTTATTTTTTACAGTGGAAAACCATGGCTGATGGTGAATCATCAGACCAGCAACTACTGGCCTTGTCTGTAATGATGCAACTGGTAGTCAGATGCATCTGAAAGGCAGTCATTATCTGAAGCAATGCTAAAATTACAGTGTTCTAGACAAAAAAAAAATAAAATCAGATGCCACAGTAAAAAGGTTGCATTGTGAGCAGCATACTTAGGTTACTCAGGATACTCTGAAAATTATCACAGAGTGATGGATCATTTCTTGTTTGAAGCAGACGGGGTTGTTCATATGTAAGTATTCCGAGGAACCACTGAGGAGCTATAGACATGATGTGTCATATTTGCCCTATAATTTTACCACCACATCCTATATTGCTGCGCAGTTGACTTTAAATTACAGTTTTAGATGTGGTCCTGATGTGTTAAGGTTAAAGTGATCTATATTTAGCAAGTGTAATGGTTTTCAGGATAGCATTTCTCAAATGTTTTTTAGCATATTACTCTGTCAAAAGGCAGGGCTTGAAACAGGTTTGTGCAGAATTCAGTGTTTAGAAGTT
>VRYO01002782.1:2210474-2235946 GCA_009812075.1 Sialia sialis | reverse complement strand
ATGTGCGGCTTATAATCAGGTGCGGCTTATAATTGTGAAATTACTGTACTATTAATACCTTAATTAAGATCTGTTCTTAGTCTGCTCCTCAAATGCTTTTTAAACTCAAACTAGAAACACAAAGTGCTTTGATGCACTCTTAAATTACTTATGCTTTCTGTTGAGTCACATCCTGCCCCTTTCTTGAAGGAAATGAACATTGGAGACATTAGATTTTATGCCAGCAATGTTTAATGTGAAACACTTGGTCCTAGCAGACCTCACTTTCTTGCTCATGCTGATTTTGCAGATTTGTAACTGCACTTATTTCAATGGCGCTAGTGAGATTTCATCTTGGAGAGCAAAGCTGTGTTTACAAAGGGTAAAATGCAATCTTCAAAATGTATTAACAATGGCTTTGGGGAAAGCAAGAGTTTTTCATTTTTCACTCTACATGGAGATATCCATAATTTCTACACCAGGCTCCTTATGCTAGCTGGGAAAGGCAGTATGAATTCATTAATGCCTGGATAGAGGAGGTTGTTCTCAAAAGAAAGCTTGAAACAAATAATTGTAGTGTAAGTTTATTTTATTGGCATTGGTAATTAGGCATAACCATTGCTGTGAAGTTCGGTAGGTGTTTTAGAGACATAAATAAAATTAAATTATGTATTTTCTGTCTATGCAAATTAATCTGCAGAGATCTGTTTTTTAATGAGACAGAGCTCAAATTTTTTCTATCATTAACCAGATCAAAATGTCACTTTGCAAGATGACTTTTAGTTAAACTCCTGAATGGTTTCATGACTGCCTTGAGATTTCAATTAACTTTTTATTACATGGAGTACAGTGTTTTTAATAGCCAAGAGAAGAATGAGCGAACATTGTAACACAAATGTCTCACTCAAACGGAGAATTAAAAATGGGAAATGTTAATGCCACGGTGGTCTATGAGGTGAGTTGTTCATGGTTGATCTGTGATGATAAAAGCAATCATCCAAAAAAAAAAAAAAAAAGATGGGAGGGAGAGGTGAAGTTTTAGGGAATTTGATGACAGATGCCTTGAAGATGGAGAGATGCTTCCTTATTTTGGACTTCAGAAGCAGCATAGGAGAAACAGTCAGCAGAATGTGTCCAGTTTGTGGCAGCTGACAGGGAGGAGGTGACTCTGAGGTGACTCCAGAGAAAAGGGCTGTGCCCCGAAGTTTGTTCCAGACTTTTCATTCTGGTCATAACACAGTATTTCCCTTCGGGTTCAGGTTTCAAACTCTTGAATGAATTTTTTAACAGTCTTGAGACTTTGGACACATAAATTAGAGTTTATAACAACTTGCTTTTTAAAGATGTATATGAGGTTGAGCTCTTGCCCATGTTTGCTCAGCAAAGGTATTTATTTAATTAAGCTATGAAATATGACTGCCTCACCTTGCTTTAAATTTTGTAGGTACTTTTAAAGTCAAGAGGCATGCAAAAAAGGATCTATTCCATTTTATTTTTTCATACAATGATAGAATGGTTTGGATTGGAAAGGACCTTAAATGTCATCTTGTTCCAACTCCTCTGCCATGGGCAGGAAGACCTTCCACTAGACGAGGTGGCTCTAAGCCCTATCCAAACCTGGTCTTGAATATTTCCAGGAATGGGCCAGCCACAGCTTCTCTGGACAACTTGTGCCAGGGCCTCACTGCCCTCACAGTGAAGAATTTCTTCCTAATATCTAAGCTAAACCTGCCCTGTTTCAGATTGACTCTATCTCCCATCATCCTATAACTAAATGCCCAGGTTTTTCCTATATTAAGGTGTAAACCATATTTATAAATCTTAAAAATTTACGTTTCTAAAACAGCAGATTTCAAAATGTACAATCTGCACTGTTTCTTGAAAACATATTAAAAAGGTAAGACGAATGAAGCATTCTTTAGAGAAAAACGTATGTATTTTAGAATGTTTGGGGCTGCACATGCTCAAAATAAAATTGTTCTTTCCTCATCTTTTTCTTTCTGATTTCCTCCACTTGGGCATAGTTGTGGAGAAGCTTAACCACTCTGGAATACCAGACTACTTTGGTAGGAACATAAATGATGACAGATGCAGCTATTTTGGGGACTGAAAACTGCTAATCCTTGTAATTGTAAAAACACATGAAACTCCATAATGGCTTTTTTGTACACTGAAATGAAGATGTCCACTTGCACTTGCCTCTGAGCTTAACCTTAAGAACTCGGGGTGATCAGACTTCCCAAGAAACTGCAATACCTCAAAAAAGAGCACTTAAATCTGAATTGTGAAGTTGACTTTTTCTTAAGTAGTTGATGTCTTTCTTAAGTAGAATTAAGTTTAGAAAACAATGTTTACTGAGGTAGAAAAAGCATCTTTATGATCCAAATTAACTAGCTTAGTCTGTTTTTCTGAAATGCAAACAAAACAGCATCTTTACTTGAATTACAGCTGTTCAACAATGTCTGATTGTACACCAGAGGAAATATCTTGATTGAATGGAAAACCTGGACATTTAAAATGGCTCTTCTGGCTACCATTCCCCAGTTGCTATGCAGAACTACTGTTTGTTAAAAAAGGAATATTGAAATGTTTGTGGATTAATGTGACTTTCCATATGACTTGTCTCAGATTCTGTACTTGGCACAAGGTAGTTTTTAGCTGCCTTTTCTTTTTCCTCTCCAACCAAATGAGCCTCCAGCCCTCATTTGATATTACTGCAGGACTGGTTGAAATAGAGAATGTTTATTATTAGACTACGAGTATATGGTGGAATTTTCAAAATCCCTTTTGATTTTTTTTTTAATGGGTTAAAAGGCACACTTGTAAAATTATTTGAAAATTAAATAAGAGGAAAGCCAGTTTCATCTTCTCCATTCATATTTGCTTTGCAGAAATTAGAGGGACAATAAAAGAGTCAGGTCTAACGCCTGAATAGGACTGTTGCTTTGCAAATCTGGTTTTAAACAGTTGCATTTTTTCTCCCTTACCTACCAGTGTGAATATCTAACCTTCCTTTTCTTCCTTTTGCAAAGAATGTATGACAGTGGTATCTTGGATATTGGGAGATGTTTAAGCAGTAGGGGAGAAATGTCATTCAGCTGGCGTTAGAGTGGTTATTTATATTTAAAACCAGGAAAACCCACTAAAACCCCGTACCCTTCCAAATAGCCTTTTCATGTAGAAAGCTCAGTGGTTAGATTCATCATTTTCATGTTTTTATTGGATGCTTTTTGCATGTCTTTAAACACAGTTAATAGCCTTGGATAACTTCATAGGATGGTTTGCAGTTAGCTCTGTGAGTTTTTCATGCTCAGACCTTCCCAGCTCCTTTGCAGTCTGTTTTCATTTGCTTAGTAGTTTTTTGGTGACAGCCTACTGTTAGTTTCAAAATCTGGATTTTAAATGTTTGTTAACAATATTAGCAATGGCTAGTGTCCTCAATTTGGATGCAATTAAAATATATTTTTATATGTATCTCTCACTCTATCTGTAAGGATCGGGATTCTTTGAACTATTCTATCCTACAACCACCAATAATTGATGCTGCTGCTGTTTGAGGTCTCTTGACTTCTTGGCAGCCTGAGAATCCCTGGTAGGCCAGCAGTGGCTCAGGTAACTTCAGCAATACCAGAAACATGTACAGAGATTTAATTTGGGTCATTGCTCTTATGTAAAATGAAAGGGGTTGTTTGTTTGTTTTGTAGAAAATCTGGAAATTCAAATTTTTACTTTTCTTGAGTAGAAGTAATTTCAATTTCCATCTTACTAGAAATTTACAGCAGTGGAGGAAATTTTCTCTTGGATGTATTGTTGCAGTCTGTGCTAAAACTATATGGTCTTTTTAAAGTTCTGCCTGAGCTTGAAATGTTTACTACTATGGCAAAACTTACTACTATGGCTGTCTCCAGGTTAAAAAAAACCACTTAAATAAACAGGCTGAAATGGATCAATTCAAATTGTGGCTTGGAAGCAACTGAATTGAAGAAGAAGAGTAAAAATTAACTGGAAAACTCTTTTGTCCTCAGGGTGTTAGCATGAAAGGTGTTGCTCCGAAATTCAGAGTTAGCAGGGAACAAGGAGTCCCCAGAGCATTTTATTTCAGACAGACATCAATACTTGATTCTCATTCTTATTGTGGAATTCTACTCCACATAAATGATTTTCAAATATTAAAAACTCACTCCTCAATGGATTGACTTTTAAAATGTGCCATCATTTTTTTTCTTAATACTGTGCAAACTAAGACATAAAGTTAATGACTTGTGAAAGGGTAGTGAGCTCCCAGGACAACCCAAAATGAAATCCTGGTGTACTGATACTGAATAGGTCTCTGTTTTCCTTGTGCTATGATTGGATCGAGATGCTTGCAGTTTTTACTGTACCAGTAAGTGAACTAACAAAGATCTGAACTTTTTTCTTAATTTCTTTAGTTCCATAATGACTTGGATCAAATATTCATAGCTAGTTCCTGAGAAAAAGCTGCTGGAATTACAAAAAATGTTTTTCAGCATTTGAACTGCACCCTTGTTGGTGTCCCAGTGTGATCTGGGATAGTCTTGTTTAATGGTGCTAGTATGGCCATTCCTAGATCTGTGAGAACAGTCATAAAGTTGTACCACAGACCTCCTCCGTGCCCCAGCTTAATGAAGTAAATCCTAATGTCTGCACTGCTCGAAGTCAAAGAAGTTTTAAAACACTTCACAGGGAGCAGGAAAGATGAGTCAATCATGATTCATTTAATTGTGTGGTCCTCCTTAGTCTTGCAGTATTTCACATCTCACTAACTGTACGGTCAAAATTTTGGCAACCCATCTAGCAGTAAGGGGAATAGGCAGCTTGTGCTTTCCCTGAAGTGCAAATCCAGCTGTGATCTCTGAGGATATCAGTAGGCAGGTTAGCATTGGCCCCAGCTAGGTCTGAAATGACATCATTTAAGATCCACTGCTGCTTGTTGACTGCATCACTGCAGTCAGAGGATCAACCTACTACTGTCTGCTGTGAAATGCCAATATTTGATCATTTAGAGTCTCCTCTTAGATGACACACAGCCATTTCCTTTTATTATGTGTGGCTGCACAAGTGAAAAGGCATCTCTTCTATAGGCATAGGTTGGAAAATATGTTACTTTTGAGAAATATTTTGGGTGTCCTTTCATAAGACTTAATATTTCTGCAAATTACAAAGGTTACCATTATTTCCTCAGAGCCTTCTTGGAGTCAGGAATACCTTAGCCATTGAGTCAGAACCTCTTCACATTTCACCTTGTAATAATTTTCCAGTTGCAATGGTTGTCTGTGTTGTTTTTCCTAAACCCTACATATGTAAAAAGAAAAAAAAAAAAAAAAAATCTAATTAAGTGAAAGCAGACTGAAATGTGACTCATCCTGCTTGTCAGGGATTGGTTTGCAGATGTAATTTTATTTTCTATAACCAAAACCTGAGAATAGTTATAACTAGATGAACATGAGATTATGTTTCTGTTCAACTAAATTAAATCTCAATACTTAAAAAAAGTTTCAATAAGAATTATTTTCTTTCAGCCCTCCTATTATTAAGTAAATTTGAGGACTCCCCAAATCAGTCCTGCACTCCTGCGTGTCTCACTAGAACTTAAAAATCCAGCAGGGAATTTTTGAATAAAATAGCAGCTTTTATGTTCCAGTAAGAGGGATTCCTGGTGAATGACTTCACAGCTGTAGTAACCACATTGTTCAGGGGAAAGTGAGGTATTGCTTAGCATAATCCTGAATTTCCAATCTCCCTCTGTCTTTTCTGAGGAACTTTGTTCAGAGACCAAAAAACCCCCATTTTTAACATTGCATTGCTACAGAAATACACAGGATGTTAATTTTTTGATACCTTATAAATTCTTTGGTACCAAAATGTTTTAGCCCACAATCTCTTTGCTTGCTTTTTTATTTTATTAGCCTGGCTGGGAAAAAAGACTTTTAAGTTCCTATGTGGGAGGAGGAGGGAGGGGCAAATAGATTAACATCTGAGAGAGAATTACAAAGCCTGGGAAATAAAAATAGCTTTTGGGACAGCGCTGTGAAGTGAGTCAGACTTTTGGTTAGGGGCTCAGATGAAGTAGGGCTGTGGAAAGGAGACAGCCAGCTGCTGAGAGATGGCCTGATGGGAGAATGCTTGGCCATCTGAGGGAAAGGGGAAATCTCAGGCATGTTTGTTGCATTGAAGAAGATGGGATTTTAAAGTTAGATGAATTATTCCATGTTTCTCAGCTCTCTTAATCTGGCCAGAATTGTGTTTCTTGGAATTTGCAGACCTTTGAATGCCCTCAGTTGGGCACTTGCATGAAGCTTGCACAGAACTGTTTTTGATGCAGTTTTTGGTTCTTGGCTTTTGAGCTGGTCTGAAACAGTTTTGGTTCTCTGCTTGGCTCTGCCCTAGCCCTGACCTAGCCGCTTTCATAAAAATTCAAAGGGATGTATTTGAAACTCTAGTGAGAGGTGGAAACGGGTCCTGAGGAAACAGGACCCTGCCAAACAAGGGATCAATTGTGTCCAATCCCCAGTGAGCCTTTCCGGAATTTCATCACTGGGTGCGGACACCGGCAGCTTCTCCTCATGCTCGGCTCTCTTTCTGAGGAGTAGGGGAGCTCGGAAAACAAGGGGCTGAGTCACACGGATGTGCCCTCCTTTGAACTGGCGTGTGCTGGGCTGCCGGGCTGAGTCCCTCGCTGTCCCCTGGCAGTGCGGGGACAATGGGAGGAGCTGCTCCCTTGTGAGCCACAGCTGTCAGCAGCTCCACATCCAGTACCCAGAGCTAAGACTCAAGCTATCGCAAATCCAAAGCCAAAAGGTTGGTTAGTCTGTTGAAATGTACTATGGGTTTTGCAATTTTAAATTATAATCTGGCCTACAGTCATAAAAAGCCATGAAAATGAGCAGTCATTCAAGAAGATCTGCAGCTGTAGGAGAGTGTTTTGCCCTCAACAAATGTATAAAACGTCAGTTAAGATTAATGAGACTTACACAGGTGCATTGATGACCTTGGGATTTCAAAGTATTTCATTTTTTGTTTGAGTACTAGTGACTGAATTTTCCTGCCTGGCACACAGCTGGCTTTCTTAGAAAAATATTTATCTCCAGTTAGCCATTTCAACCCTTCCCCATTTCCACAATAGGAACAGAGGATTGCACAGATGGACTGTGTTGATTTCACCTGATTTCCCCAAACAAGTCCTGTAATTGCTCATTTAGTTTGAGAATACACATAATTATAAAACGGATTGGGACATTCCATGCATGGGGGGTCGTTTCACAGAAATTCTGTATTCATCAGTTCAAATGTAAAAAAGTAATATTTACATGATTTGTTTACTTTAGAATCCCTTTGCTTTTAAAGGGATACTGTGTCATTCTTAAAGGATATGGAAGAAGTATTCACTGGGAACATTTTCTTGGATTGTTAAATGCTGAAGTGCCTTAGACATAAATTTTCTTTCAGAGTTGGAGGCAATAGGTGAATTTGTAGAATTCCAGGACCAATAGAAATGACTTGGAGAAGGACTAGGTTCCATAGGCCTGGTGTAGATCATGCATGTTTGTTAAAGAAGCAGATCAAACTTCAGTTACATCTGTCCTCAATAATATGGATAGAGTCACTTTCTAATAAAAACAGGAAAAACATTTAGACCACACTTGTCAGGATAAGTATTGGGCACCTATATGTTTAGAGAGGAGTACTGTAGATAAGCCAAGCTATAGGATTAAAGCCTTCCAGTAGCCCCTGTGTAAATGTGAGTGGAAAAATGACAGAACTACTTTTAGTATATCCTTTTTATTGATAGTGGAGAATGATTTCCATGAAGGCTGGTAAATGTCAGAGACTTAAGTTTCAGTAGCAATTACAGTAATTGTTTCTGCAGTTTCTTTGAGTGATTTCTCATCATCATTGGAAAAAAAACATTATTTGGCTTTGAGTTTTCTGACATTGGCTGACCTCTGTGTTCAGGACACTTAGAGCTGACTTGAATCTCACTATGTAAATGTGACACTAAATAAAGCTTGAAAATAAACAATGAAAATAGCCTTTAGATGAATCGAAGGATTTACTGATGCATCTAGTGTTGTAGAAACTAATGGTTCTTTGGGTACAACATACAGAATTTTAAAACCTTACAATAGCACTGAAGGAATAATCCTGTTGAAAGGGATCCAGCTTCATGAAAATAAAGGCATCATTCTGTGGTTACTTAGCTGTTCCTTTCTTTCCTATATGACTTTGGGTAGTGACTTTTTCTTTTTTTGAGTTTGGATACTTTAGTTCCTGCAAAAAGTACATGATTTGACTGTGTTCCTGTTTATAGAGACTCATTCTCTGCCAAAGAAAATATTTGTCTGTGTGCCACTCCAACTAAGTACTTCCTGTAGTCTATGTGTGTATTAGGTTCAGCTTGGCCTTTTGATGGTCTGTTGGAGACTATATATAAGATAGTGGGCTTTTAAAATTCCTTGTTATAGGTCTAGCAGCAAACATTCAAAAAGCCACTGCAAGACTGTCATAGCGACATTGTATTGTGGTCTGATATCCTCAGTCTGGTGTTACGGAGAGTGTAAAAGGCTCCATCTGCCTTGCTGGTTTTTCTACCAGAATCTGTGTTTTGTTCTTTTGCTAGTGACAGGCAGGTTGCTTTCCTTTGCCATAGTAGAAGTCCTGTTCCAGGAGATGCTTTAGCAGATCAGTGGGCAGAGTTTCTTCTAGTACTGATCCTGAGGCTGTAGTGCAATGAGTTCTTAGTGGTCTGGTGGTCCCCCCACCACTGGAAATGGTTTTATTCTACAATTTGGGTGATTTTTCAGGGGCCTAAAGATTCTCCTTCATGGCTATAGATAGTATTTTTAAACATCTGAGAAGAGGTTAGGAGTAACTTTTACTCCCTCCTTTATCTATTTTCTACACATTAGAAACCTCACAAGATGATTCAGAAGGGCTGGTGTACAAGCCTCAATCTAACGTTTCAAAAAGACTAAAAAAAGAAAAAGAGAAGATAAATAAACTGGGTCCTGGAGAACGACTAAGCCCTAGGGATATTTGACTAAATGCTGATGACTTTTAAAGAGTTTGCTATATTGTTGAGTTAACATCTGCATGGAACCCTGCGACTTCAGTGGCGCTTGTGACACTTTTTGAGAATTCCTTAGGGAGTCTTGCAGGTAAGGATTCCTGACAGGACTTTACCTCTGACTGGATTTGCTTAGGGGACCCACATGGAAAGCACCTTAGCTGATGGAGATAAGCGTGGTGAGAGAGATCTCTGGGGTCTGCCCAAATTTTGTGTGGGGCTTTTTCACACATGGCTCAGTCTGTGTGGGCTGTGCTCTGTGTAGCAGTGGCCAGATTTGATTTGCCTGCTGAGGTAACGTGGGTGTAATTTTAATCCCAGCAGATTTGAGGGAGAGTATATGTGACATGGTCTGGTATTTTTAAAGTACCTGACTATAAATCATCTATGCAAACCCTTATTTTCTAACAAGAACTCTCAGTCTTTCCCAGATAGCAAACAGCCGCTAAGTGAGAGGAAAAAGAGCAGTCCAGTTACCCACTGTGGCTAGTACTTATCTCTGGGTGCATTTCAAACCATTCCATTACTGGATCCTGGGTTACAAGGTGAGGTTGTGTTTATGTGCTGCAGTGCCACCAGGCTTAAGTATTTCAGCTGCTGCCAGAAATGATATAGCAAGAGATATAAGAAGTTTTTGTGTATAGCTTTTTGCCTGCTGTAGGGATCTTAGGGTAGGAAAATTTTAGAAAAGCTGATAAGTTACGCTATTGGGGAAATGTACAACTACCTTTAAGCTTTAATAACTATTTTATAAAACGACTGAGGCTCATCTAAGCTATCAATCTTAAAAAAGGGTAAGAGGCTGATTTCCTGAACTACATCACGAAAGCAATCAGTTGAGGCAAAATAAAGTATATCAATGAATACAGACAGATATTATCTTCCACAATCTGCTTTGGCCCATTAACCAGATGAAAATCCACTTGGTGATGGGTCATAACTTTGAAAATAAGCCTATCTCATAAAGAGCTCTGCATTGAAATAAAACTTTCAAAAAGTTTTCTAAAAGGGTTTAGTTTGCACATTTTTTCACAGCAAAAATTAAATGTAAACTTGATGAATTGTTTCTGAGTAATTTATGTTTTCAATTACCACTTAATGTTTAAAGGCAGTCCAAAATGTGGTCCACACATGCATTCACAGAATCTCAGTGCAATAAGGCTCATAAAAGCTATAAAATATTGGAAAGAAGACAGCATGGAAAGGAAATGGAAAAGTAAAGCAAGCAGAATAAACCTCTTTTGCATTCTCTGTTTGAACCTGACACAACTATACTGATATTTATTTAATATCCTGGGCTTATAGTTCTAGAAGTGAGACCAACACCCCCAGTGCTAGAATTATAACTCTATTACAGAAAATTTTCTTTGTTTCTTTGTGTGAATGTGATGCATAAATTCAAGTCTTATATCCCTGACTTACACAAATTCTGATTCCTTTTTTCTTCCTTTTTTTTCTGTTACTTCCTTCCGCTGTTGTTGCTATTCCCCTTTCTTTTATTAATTATCCATAATTTTATCTACATTGGCACAGTTTTTCCTTGGCTGCTTAAAAGAAAGAAGTAGGGAATGTCCATGTCAACATGGAAAATATTTAAAATATAACAAGTTTTCCTTTTTCATGATTTTTAAAATTGTTTTTAAATTGGGTTTTATGAATACCCTGGTTTTGATTTATTAGATCTTACCACCTGATAGAGTTAGATCCTATTTTCCAGAAGAGGATTCACTTTTAAGAGAGAATACAGCCCTTACATAAATCACATTTTATTGGTAGAAGGAAAATAGTGCTGGAAAATATCTAAAATTATCATCTTGGCTATTCCAAACCTTTAAAGCAGATTAAAGTTTATGTATTTACAGAGTGATGAAAAAGTGGGTAAAAAAGGGATGGAAGCTTCCATCAAAAGAGAAAACATTAATTCAGCTGCTGAAATATTGCTGCTATCTTCAACAGGGGCAGTCTTTCACCCCTGTCTACTGCTTTGAACTGTCAAAAATGTCTGCCCTGAAATTAATAAATGCTTCTTCTTACTAATTAAAGGTACTGAATAATGTATTTTAAGAAGGTTACCTTATAGTAAGCAGAGGAATTCCAGTAAGATGCTGAGCAAGCTAAGTTCCTTTTGTCAATGGAGCTTAGGCCTTTCCCAGTTTTAAATGGTAAGTCAGTGGTATCAAAGGCACTTCAAGTATCCAGGACAAAAACCACTATGTTGAAAAATGTAGTTTTTTTCTGGAAAATGTATATTTAATATAGGGCATATAACAGAATATGCTGTGCTGGAAGGGACCCATCAAGATCATCGAGTCCAAATCATGGCCAAGCACAGCACACCCCAAGGATCCCACCACATGCCTGAGAATGTTGTCCAAATGTGTCTATGGATACTGAACATTCACTAAACATCTGCTAAGTCTTTTTTACATGGGAAACAATATCCTGTGTAAATGGATCCCTTCAGTCCTACTTTATAGTATGCTCAAAGTCACAGGCACTTTGTTTCATACGGATGTAATAATAAATATGGGGTTTTAGATGGGGAAATATATTCCTTATTTTAGTGGCCCTTTCCTTTGAGAGAGGACACTCCTTGGACCTGTCTCCACTTTTTGGCTTGCACAGTGCTCCATCTGCTCAAGACACTCCCTTCTGCAGGCCACCCAGCGTGGTTCCCCCATGGCTCCCTGCAGGCAGCAGGCTCAGGCCCAGAGCAACTGCTGACAAAATCTCATTTTGAGCTCAGAAACATTCCAGTACATTTGGTTACCTTGGGGTTTGTCTTACTTGGAAATTTAGTCTGTAGAGCTTGATCAGTAACTAACTTTCCTTGGAGCATTATGTGTACTTTTCTCTAATATTGATTTTAACATATGTATTCTGTGACTGCCTTGGTGAGTCTAAAGTCTTCCTGGAGCTGCTTCAGCCTTCTCCAGTCACATCTGCAGGCCAGCTCTGTTAATTGGCATGTAATTTCAGCATTTTCATTTTGTGGGGAAATCGGATGTAACTTGGGAGCAATGTGGTTTGTAGGACTGCATTCTGAACTTCTTGCTCATGTTACGGTTGGTAAGAACGTTGCTACGAACTTAAATGGTTTATTCCCCAGGTTTCAAGTAGATGACTCCATCAGGTTCCAAGCAGATGACTCCATCAGCTTTGGATATTCTACAAATTCAGTTCTGAGGCTAAAGATCCTTGCTTTAAAAATAATACTGTGATGATAGGGAAAACAATTTGTTGGGGTATTTACTACACTTTGTTCACAGCCTGGTAGCAGCCATGAGACCAAAATGGAATCCATGGTCTCTTTTCTTACCCAAACGGAAACAACTACACAGACAAGAGAGCTGAACACAGGCCCAGACAGCATGCTGAGCTAATATGACAATTTTGCTTCTGGTAGTTGAGGATACACACTCTTAGGTCCATACCTTACACATAAATACTTGTGATGATAGGGCTCCACCCGCATGGAACTTCAGATAAGAGCACAGGCAATAAGAGTTTTAATTGAGCCCCCACATCCTCTTCCTGTCCTTTCAGTGCGATCATTGATGCTTCGTACATTTGTGAGAATAAATTCTGTAATATTTCTGAATATGTGAAACCTGCTGTAATTGCATCTGTTTAAATAAACAGCAACAGATACAAAACTTCAACCATCATGAATGAAATCAATACATAAGACTTTAATCATGTCCTTAGTTTACACAATTTAAACTCTCAAAGGCAGTGTTTTGTTTCTTGAAGACATGGTATGTTATACTAGGACATAATGACAAATTACCAAAGGGCCCATTTTGTGCTTGGGACTGCATTGTGCGTACTAGAGCACAAATCACTGGTCAGAAATCTGTGTTAGGACAAAATAGTTCTACATAGTCTTGGACATGAATTTTAAAATAAAGGAATGACAATGAAATAATACTATTTTAAAATGGTGGATAAAGTTTGGTGTTGGTGCTTAAGTAATCCTGAGCCTCAAAACATCTTATAACAAGCCTATTCCCACAAGAGAATAGGCTTAAAAAAAAACTTTCTGCCAAATTCTTTCTTTATAGTCCCATTGGTTTAAGTGATTCCCAAGGTCAGAAAAATTATTTCAGTTATTAATATACTTGTTGGATGGGACTTTAACTCCTTTTGCAGGGACTTCCAGTCAATGAAAAAGAAAGTAAGCTATCTTAGGATCCCAAGGTAAATTAATTAAATATTAGGGGGAAAAAATCAGTAAAGGCCATCAGTTGGGACCCATTTGAATTACAGATTAGCGTTTGGCCTTGCGACTTAAGTGGGTAGCTTGCTGTGATCCTTTTATGTTCTCACTTAATCAGTTTAAGTTCTTAGGCAGACAAAAGCCAGCTTGACAATGAATTTGTAATAAAGAATAAAATAATGATGCTGTTTTTCCTGTTCTAGGTAAAGAATAAATATAATTTTCAGAGGACTTCATGCAAGACTTTCCCTAATTATTTCCCTAATTAATTCCTTGACTTTTTTTACTTAGACTAATGTTGAGTTTAATTTAATTGAGACATTCTAAAGGAAAGGCTGCCAGTGCTAATAACTTATTGAACTTATTGGGTTTGGAGTTCCTCATAAAAAAAGCCCATTTATGGTGATTGACATAATCCAAGACTCTTCATTAGCAGTTTTAAAGCAAAGTATCATCCTATGTCCCAAAATTAAAAATAAACTGAAAAACATTACAAAGGTTGAATGCAACCAAGAAAGAGATCTTTCCTCTATTAGGACTTAAATTCGTGTATTAAACCCTCCTACACAAAGATTGATGGAATATTTTCCTATAACTGGTGAGCAGTGTTACTGATGTAGCATTGTTGAAATCTCTAGCTGACACTAGCTTTTTTGGTGGATTTCTCTGCAGGAAGATTATGATTTCGAGGCTGTGCAGTTTGGAATCTAGTCCATTTAAAATACGATTGAAAAGTAGTATAATATTCTTTTGTTTTCGTTCTTGCCCCTTTCTGCAGTTTCCTATTACATTTTCTTATTTTAAATAGCAGAATTTTCTTTCCTTTTAGTATGTGAAAGACCTGTATAAAGTGGGAAAACTGATTCCTTATGCAGAAATAGTCTTAAAAGTGCAAAGTGAACATACTTCAAAGGTAGAACTATTTTCCTCTCATATATTATTTCAGTCATGTTCATTTTAATGGTTAATTTAATTCCAAGAAAGGGTAAGCATTTTATGTGGACTATAGTTTTGTGAGTTAAATATATGGTGTGGCAATTTTCTGCTTTTTTTTTTTCTTAAAGCTAAATGTGTGATCGAAGAAGTTATACAGTGTGGAAATTTCAAACAGCACTTACCCTGGATTTAACTGCCTACATAAAATTTGATGGCAACTCTCACACTGGTGTGAGCTCCCTTTGCTGAAACGGCACTGCTTTTGAAAATCGTGTTTGTCTTTGAACAGGTACCTTTTGAATTCAGCTAAGGTTTATTTCCAGTTTCCATGAATCCACTGATTTCATATTGATGTAAAACGTTGGCACAGGTTCTCATATGTAGCAGATGCTCATTTATATGAATATACTTTTTATCAGCTTGGTACATCTTAGAAGAGGAACACTCACACTGTAACAGTGTGAAAGGCTTGAGAGGCTCCATTGGAGAGACCCTCATGGAGATTGGATTTTAATTGCTCATATGTATGCATGCTTGGATGCATCTGAAACTACTAATTAGGTTTTCCTGGCCTGACTTTGAGCTTTTGAAAGGTTTAAGTGTGTGAATTATATTTTAATATATTTCTGAGTCCTTCCAATTACCTAAGAGTATTCCCTAGCCTCATCTATCACTGACAATGTGCTTTGACTTTTGAGTAATTTTGAACTTCATGTGTGACTTTTAGGTCAGATAACTTACAGTATTGACTTACTGGCTAAAAGTAGGTAATATCAGCCAACAGGATATTAGGGAGTATTTAGTTATACATTTTTTTCAGAGTATTGTATCTTGACATTCCTAGGAGTGTCCTAGCTTTAGGGACAGCTCTCATTTCACCAAAACTTTTTAGAGTTTGTCATTGAGCACACACTGCTTTTGTGTGAAGCTTTTCCTACTGAGCTGTTGTTTCCCTTCATGTTGTATAAAGCTTCTTAAAACATGAAGGTTGTTCTAATGTGAAGCACAAAACACCTCTCCTGTGAAGACAGGCTGGAGGAGTTTGGCTTGTTCAACCTGGAGAAGGCTCTGCAGAGACCTTATAGTATCCTATAAGTATAGTATATAGTATCCAGCCAGTATCTGAAGGGGGTCTGTCAGAAAGACACACATTTTGGCAGGGCCTGTTGTGATTGGATTAGGGGTAGTAATGTAGATTCAGACTAGCTATAAAGAAGAATTTTATTATGATAACGGTGAAGAACTGGAAAAGGAGTCACAGAGAGGTGGCGGATGCTCCATGCTTGGAAACCTTCAAGGTTGGGCTGGACAGAGCTCTGAGAAGCCTGATCTATTTGAAGATGTCCCTGTTTGTTGCAGGGAGCTTGGACTAGATGACCTATAAATGTCCTTTATAACCTTAACTATTCTGTAATTCTGTTAGAAAGTGATTTTTATAGTGTCATACCACATCACTGTTTCATGTCCTATGAGTAATCAGCTGCAAATCGGTACCTGAGGCAATCCTGAACTCAAAGTGTCTCCTGCTGGGTTTGTTTCCTGCTTTTCTACATTTATTGCTCTACTGAGATGGCCTAGACAAAGAGGATTCAGTCCTACCACTTCTGTAGTGTCTCTGTCTACTAAATTTGGCGTGGTTACATACTGTAAGCTGGATGTGTAACAATGAAGGTGGATTGGAGAAGAATCTGCACCAGGAGTTGGGGCCCAGGATTCTCTTCCCAAGTAATTTTCTTCTTTTGAAAGTTTTCATTGGCACAGAAGAAAAATGAGCTCCGAGAAAGGCTTTACTAGTGAATCCATGACCTTGGGCTAATTTGTGAAATTCCACATTCCTCTGTTCTTACAGAATCCTAAAATCTATGGAAAAAAGTGAAAAAAAAAACATTGGTGAGAAGTTGCTGCATAAATATCCAATATTATTCTATGCAATGTTGGCTTCTCCCCTGTTGAGAGGAAGAGGGGAGAAGTGACACTGAGCATGCTTGGAATTATTTTCTCCTCACTCTTAGTTGCTTGGTCTGACTCTATTCTCAGTGGTGCTACCTGAAGACTTTCTCTCACCCATATCCAATGGAATGCTATCAAATAGCTTAGACTGGGAAGTGAATTTGTTTAAATGAAAAATTATAGACATAATGACTCCATATGATGCTTGTAATAAAACTGAAACTATCTTTAAATGTAGAACCATGATAAAAGGAAGTATTTATAAGGGGGCATAAGGGGATGGATTCAATTAATATCCTTTTCTCTTCCACTGTTCATCTGTTTCAATTATGTGTCATAATTTGTTGGTGAGACCAAAGCAGAATTAGATATGAAGAGCAATTTTTAGAAATTACTGTAGGAATCTCTCCTAGGACGAAATGGCAGAAGGTATCTTTGAAAACCTCAGGAAAAAGTAATGTCGAGACAGCTTGGTGCAAGAGAGTAGGGAACTTTGATGTTGTTCTCTTTCAGTGTATTTTTACATTAATCTCTGGTTTTGCTATTAGAGTAGGTTTGATGTAGCATTGCAGTGCCCATTTTCTGGGTTACCTTTCTTCTTCTGGGCATTCTGGTCCTTTGAAGAGAAAGAAGAAAACTTCACAAGCTTTAGGATTCTGCATCACTGAGACATGCTAAATCATGCTGTGATTAACCAGGAACTTTCCAATCTGTATGAATCTAGATGAAGATGTTTACTTCAAATGGGATTGTTCTCGGGCTGAAATGGCTAAATACAGAAAACCTTCCAGCAGATGAATATACATTTCTCCCTGCAGCAGGTATAGATGACCCCATTCTTACCTAATGAGGGGATTAGTGACTGAGCTTCCTTTCAGCAGACCATAAACACTGTGGGAAGAAAGATATTTAACATTCTACTCCCAGTTGTGAGTGATCCACAAAAAAGAGATTTGCTTAGCGCTCGCACTACAATGCTAATTAAGGCACATTGTTAAGGGCTAAATACTAAGCTAGGGCTTAGATACGTTTGTCAGGGAACAGCGGCAGAGAACCTTGAAGAAAAACAGGTAATTGGATAGTTTGAACAGGCATTCTAGTATTAAAAGTATAGAGCATCTTGTGGTGATTTCCAGCAGTCTTCACAACTGATACGACAATAAATATAGAGCACGAAGGCATTTGAGAAATGATTATTCAGCAAAAGAATTTATTTGAGAATGATTATTTCCCTTTGAGTCAAGGGGGCTTATTTTCAAGTTCCTGAAGCAAGCCGCCTTATTTTAGCTCTGTGAGCCCTCTCAAGGGACTGGAGTCCCGTTTGGTAACAGCGGGGCAAGGGGCAGTTATCAGGGGACAGGAGGAAATCCTCCTCTGGCGCGCTGCAAGGCATCAAGTTCCTAATAAGGGAATCGGCTCCAAATGGGGCTATACCCTCCGTTTCCAGGAAGCCTGTGCTGGGTGTGGTAAAAGCAGAGCTTTCTCTTCCTGACAGCTTCTTAAAACTCTGCTTTTGCTTGCTTAATAAATGGTCCTGAAAAAGCACATGCACTGCACAGCAGCAGGAAAATATCCTGCAAGTGTGCTCGTAAAGAGAAAAGTTCAAGGAAGAGTGAAGCCAGCTCTGATTCGGTTATTTACCATCAATCAGACTGTTGCTTGGCAGGGAGTGGATGATTAGGAGCCTGAACGAGCTGAAAAGGGGCAGGAAGAAAGTGGAGGCAGCATTCTTCCTATTTAAAGCTGCATCCCCTGAAAGGAGTGTTTGCAGACTGCGCTGGAGCTAGTGCTGAAAAGAGGGCTCGCAGACTTTGTCCTGGAACTGATGCGGAAAGACAGAACGACTCCTCAGCTGGCTTCATGGTGCTAAAATAACCTTACGATTCTGTACTTTTTGCTGCCCAGGGAGGATACATGTCTATCTAGGCATGATGGCAGTCTTGGTACAAACGAGAACTTTTTTCATCCTCACTGCTTTATTAGGCCGATTTGTAACCATAAAAGCGCAAGAAGTGGAAGAGTATGAAGGTGGTGAGTTTCTCTCTGCCTCTAAAACAACTATCATAATCCCCGCTCTTTGCATGCAGCGTGTTTATTGTGTGATTTGGCTATTAAGTGGAGTGGAAAACCTCTGGGATACGAGAGTCAGACTTTTGCTTTCACATATTGAGAAGGGGGCATAGAGGGGTTCGCGCTGTGTGTTTTTGAGCGGAAAACCGAGGTTTGCGGCGCTGGCTGCGGGCACGGAGCGGGAGGGGCGGTCAAAGGCCAAGTGCTGCCGCAGGGCGCTCGGGCTGAGCCCCCCCATCCCGGCGGGGCTGCGGCCGCTGGGAAGTTCCCAACAAAAGAAAAGGCTTTGGGACGCCGCTGGAGGACAGCTGGGCAAGCGAGCTGGGAGAGTAAACACCGAAGCCTCGCAGGGTGGAGTCGTTTGCGCGGAGCTACATCTGCTTTCTCACATTCTTTGTTTTAGAGAAACACAGAAACGTAGATTCTCCCTTTTTTTACCCCTCCCCCCTTCTCCTTTTCATTTCCCTTTCTTTCCTTCTGCGGCTCGTTTCCCCCAGGCTCTTGCGGAGGGGCTGCCTGATGCCGAGGGCGGCACAGAGCCTCCCCTCTGCCCGGGGCTGGCGGAGCGGGGCAGGCTCCGTGCGAGCTGCGAGCCTCAGCCGCCCGACCTGCGGTAGCTTGGTGGCCGTCCGTGTTTAATGTCATTTCATGCCTGCGAGAGAGACACTGATGGGCAGGAGAAGGCGTAGTGACTGTGCTCTTTCATCAGTCGGGATGGATGTGATCTGTGTTGATTTCCTGAAATGTGAGCAGGCTGGTTGTGGGACAGTCTGGAGCTGTTGTACTCCCGAACGTACTTCCTAGGCTTCTTATATATGTAACACTGGCTTATTTTCTTAATTATGCCTTACAAGGACTTTGTAGGGCATTCCAGAACCTTGTAGGATGTAGCCTACAGTGCAGTTTGCATTTGCTTTACCGTGTATTTTTAAGAGTGTAATTTTTCTTGTAATTGAACTTCTCTGGTAATACGCTGGATTGCATAAGTGAGGAGGAGTCAAAGCCTGATGAATAAACCAGTGCCATATTTCTGAAACTTTTGTTCTGCAAAGCAAAATGAGACTGTTCTGCCCGTGCACAGCTGTGTAAGAAGTCCCATAGAGGGGGCACTTTATATAAACTTGTGGCTGCAATTCATTGACTTGCCATAAAGGGAGGTATACATTATGCATTTTTCAGTTACATGTAATATCAAACAAAATACTTGTGAAAATACTGACTTTATTTTTGGTATCCATTTAATAAAAAGTATAGCTTTTTGCCTGTTTTAAGCAATTCCAAAATTTATATGAGTTTTCTGTGGGGCTATTACATGTAATTTACTAGATTGTTGGAATTATGGAAATTATGGGATAAGCCAGTAATGTAGCAACGTGTTCTGGGATATATTTCCCATGTGCTGATGGCTGAGGCAACTGAGAGGTACGTGGTAACTCAGAGAACGAAATATGTTGTAATAAATTAGTGACATCTGTTTGCACTTACATCACTTACTCATCTTCCTGTTAATGAATTATTAGCTTTTGTCTACTGTACAAATCCTTCTCCAATGTTCATTATATTAAAAGAAAAACCAAACCCCTACCTATTTTAGTGTGATGTGAGGGTTGGTGCAGTGAAGATAAAAGTAGAGTGCATTCTACATGTTGATCTGGCTTAATTGCATAAGAAAGGGATTTCACCTTTCATTTAGTTCCTGAATGAAGCCTACAAATGCTGAAGAATAGACAGGACTTATCCTTAGTTTGTCTTGGGTTTGGTATTTGTGCAGAGATCTAACATCAGTCAACATGGTACTGGCAGGTGACTTTGTGGAGCTGCTTCATTTCTCATTCACTTATGTACTACTTGAATAAAGGTACTACCAGATAAACAAATATTATAGGTATCTGGGAAAGCAAGAAAGGCACTTCAGGAAGCGTAGATTACACAAAATCTATTCTATCTGATTTTCAGAAAGGGTGTAAACCACTGTTGTGCCAGTCATTTTTCATGACAATCCTAGAAAAAATAAGAATGATTGAATAGTGCTTGTCAACTTTTGACACAGTGGCAGAAAGAAATAGCTTTTGTGGTAGTATGTTGCAGAATTTATCATAAGGGGTATTGATATTGGTAGATCAGTTGAATATAATATAGGTTATATGGTTAAAAAACCATAATGGAAGAATTGTAATACTTGTTCAAACCAAACATGCTGTTTAACAGTAATTTTCTTTTTTGGCACTGTGCTTTTAAGTAATGCCAGTTTCTTTATTGGCTTTTTTTTTTTTTTCTCTTGAAACCATTGCAGATTGATCTGTTCTCCTCAAGAGCACTTGGCTGGTAGTGCTACGTGGTGCACGTGCTTAAAATGCATGTAAAAATATGAAAACCAGACACTTCCAAACTAGTACGGCAAAATGGTAATTTTGGGACTGATTGTTTAAATGTGCCTATTTAAAATTTATTTATCAATAGGGTCAGTGCTGCAAAATCCTAGAAGGACTGAAAGATCCTGGTTTTAAATTCTTTGTAGAGACCTGGTCTAGTTCAGAAGTGCAACAGGATCAAAAAGTGCCCAGGGGATGACTGAAATCTTGTGCTGTTTAAATGATGAATACCTGAAAGCTCTTTGGTGCAGGGTTTTTCACACAACTCCACAATCCTCCCTCTTTTTAGGGCCTGGGATACAGGGAACTACTAGCAGAAGCAAGGTGTGCTTCTGGGATCCTTTCCCATCCCCTTGGGAGTGCAAAAGTATTTTAAAAAATAAATTAGAGACACACCTTTTGTGGAAGATCAGTCCACTTGAATTTGAAATTGTGGGAATCACCTTGTTCAAGAGTAATTGTCTGTGCAAATTGCATGTGGGCATGGCAGTGGTGGTTTGCCACCATCTCCCATATTTCTTTTCAATCCTATACTTGCCTTTGGTTCTCATTAGTTTTTGCAACATACCTTTGTCTGAATTATATTTTCCTGTCCGTCTCTTGTGGTGTCAGCTCTCCTTCAGCTTAGATCAGTGTGAGCTCTGGTATTGATTTAGAAGTATCTGATTTGCCTTGCTTGACAGTATGAACAAGGAAAAAATAAAGAAACGGTCATTGTTCTGTTTAGGTTAATGATCCTCTTTGCCTTTTTTCAATGCTCAAGGTCTTTAATTTTGTCTGGAAACCATGCAAGGGAGACGGGAGACTGGAGACACAAACAGCTCTGCTGGTGGAATGAGGGCTATAACTGTGTCCACTGTCTTCTCACTGATGCTATCTTTAGGGAGAAGAGACGTTGTTACTTTGCGCAGTCCCCATAGTGGGGTGAGTGTTGGGAATAAGATGACAAGGGAAAAAGTCCTCTGTAGCTCTGGGAAAGTAAGAGAACTCTTGAGTATTTGTGCCAAATGCCTCTTTAGATTTTATGGGTCTTTCATTTATGTTGAGTCCTCACAGCTCCCAAGGAAAATGACATTGTAAGATTCCATATGAAGAAAAAAACCCCCACCCCTGTTTTCACAATTCTCACAATTTTTGTGAGAATCTGATAATACTTAGAATTACAGAATTATTGTTTAGATTGGAAAAGGCCCTTAAGATCATTGAATCCAACTGTTTGCACAGCACTGCTTTATCTCAGCTTGGTGTTGGCTGTGAACTTGCTGTGATCCCCTTCTGCAGGTCATTGGAAAAGTTTTTGAACAGGACTAGGTGAAGTACTGAGCCCTGGGTAACACCCCTGGTGATCAGAGATGCGATGCCAACTGGATTTAACTCCATTCACCAGCTTTTTACTCAGTGGACAGTGCACCCATCCAAGCATGAGCAGCCAATTTCTCTGGGTGAATGCCAGAAACAGTGACTAAAGCTTTACGGTGTTCCAGATAGAAAACATCCCAGCCTTTTCCTCATCCCATAAGTGGGTCATCTTGTCATATAAAAAGATTAGGTTGATCAAGCAAGACCTACTTTTTATAAAGCCAGGCTGGGCCTGATCCCCTGGGGTTTTTTTTCCCCCAAAATTTGATATCCCCAGATTGCTCCCTTATGTTTATACCTCTGCTTTCTTAGTGAGAACGCCTGCATATATTTGTGTGTGTGCATGTAGGTATATATGTTTGAGGGTTTAAGCATAACAAATAATTCAAAACTAGCAATTAATACAAATGAGAATATAGTGTCTCTTAGACAAAGTTGTAATTCTGTGGGGACTAACTCATTAATTTAGAATGTTTGGGGTTGACTTTCCTGACCATAAAAGTGTAGGAAGGATACTCTATATATAAATTTTTGCAGGAAGACTCCTCGAGAGGATTTCTTCTGTTTAGTCTGAGCAAAACTTTGCTCAAAATTGTGGAATACATAAGATTGAGGGTCATGTTAAGCTATCCACATTAACTTGTAGATTTTTGGAAAATACTTTGTGACTGAAGAATAATTGCATGCTATGTTTGTTAGTGCAGGCATTTTTTCTCCCATGATGTTTACAAATATGGATTATTGCCATAGAAACCAAATGGTTATTTCATTAGTCATGTTTTGACATGCTTAGTCTTCATTTCTTGGTGAGGTCTTTTCATCCTTGCAATTTGTTTCACTGTGATAACATTCTATCAGCTTGATTTATTCATGCAAAACATGCAGGATTGGTCATGTTTAACAATAGTTAAATGTAAGTTGGTTAAAAATAAGGTTTTTTTAAAACTTTTTAATGCTTTAGAATTTTTCAGAAAAAAAGAAATATCTACCAAATCACTTGACTGGTGATGAATGCTCCTAGGAAACCCTGCTTAGGAACAAATCTTGGTGTTGAAGTTGTGTTTACTATCTGGGTAAACTCTAAGTTACGATTTTTCTGTGGTTAGTATTAAAAGTGGTCACTTGCCACATAACTTGGTTTTTGGTGTTTTTTGAGAAAAGAAACACAGATTCTTGTGTGTATATGCAGGGAAACAGAAACTGCAGGGACAGATCTTGCAATGATATAATCCTTTAAAAAAACTGAGCAGATGTTTGTGGCCTGTATACAACTATTTTTCCGTATACAGAGGAAGGCAACAAACTCAGTGCCAAGAAATAACAAAGTAATAAAAAATAGTCGAAATTCCAGCTGGAAGCATGTGATTTGTCCTTATATGCGCACTGTTTCACTTATGTTTGCGTTTGACCCTGCACATTTTTGCATGTAAATTCTTAAAGATACAACTTTCTCAGAAATTCTTCTTAGAAAGAAAAAATCAAAGTGCTAATCCAGTGAGTTCTCAGTTGGGTCAAGGAAGAGAGACTGGACTTGCACTTCAGTTAAGCGTGTAGACAAACCCCCCATTCTTCATATAACCAACAAGGCAAACCCAAGTATCCTTTAATGTAAAATGAATAAATTAATCAGATTAACTTGGAATTTCAGTTTTTGACAAAGGCTTCTTGGAGTTTGAACTTTCAGAGCATGAGGAAGGATTGTTGCACTGCCTGAAATCACAAGCTGCAACAGACCCACCTTGTTCCACCGTCTTTGAATGCCTTGGTGAGACTGTCATGTGCAGAGGGTCAGGTATGATTTGAACTGGAATGCAGGATGCATTAATTCCAAGTTTAATGAAGAAAATTTATTTCTTTCCATGGTATAAAATGAAAAACCAGGTACTTGTTCATAAGTCACGTAACACTTAGAGCAACAGAGGTACCCCGGGGGTGGCATCATGTATTGTTTGCAATCAGTGCATTGTATGTGTACAAATAATACTGTTTCTCCAGACACTTTTAATTTTTTTTGGTCATGGATTGTTCTGTGATTCTGTGCTTTTCGTAACTTAGAGAAATATGAAGAGTTAGTACAGTTCTCAAAAGGATAAACTAGTGGTATTGACTATAGGAAGTAACACAATTATTTTCCTATAAATGGTTATTTTATAATTTGATGTATAATTATGAAAACAGTAGCATGCTGGAAGCCTTGATGCTGGTAAGCTGTGGTAATTAAAATATCCAAACCGTTGCTTACAATTATCTCTTCTTAGTTAGCAACATACATTTTTCATAGCCTGCTGTGCTGCCTTTTATTCTTGCAGTGAGAAACAATTCCGTTATTCCGCTATCCCACCCGCATTTGCTGCAGAAAGGTCATGTGTTATATAAGCACGAAGACTAAGAATGATTGTTGGAGGGCCAGTGGTGGGATGCTCTCTGTTCAGGGAGCTTCTATTCATGCAGACCCTCAGGATTCTGCTTGTATCTGCTGCTGAAGATAGGTCTAGTCTTTGGAGCGCTGTCCTAAGATTGTACCTTGGCCGTGCTGCTGCCAGCTGAAACTTGATTGGAGCTTTGGAGAATTTGCATTTTTCTGCAGCTTTGTGTGAGCAGTAGAGTTGGGAGAGTGATATAATGAATTTGTTTTTATACTGTAAAGCTTTCATGGTGTTTTGTGTCTTCACTACTTTTCATTTATATCCTTGGGACTATGGAGCAGTAGCACGGAAGGACTAAAGAATTAATTTGAATCTTTGTGCCATTGTTCTTTGGATAATGTGGCTGCATAGAAACACAAACAGTGACTCTGATACTGCTGGCAGGAATTCAGAGCTTTGGATATGAACTCATTTAGAGTAAGAGCAGAAGAGTAAACTGAGATGATCCTCTTGGTAGAAAAGATATCATTGAGTATCTGGGTTATCTCACTTCTCAGAGGCTCCTGCAGGCTTCCTGAAATTCTTCTGAATAATCCGCAGTGTGTCCAAAGCTCTGAGAATAGAAGAGGAAGGGAAGCAAGAGGCAGGAACTTCCAGAGAGAGGTTGGGAGTGTGATGAGGCTTGGGCCTCTCAAGAAGCCCTCAGCTCCATATGACCAAAAAGTCATTGTCCTCTTGTGACTTTGGGCTGTAGAAAAGGGGTGGGAATAGCTTGCATTTTCTACTCCTTCAGAGATACAGACAAAAAGTGCTATCTCTTTTCCTCTGTATTAATTTTCCATCGGAGTGACTTCTTTTGTCCTTACAATTCCCAAACCAGCATACAGTAATGCATGCACTGGAAATCTGTTGGTTTCTAATGCTAAAAAGATTTCATGGGCAAGGAAAAGAATGCAGTTCTAAGAGTAAATATCTGTACTTTAGAACTCTCTTGAATCAGGAGTGTTCTGGTCTGTAAAGCTCCCCAATATCTATGCTTACATTTTTAAAGGAAGTACCATGTGTTTGTAACTTACTGTATGGTAAAGATTAAAGTAGTTTAATATGTAGTGTGTTAGATATATGTAGTGCATATT
>VRYO01002782.1:2172467-2209474 GCA_009812075.1 Sialia sialis | reverse complement strand
TCCCTGCTCCTGCTGACCACACAACTCCTAATGCAGGCCAGGATACCGTTGGCCTTCTTGGCCACCACGGCACATTGTTGTCTCATATTCAGCCGGCTGTCAACATACATATGTGAGTGTGGTGTCTTCCCACTGTATGGGAACTGCAGTGAGCCTGGTGACAAGGGATCAGCACATGGAAAAATGCAGCCATGTGAAGAAGGAAGAGCCAACATTACAGTATGGCTCAGTTCTTTTCCTTGAATAACTTTGGCATGCTTTGATTTTACATTTTCTCTGTAAAGTGCAGAGCCTTCCTATGACTTTGTGCCGTGCAGAGCACAAAGCATCCTTGATATCAAATGAAGCCTTAGGGTACTTCTGCAATATACATACTGAGTCATTGTGCTAATAATACATTTCTGGAATGGCATGGATTTTCATGTTGAGTAGCTGGCTGGTTCCAGAAGTGGAATCTGGCTCCTCAGCAAAGAAATCCCTGGCTAGTGAATCACCTGCTTGCTGTCAGGTTTCAGTAGGCACCTCTCTGGGGCTGGCTGTCCTTTTTAGTGTACCAGCCAACACTCCACAGCTTTACCACAGTTTAGCAAAACACTTGCACTTTTTGTTTTGTCTTGTTGTTGTTTTTTGGAGAACAAGGTGAGGTGATGGGGTGAGAGAAGAGCTAAATCTTGATCTCTTTAGGCTGTGCATATTTGTCTTTATGACGAGTGCCAGGGCCAACCAGTGTGAAGGGCATTGCTTTAATGTTTGTTAGTGATATCATTCTAGCAGTTTTTAAAATGAGGGTATGGAACACTTAATTCTTGGAGTTGGCTTTTTTTTTTTTTTTTTTTCCTCTCCAGCTGTTCTCTGTTTCTTTAAGCCTTTCCTAGTTTCCTAGGAAACCTCTGCAGTATGGAATTTATCTATTTTACAGGCAGTTTATTTTATTTGTGTTTGAATGTAATGAACATGGAAAGTAAATATTTGGTAATTTCAATCTCCCATTCAGGAGAGTACTTCAGAGCCTAACTTGAAGCACATGAATAGTCTTATTTATTGTAATGAGACAACTTATACTTTTATTTTATTTTCTCCTCAATGAATGAAAAATTTAATTACTTCAGGTTTTCTTTTAAGAGATGCAACAAACTTCAGGATCTTTTATTCTGAAGTAAAATTTGATTAGATGAAATGATGCAGCAGTGAGTTACCTTAAATAGAATAGTTACCTTAAATAACCTTTATCAGTTACACTGACATTTTTGCACAAATTCAAATGATTTGGCTTCGTGTCACCAGTAAACATCAGTACAGAAACACAGGCCAGTTTCTGGTTTCACGGGAAACCAAGGGAATCTTGGTGGTTTTAGTTTGAGATTGCTTTATGCTCAAGTCTGACATAGTAAAGGTTCTTGCATCATCTCAGATACACATGTACAGAAGAAGAACATGGAAACTAAGGCTTTTGAGGTTCTCAAAATGATTTGTGTGGCTAATAATGCTTAATATAATAGATGAACTCCTGGTAAATTTTATGTGAAGCTACAAGAGATTCAGTAAAGGCTTAAGTTTGGGACAGACTTCAGCCTTAGTCTGGAGAGTGACTTGACATTTCGTGCTTCTAACATCGTGATCTGTAGCTCTGTCTGGAAGAATGCTTTAGGACCCCTAGGCTGGAGTGATGATAGCAGAAGGGAATGTGACTCTGCCTGGAAAGGGGATGCTCCTATGCTCCTGTTTTCTAACAGGATACAGCTGTGGATTAGTCTGAGTCTTATAAATGTCAGTGAGTGTTGACTCAATGCCATGAGAAGAAACTTTCTGGTGTGACAGTACCCTGCCTTTCTTTTACTGGGACTGGGATCACACCTGAGCAATTCCTGATACTCATGCAATTTCAAAATGCCACGGAAGAGAGCATGACCCTGCTGCTGCTCTTCATGACTCCATCCACATCCCTGCATGCAAAGCCCAAGTTACATCATTGATACTACCTGTAGAGTTCTCTTGTGAAAAGGAGAAAGACATTCTGCCTGTGCTGCTTTTTTTTTTCTTTTAAGTCTTATTTCCCCATTGGTTAAATGTTTAAACTTCTGAAAAGGAGTCTGCAAACATAGCTGAAATACAGCACTGTTTTTGAGCTAAAGCTGGTCTGTGGGCTGAAATAAGAGTTGGAGTGAAGGCATGCACTCTTAAATAGTATTGTTACCCAGACTTAGTATGTACCATTAGTCTAATTAGCTGGGGCCATCTTAGGATGCAGGAGTATAGCTCCTGGAAATGTGTGGCTTCATCAAATAATGCCCTCTGGGCTTTGCTCTTGGACACAGCTGGAGACACTGTGCAACACTTGCTGTAGGGTATTACAGTAGAGGTATAGGCAGTGATGAGCTCACATTTAAAGACCTTTACCCAGTTTGTCCTTTTGTTTCCACCCTCACACAAGAAAAAAAGGCATGGTTTTAATGGCTTATTATCTCCCAGTGTAATCATATAAATCTGAATCTGGCTAGGATTAATGGAGTGGTTAATCTTCTGACTTTCAGTTGTTTACTTTGAAAGCATTGATCTGGGGCTGCTTTAGCAAAAGGATATACTTCTACTAAAGTTAGCTTTTAGTTTGTAGAACTGCCACCTTAAACTTCTGGTTGCCCAAACCAAAAATCAGAATTTTTTTTACCCCAAAGTGGATTTTATTTCTTCATGAGATGGCTAAATAAATCTTATTCTTGTGTGCATGTACTTTTTCTCTCTCTCTTTCTTTTTATCTTTTTTTTTTTTTTTTTTTTCCCCCCTTTAAATCTCTTCCCTTCCGGAGGCTGGAAGACTGAAATTCCTCCTTGAAGTTTGCAAGACTTAGAGAATTCTAAGTAACTTGTTTATACAATGGAATGCAGCTCACAATGAGATGTAAATACCAGACTCTGATCCTCTGGCTTTTGCTTTTGTCTTGAATTATAACTATTTATTGAAATGGCAGAGTGAGCTTTTGTACATTTTGTCAGAACCAGACAAGACAAATAGCTAATTATTATGACCCTTTTTGATATCTAACAAACTGTGAAGTTTGAGGCTAGATCTTGCTTAGGCTTCTTTTGGTATTTGTCTCAGTAGGCAGGATTTCTTCAGAGGAATGGCGGGGTGTAAGTTTGTAAGATTTTTGAGGGGGATGGGCATAACTGTTGTTTTTTTTCCCCTCTTTTCTCCTGGAGTTATTTAGCATAAGGAAGATGACGATTTGACAAGGAATTTCAGAGCTAATGCGGAAGAAGCTTCTCTTGCCCTTTGTGTGTCCTGTTAAAGCAATATTTCTTGTACTGCTTGCCTTGCTCTGAGAAGACATCAACAAATGGTGTGGGACAAGTATGGCTAAGGCAAGTTTAATAAAAAAAATTTCAGGTGGTTCTGGCTGGCAATAGCCTCTGTCACACTGAAAAACTTATCTTCAGTTTGATTAGGAATAGAATGAAAATGTTTCAGGAATACAGATACCAAAAAGAAAAAACATCTGCTGTGTAACTTGCAGGTTATTACAGAGGCAGTTACAGCAATTATATTTTTGTGCAATGCAGCACAATATCTTCAGGCATCTAAAATATTTCTTTCTAGTCTTAATGAACTAAACATAGCCCCTGTCCCTGAAGGTGATGTAGGCGTGTGCCATTCTCTGCTATACATTTTTGTAGCCTTGTAGGAGATTTGAGGCTGGAGATTTGAGAAACTGCAGATCTAACAATTATCCCTAATGATAGATTTACAATGAAAGAACACAAAGTATTCCCTCAAAAATACCTTTTTGTTTTTTTTTCTGTTCTAGCTTACACTTCTTTTCTTGTTGTTGGTTGTTTTGCTTTGTTTGTTTGTTTGTTTTTGTTTTTGTTTGGTTTTTGTTTGTTTGTTTGTTTGTTTTTAAATTCCCATCCTGTGGGAAACTTATAGGAGCCTGCAACCAGACAGCTCTGGTTTTGGAAATGAGATTGTCTTCAAGCAAAGTGCCTGAAGGGTAATGTTTTCCTTTGAGTCCAACTAAATGCATAATGAGTTTTCCAGTACCTGTGTTAGCACTCACAGCCCTATGAGGAAGAGTCTGACATGCTTGCAAAATTCAGGTTTTTGTAGCCTGTGAAATTTCTGTCATTTTATATGTGATGAAAGCTCATGGCATGTGTTGCACCAGAGCTTTAGACCACGTTTACTTAGAGAAAAGTAAGAAAGAAAGAAAAGTGAGTAGTATGGACCCTAATGTGGACTTTTTGGTCAGGGCATGAATATTCTTTTTCTAATAAAGAGTATAAAAACAGAACAGCATAGCCTCGCTCCTATGTAGTGAGTGCACTTCTGAGGCAGTATTATAAGTTCTCCTGGTCTCTCAGGCTTGACAGTAAAATGGCAGGAATATTCAATTGGGTAGCTCAGTTGCAGGAGGATATTTTGCAAAGTCTTGCTTGAAAGAAGATGCTTCTGTAACCAGGTGGATGATTGACATCAATGCTATTCTGTGCTTTCAGTGTTTATTACCAGGTGTGCATCTGGGATTTAATTTATCACCTTTGAGAGAATTTCAAGGGTTATGTTCTGAATAAAGCAGTCACGGGTTTTTCCTTACCAGTTGGCTCTTCTGTCTCTGTGCCTTTATCACTGGGCTCCTTGGAGTGTATTGTTTTTGGAGACAGCTTGCTAGTGATGAATGAGGCCTTTTTCTATATTGATCTCAAACTTAATTACTTCTTAATTACATAAATCCAGCCACAGCGATGAGGTGTGCACAGAAAATTTACTTCATGAAGGGACTTTATAGAGCTTACAGTGCAGTTAAGTTGAAGTTACATAGCAGTTATGGGAAATGCATGGTTAGTTATGCCCTATGCTGTTCCTTCCCTCAATTCTGTGCCATGAAAGAAACACCTAATCTGTATCCTTCACTCAAAATTTGTTTTTGTTGTTGATGAATTACTTTGAGTGTAAAAAGGCAGAACTAGTTTCTTTAATATGTATGTATCCCAGTTAGTAAAACAAACAGAAATCCTTCATTGTTTTGTTGTGTGCTTGATTGCTGATTCTGAGTTGATTCCTACATTGGAAAAACAGAATAAGCATGTACACTCATATTGTTTGCCTTTATAGATGAGCATGAAAGTAAGGAAAGTGATAAATTTCAAGTTAAGATTTTGAACAGTGAAATTTTATTTTCACAACTAAGGTGATTGTGAAGTGGAAATTTGATTCTGATATGCTTGGCACTGAACTACCAATCTTAGATATTTTACATGTAATGAAAATACACTGTTCACTGAAATAGTGTGAGGGAGAGCTGCCTGTGTAGATTTTGTGTATAACTGAGGTGATAAGCACTTCATTTGAATGTGATATTTACAGATTTATTTGTACAAGAAAAACTTTGGCTGAGAAAATTATGAAACTTTTTTTTTTTTTCTTTTTACCATGCAGCTCCCTGGAGCTGTGCATGTTTTATTTGTTTTTCCTCTCATCCACAGTATGTAGTGTAAATTCAGGGCTTGGTAACCAGTAGTCGTTGGAAAATTGCTTGGAAACGTCTCCCTTTCACCAGAAGAGGCTGGGCCTGATGTCAGTGGTGAGACCCAGGTGCAGTTATTGATCCACAGGTGACCTCCAGGCTGCCTCTTTGTCCTGCTCCCTTCTTTTAGGCTGGTACCTTTAAATGCCAAACCAATCTTTGTCATTCCTGAATTTGACACAGAACCAGCGAAATAAGAGCAAGCCATCATTTATTTACTTCAGCTTTCATGAAGGAGGCCTATCTCAGGCTCTAGGCAACCTGCCATCAATTATCCATACAATTCATAACAAAAAAGGCAAAAAAGCAGTAAGCCATACCCATGTTTGCCAACTGCCTTAGCTTAGGGGTAATGAAATCATCCAGCCCCTTGCATTCCCTAGGCCCTGTAACTCTGCCCCTATCAAACATTTGTTCCAGAGACAAGCTATGTCTCTGTTGGAGTTAAAAATGTACATGCTAATATATTCCAACAGATCATGAAATTTCCTAGTTTAGAAAGCTGGCTGTGCCAAGCTCCTCTTCTATATAGACTATAATTTCCTTTCTGAAGAGAGAAGGAGCATCTGGACCTACTCAGTCCCCAGCACAGAGCTCGTCCACGTCAGCAAACTGGAGCTCCAGTGTGGCTGCCCAGGGTCAGCTGTGGACTGCCTGGAATCTCCTTATTAAACAAGCCCAGAGTTTTGGATCTGGACCAAACCCCTAGAACTGAACATGCTGGGACATTTGAAAAGTCCTATACCAGAACACAGTTGCAAAAGGTCATTGATGCATGCTGGAGACATTTCCCTGTGTGCTCCAAGTCTCAGATTTTGAGTGCAAAATCTTATCCAGGCATAACTATGACTAAAAACCCAATTAATGGAGGGGTCTGCTTTCATTCATTTCTCCAGTGGACAAGGGAATAGACTGTGTTTAACTTCCATGATCTTAAACTTTCAGTTTAAGATTGTCTTGGTTTCTTTAGAAAAATTTGTTTAGCACTTATATGCTTAGCCATGCTGTCACTTGATAGAAATTTTCCAGCAATTAAACTTCTGTCAAAGGCCATCCTTGAAATGTGGTAACATAAAGTTATAATTTGGCACGAATGATAGATTATTAAGTTTTGGGAGAAGCTGGTATGATATCTAACTTCAGTCCTAGTTCTGTCTCCGTGATTCTTTCTACATAACTGTTCTGACTTCGCTGAGGGAAAATACAGTAACATTATTCTTGGCACTAAACCCCAGGATTGTTGGCTACTGCCATGCTTGGGTAGATGGAGACATACAAATGGGATCCTCAGTACACATTAGTCAGGGAGATTGGAACAAGATGCTTCCACTGGACAGCCGTTGTCTCCTGACTGATTGCCTTAAAAAACCCTAATCCCAAATCCCACACCAAAATCCCAACACCCTTATCCCCCAAAGAAAACTTTGCACCAGTCTGGATTTTTTGGTTTTCAAGGTGCTGTGTTGGCAGCTAAGTCCCACCCAGGATGTTTCTGGTTGAGCAGTGCTGAACCAAGGTCACGTCTGCAGTTGATTCTCTGAGGTTGGTTTTCAACACCAAATAATTTTGCAGTATATTTTTCCTTTGATTGCAATTTCATACTTAGGTTACTAATGCATGAAAAAATGTACTGTCAAGTTAGATCATTTGACTTACTCTTCTGTCATTTCTGTTTGGAAGAGGCAGATCTTGGAACAGGTCTTCATCTGGTGTAAATTACAGTGCTACTGTTACTTCAGGGGAATAATTTACACAATCTAAAGGTCTGCAAGCGTATCCGGAGACCAGGTGTGCCACACTGTTCTGTTTTATCCCACTGTCTGTAAACTTGTATTAACAACCAATGAGTTCCTATTGTGGTGTTTGTTGTGTGTATAGCTAATGCTAATCATACTTAGCAGTCATGCAATGAAATTCTTATCCTTACTAAGCTTACTTTGCATGTAAAAGACATGCATGAATTTGGAAATATTTCTTAACCTCCGGGCTGTAATTTGGGGTTAGGAGAAACTCCCACAACACACATGCGTGCACACACTTCTAAACTGGAAAAACAACTGAAAATGTAACGAGTTGTTGTTTTGGATTCTCATCCAACACAGCCCTGAAAAGCCTGAATTAAGGCTTGGATTAGGGCCTCATTCTATTGTTGTGATGTTGTTAGTGAGATTCTCAGTTCTTTGTCCTAATTGGAGAACATGAAAAATAACTTTTTTTTCTCTCCTTGGGTGAGAAGCTGGGCCCCAGTATGGCCTCGTATTGAGTGATCATTGGATGCCATTTCAGGTGTCGTGTGATGTTGCACAGGAAGACAACTGAATTTAGAGCTCTAAGAAGTGTGCATCAGCAATAGGAAATGCAACAGACAGGTTTCAGTGTGTTAATTCCCATTCAGAAATTGGTAATTCAGTATTTTCACTGATACCACTGTAAATGTCTTGAAAGAGAAGTAGATCTTTTTGCCTGGTCCCTCAGGAGTTGGGTAGTGTTGCCTTAGATCCTGTGATATTAGTAAAACTACTAATAGTTCTACCTAAATGTAACCTTAGAAGGCTTGTTTGTCTCCTCCTGACTGAAATGTTTGGTTATTCAAATAAAGCATTGGGATATCATCAAGCTTGTGGTCCACTGAAATGAATACAATTAGGCAAGTTATGTTCATGTTTATTTTTTCTGTATGCTAAATCAGGAAGAAAAGCAACTGATAAGATTAATATCCAGATAAGTGAACATTGGAAGTTTTTGGGATAATGTAATCTTCTGGAAGTATAGAAATCTCCTGACTGCTACAGAGCTCTTCTTAATAGAATGGGGCAAATGCTGAAGTGTGTGTAAACAAATTTGTAAATTCATATGTGGGACAAAAGTAAGAAAAACATTTACTATGTTGATGAATGAATATTAGAGTGTATCACTTAAAAAGGAAAAGACATCGTGAATGTTGGCATAGTGAGATATTATTTCTTGTTTCTCCCCAATTTTTATGGAAATGTTTAGGAATAACTTATGCTTTGAAAATTCTTTCTCTTCTGGTCAAACTGAATTTCCAAAAAAGAGGCAGAAAATAGTATAAAAAAACTAAGTTATTTTGAAAAATTAATCAATGTCAGCAAATTGAATTACTAGGCAAAAATGCACTGAGCAGTCAGGCTTTTTGCCATAGGAGAATTTCTTAACTGATGTCCCTGTGTATATAGTCCTCATTATAATTAGATAAGCACCCCCCATCTCTTCTACAGTATCTGTGACTGCTGCCCCTAGAGCCAGGAAGATCTTTGTCCTTGCTAGAGCACTACCATGGATGTTTCCAGTATTGCTGACTTGATTCAAAAATTATGTAAACAAGAAAAATGGACATGGAGCAAAGAATTCACAAGCTGTGAAACACAAGTGGGGGAAGAGTTGAGTCCCATGCTGGGAGGAGACATTTGTTTTTTTCACTGGTTCCTTTCTTTGCAGTATCACACAGCAGCACTGGATTATTGGTGAGAGCTGGGAGGAAAAAAAGGAGAAAACGAAATTATACCTTTCTTTCAGCCTTGTGCTAAATCAGCACAGATTTCAATTAAAACTTAGGATTTTCTGTTTTTTTAAAGACCTTCAGTTTTTGTGCTACTTAGTGTTCTCTGGAATCGTCCCAGAACTTAGCTATATGGTTAAATGTAAGTTATTGTTTAATATTGTGTATTAGTTAATAATACATGTTCCAGAACAAAAATAATCAAGAAAACATGCATTAAAAAAATGAATGAACTGTATGACCTGCTTTTGTGTTTAATGAATAATTATAATGGGATGAAATATTTCTTTGTTTCTCTGAATAACTGTCTTACCTCTTTTTTTCCCCCAGTTGATAAACATAGTTTGGGAAAACGGAAACATGAAATATGACACTGACATCAGCTTTCTAAAATTCCATTCTGACAAGCATGTTCTATACTTCCATTAGATCCTGATAGAAGTGCAATCAAAATATTTTGTAGCCAGTGCAGGCAGGCAGGAAACACTGTTAATCTTTGTGAGCTGGGGTGTTTATTTTTATAGCTGTGGATTAAAGCTCTCTCCTACAGTTGGCAGAAGAAGAGCCTTATTTGATAATGCTTAGTAACTTAGTATCACATCAATTTCCATAATTCCCTTTCCATGTATTGCACTGCAGCTATTTCTTTTCCAGTGATCCAGGTAAAACACTGAGTTAGATGAGTGAAACCCTTGTACTGTGTTAACAAATCTCTCTCCTGTGGGTGTAATAGTGGTGAGCCCTTTAAAAAAAATTAGTTTCTGTATGTTTATAAATGAGTTAAAAGTGTAGCTCTTCATTTGGAAGCATTTCTGACTGTAAATGTATTTGTTAGTCCAGTGCATGGAAAAAACACTGCTGGTTTTGATTTGTATTTCTGGAAAGTCAACATAAATGCTTAATTAAAACAACCACAATAGAAGTTGTGTTTTCCCATTGTAATGGCTCTTTGGTTATGATGAAAGTAGTGTAAGTATAACTGTGTGTAGCCGTTGATCCTCTTTTCATGAGACAAAAGTTCAATGTGGAGAAATACTACTTTTAGTTATGGAGGGGAGTAATGATAAAAGTTATAGAGTAGAAAAATAAGCAAAAATTATTATGTAGTGTTTGAGAGTAAAATCTGATCAAAAAGTACACCTAGAAAGTTTAGAAACCCACCTGGGTAAGTATATGTGTATGAAAATGGGGGTTTCCACCTAGAGCCAACTTCAGCTTTGAGGTATCCAGAAGCCATTTTGTCAATTGAAACAACCATGCCAGAGGATGGAATGTCCTTGCAAAAGAATTCCTGTGAGGAAAGGTACCAAAAACATGGGAAGTGGACATCTTTATTTGCATTAGATAATTGCTAATGAGATGAAATCAGACTGAAGTAGTACCTTTGGTTAGCTGTTGTCTTCTGTCAGGATCAAGCTGTAGTTTGCTCAGGGTGACAAAATAGAACATGCAGTGTTACAGAGACTTCTGGTTGTGAAGAGCAGGGGTAAATCACTTTCTGGTCAAACTGAAAAAAAAACCCCAGATACTTGTGGAGTATCTCAGACAAAAACACAGATTTTTTTCTTTATTTTCCAGTGCATGGAAGGTAGGTGGTTGAATGTGTCTTTTCGATACCAGTGTTAGTAATGTTGCATGTGATGTAGCTGTGTTTTCTAAGTAAGAGATACCTCATTAAAAAACCCCCTCTAAAATACTTAAAATATTAGCAGAATATACTCAGCAAATTTAACTTCCTGACCTTCAAAATTAGGTGAAATTAAGTGCACCTCTTTTGTATGCTTTTAAGACATGACCAGAGAGGCAGATAAAGTATTGCTCCTGTAAAATTCTGGGAACAAATTTCTTTCCAGGAAAGTGAACTACATGACTTCTCACAGTGTAAGATTAGCCAAGCAATGGTGAAGTGATTACAGAATCATAGACTGTCTTGTGTTAGATGGGACCTGCCAGCACTGTGGAGTCCAACTCCCATCATAACATTAACACCCAAGCCATCATTATTATTATTATGGAGAAGCAAGTAAACTGAGCAAAGCATTAGTTTTCAGTCTAACATTGAAAATCCTTTCAAATTTTATAACAGCTATTAATTTACACAAATCAGGTGTTAAATAGAATCTAACTAAAAAAAACGTTGAATTTGTCTTTCCAAATTAGTGCAGACTAAGGTCAAATTTCTGTAAAGTGACCTCTAGTTGCCCTGCCAAAAAAAAAAAAAGGAGGAAGGAATGCACTTGATGAGTAGCTATCCTCACAGTATCTCAGGGTGAATGGGCCTACTATTTTGGAGAGGTAAAGATTTCAGTGTTCTAAATTGGGAGACATGTAGGCCTGAATTTTTGAAAGAAGCAATTTATTTGCCCTTTTTACTTCAGGTCGAGTGGTGGTTGTACATCATTTCATTAGAAAACAACAATAAAACAAGTCTTTCCAGCTGAATAACCACAAACAAGGGACAAATACTTTCAAATACTACACATTCCTCAACTACAATATAGGAACAAAGTAATATTATATAACCTGGGGGTGGTTTTTTGATGCTTCAAAGTATTTAATATCCTTTGATGGAATTAATTACATTTCAAAATATTTTATGTAAATTAAATGTTATCTTCAAATTGCTGTTTCATGTTACAATGGAAAAAGATCCCCTTACATTGTAAATTTATAAAATAGTTTTCCTGAGCCTTAATCATAACTAAAAAGGAAGCATGCTCAAATCACATCTGTAGATTTGAAATACTTTAGAATTTATACACAATATATGCATAGTACAGAGTTTATTCAATACAAGTTAAGGATCCTGATCTTAGGAGGAGATTGTACAGGAAGCTTCACAAAGTCTGTCTTTTCTGAATTCATGAAATGAACAGAAAAAGAAAGCATCAGGAAAAAATAAATTTCAAAAGAGTTATCTGAGAATAATTAACATTAGTAATTTTTAGGCAGGGTGTGTGCAAACTGTGCCCCTGATTCCATTATTTGTCATGCTGCATCAAATCTTTTAAGAACTTCCAAATTAGCCAACATATTCTGTCTTTTCTCTGGAAGGCACTACATACCAGCAAAACATTTACAGCTTCATTAAAATGTACAGCAAATGGTTCATGTTAATTATGCAAAGTAAATATCTGGTAAATGATTTTCACATTCATAATACAAGAAAAAATAAATTATGGTTTAAGGCTCTAAATAATTTTGCAACTGGAAGATTACCTAATGGTTGCATTTTAATTCAATCATCAGGTTTTTGCAAAGCCAGACATGTGCAAGCTGAAACTGGAGTTGAGTCAAACCAAAACACAGGTTATTCTGCAAATATTAAAAACCACCCAGCCCTGTGTGTGGGTTATTCAAAAGTAGCATGAAGCTTGCAAACCAGTGCCAGCTACAATCCTGAACATATACCATGACCCAGCCTGCTGGTAAAGCCACTTGACACCCTGCTGGATGTACACACACTTTTGCATACGTCAAAACAGTAATACTTTTTATCTACTAGGCCTCCTTGGAGGTTCTCCACACCTTGGTATCCAAAATATCACTAGAGGGGCCTGTATTTAAGCAAGTGAATCAAGCCCAATATATTGATGAATATGTGCCTGTGGAAGTTTTACCTACTTTGCACTTGAAGTAATATTCAGACATTCTTTTTGTCAAGCACAAACCTGCAGTTGTTTTTTGTGGCCAAATTTAAATTACTAATTCATGTAATGTAGTATTTTGGATCTTATAAAATGCCAAGAATTTTTTTGAAACATATTTTACCTGTATTTTTTGATTTGAGTGTAAGATTGGATAACTAATAACAATGATGTGATTACCGAGGAAAACCAGCAAGCACATTAATTGTCACCTATGCTAAGTCTGTGTTGAAAGGGTGAACAATTGGAAGTTGCACAGCAAGTCATGAGAAATGCAGCCCAGAGCAGTGTTCTCAGTGACAGACAGACATTGAGGGAGTCAAAGATGCATCAGGAGAGCTAAGTAAGGGAATCCAGAGCAGAAGCAGGAATGGGGGCTCAGGAATCCCGAGCTCAAGTGTGTGAGGATGTATGTCAAGCAGAAAGTAAATCCAATAGCTTTCTCTTATATAAATAGCATAAATAAATATCTGATATGTCAGGATTTCAGTTTGAAGAAGATTGATTGTGAGTAGTGCAGACCTGCCAGAACCTGATGCTGAACATACAACCAGCAGCAGGCCAGGACTCATCGTTAAGCTTTTTCTGTTCTCGTGACCTGGAAAGGATTTTACAGCAAAATACCTGAACTCCACTTTATTTATAATTGAGTTGTTTTCTGCAAGATGGGAAGGTAAACCACATTCAAACAGCTTGATAATGCAGAAAACCAGTGTCCCCCTCAGTGTTTTTGGATCAATGCATATGAGCAATGCCTGATGCTCTGGTGCTGACTAAATGAGAATTTATTAGCCCTGGTTGCTTTAGGTGGTTTTGTGTGACTCTGCAGATGGTTTGTGGGAGGAGGACATAAGAGCAAAGGTAGGAGCAGGAAAATGATTCGATGTATCTGATAAATGTATTGCTGATGTTAGGCTTTTCTTGAAAACTGGGGAAATGCATGTGCAATTAATTAAAACTTCTTTCCTAATAAAGCGTTTTGAAATGGAAAACTACAACTAAACAAAAAGAAGGAACATTCTGATGTTGATAATAGTTGATGAGGTTAATGTCATGAAACTAAAATACAGATAATGCTGTGTTGCTCATTAAGATCTTTAATTCTATGAAAAGTTAGTTGCTAAAAGTCTAAACGATGACTGAACAGTACATTTGTTGCCAGAGATGACATTATTAAGCTTGTATTTTTTGTATAAAAGGCTGCAGCCTCTCAGAAACAATCGATTAAATGCAGCCAAGATGGGAGGATGTTTTCTGTTCATATGCAGGGAGATGAGCACAGATGTGTGCAGTTCTTGCACTGACTGTGTTGAGTGTGACAGCAGCAGAGGAGGCCAGTGTGTCTGGTGATCCCTGGGGCTGGTTCACACGTGCAGTCAGGTAACTGCAGTGTTCTGTGCAAGGGCTGGGCGGTGGCTGTCTCATACCACCATGATCAGGAATGGAAGGGATAGGTGGCAGTTTGCTTCATGCTTTTTTTTTCTTGCATGAAACGTGTCAGTGGGTTGGGCTGCAGCTCTGGGAACATTACAAAGATGTCTTTTTTAGAAGGTGAGACAAATAAACCAAAGGGCCTTTCTGAGTGTTAGGAATTACAGAGTTAAGGGTACCGTTTTGACAAGGATCAGCTTATAATTCAGAAACATCTTACTGTCACCTTAGCAGAACCTGTCTATACTATTGCCTGAAACTTGTAAAATTGAAATGCCTTTTTTCTGGAATTCAACTTTGAGTCGGACCCCACTGGATTTAAGGTAAAAGATGCAAACATATGCTTATCTGGGAAGAATTCCACTTCGATTTTTCCTTAATTCATTGATCTGTAGGTTGATATTATTCTCTGATTGTTTGTCTAAAAGAGAAAAATCAGGAATAAATCTGTGTGGTAGTGAGGCTGATTTTATAGATGTCTTCTGTCCATTTAGAGCTTAAAACTGCGGTGCTTTGATGGTTAGCAGGTACACTGATAATTAAATAATTAAACATCACCTATATTGATAATAAACACCAAGGGTGCTTCGGGATTCATATCAGCCACCAAAATGAGAGTTTGTGCATTCTAAATGAATCACTGAACTGTTTCAATACTATCAGATGGAATACATTTGAAAACTGATTTTGTGCCAAAGTGAACAAAAAGATAGCTTTGTCCTCAGTGCCAAGAAGATGTGTTTTCACCACTAGATAATTAATGTGCATTTACTCATGCCAATGTGGAAAACCAGCCTGGATTTTGCTGTAAAGTAACTGTGTGAGATAGAGTTACTCCAGCGATGGTTGACCTTGACTCCATTGGGATTTTGCAGTGCACTTTCCAATGGTAGTTCTTCAACTGTGAAAAAAACGTCCAACAAAGGAAAAAAGTGAAATAGCTGCTTTGCTCTCATTCTGAGAAACCAATTTTGTATTTATATGGATTTTTTTTCCTTAGTTATAAGTATCTTAGTCTATATTTATTTTTTTCCAGCCTACTGCAATCATACCAGGTAAGGAACATGCTAAGTGCAGGACTGGTTTGAAACCTGGAAGCCCAGATAGAGAGGGAAAGAGTGCCAGGGCTTGGGATGTTTCTTGTTTTTCTGGAAGGACAATAGAGGGTTTTAGGGGATGGTGAAGGAATATTTTAGGGAATTAATGGAGATGAAATTCAAAGAACACAGAACATGATGTGATTTGTTAAAAAAGGGGATGCAGTCCTGACTACACACTTTTAAAGGAATTGCTGAAACAGAAATGTGTCAGTATTTCCAATGTAAAACCTTATGAAATCATTAGTGTTAGTTAAAAAATTAAAATAAGATTAGATTTTTAGTTATCTTCTCCACTTATTTGGGTTTTTAGATGTTCCTCCATGCTTTTTTCTTTTAAGTTAGTTTGTGTTTTAAAGATTTCCTTTGCACACTTGGGGCTTAAAATTCTCTTTCTTTTAATGAGATATGAAATCCTCAGAAGTAATATGACCCAGAACCTAGAGCTTTAAGAAAAACGCCATGCATCTTCAGTCTCATCATCAAATCATGAGAGGAGATAATGTATCTGCTATATTTTATGCCTTGATACTGACTGATGTGATTATATTTGGATGATATGTGAGGTGGAAATGGGTAGAATACACATTAAAATGCCATTTAAAAACAGAATAATAACTATGTTTATAATAATCTTTATTATTATCATTATAATAAATATGTTCTACTTATGACCAGCAGAGAAATAGATGCCTTCCTGTGTCATGCTGAAAACCATGTGTGTTTGACTAGTCAGTGTATATAATTAATGTCTCTGTAAATCAAACTTTATTTAAAATGAAGATTTTAAAACTTTTGCCTTTCATTTTTAATTTACACACTTTATTTGTTGTTTTGAATTTTGTAGAGATATATATTTACTCAAAATAGGAAGGAGTTGGACCATATAATGCATATATGTGATAAACCTGGAAATATCTAACCAAACTAAAACTTGGTGTTACACCATACAAGATGGCGTAAAGTTTCTAAATGCTTTTTTCGTACTATGGCTCTTAGAAATTTCTGAAGCTGTTCACTATCTCCAAGAGAAGATGATACTGACCTGATTTCAGAGGTAAATGACAGCTAAGAAATAAGGTTCAAGAGTCTAAAAATAACCAGTCTGAAACACTCTCTGAAAAAGCTATTTTGAATTGCACCATACCTTAATTTTTGTGTGTATGAGAAGCAAAGAGATGTTTAATGGATTTTTCTCTAACTAAACTCTAGAAAATTATTCTTAGTTGTGAGGCTACTATAAGTAAGCATTGGAACAATGATTTCTGAGAGTGATTGAAAAAACCTGCTTTTATGTAGCAATTAAAGCCACAGATCAGTAGGGGTTTGATACTGATTTGTCTCAAAGGACTTTGAAGTTTCCAGCTCAAGGATTGAACACTGTGTTTGGAGGTGTTTGGCTTCTTGAATGCTCCTCTGGTTCATTAAAGTGAAATAATGTGTTATCAAAGATACTGTAGTGGTCTCTAAACCAGTATAAAGAGACACAATTATTTGAACTGTGTGCATTCATCCCCTTTTGTTGTCATTGCTATCAGTATATTGATTTGTGCCTTAGTGTAAGCTATGTATAAATTGGTTATATATATATATCTATATATCCATATAGATATATATGTATGATATATATGGGTGAAATACATTTTGTTGTTGTAAGCTGAAACAATGAGAGGGAAATGCTGTGATCTTCAGTTGGGTTATTTCATCATCTTTAGTGGGAAAAATTACTTGTATGTGAAAATGCTCTTCATAAAGACCTGATGTGTTTGCAAGGGATCTCTTGTGGGAATTTTGCCACCATGGACCCATTGTTGTAAGTAAGCTCTGTGGCTAGTAACATGTATGATTCTGTGTCAGTGAGTGCCACACGTCAAAAAAGGCAGGCATTTTACATATGAAGAACATTTCTAGAAATGGAAAACCTGAAGCAATTGAAGTTTAACAGGCAGGAAACTGGGAGGTTTTGCTTTACTGAAAGGAAAATGCTCCACAAGCGCCTGCTTTGCATTTGCCAGACACTGCATGGTGAACATGCAGTCATCACACTGAGCAAACACTGAGTGTACTTCATTAAAGGCTTGTTGGAGCTGCTGGGGTGTTCATACTCTTCCATGGGTTCCTACAGTTCTCTGGAATTTCCGTGCATTTGCTATGATGTTTTATTTGCTTTATGAAGTAGATGTTGGTTGATGCCATGGAAAGGGTGTCTTCTCACCACCCACTTGGTGGTGCCTGCTGGCCATGCACTACATTCCCCATGAACTCCCCTTTCATGATATGTTTGAGACTAAAACAAACCAGTGCCAAGCAAGCAGCTGACTTAGGGCTCAGCTCAGTGGTGCATCTCTGTTGGATTATGCTTTTCTCTTGCCATGAATGGCACCATTTCAGCTGCTGTTGCCTAGACCAGGGTTTTTCTTTATTTTGAGTAAATCAGGGTGATAATGTGAAATAGAGAGGAAAAAATGCACAAGCAGTGATTTGTTGAGTGTAAATGGGAAGGGAAATAAACTCTGGCCAAGGGCTGAAAATGAATCTCATCAAGCTAACCTGGGCCTTCAGACTGATTTGTATTCCACATTTTCTGGATTTAATCTGCCTTGGGATTTGGGAGATATTTTTAAAGAAATGGAATAGTTTTCTGAACTCTGGAAGACTGAAGCTATTTCCGTTTGAAATGGCCTTCCTGGCTATATCTCAGTTTCCCATGTGTACTAAAATACTGGAAAATGTGCTTTAGTTCTTTTGTAGTATGGTGGGATGTAATCAGTCATAAAGACAGATGAAATGCAGATTTTTTTTTTTTCCCATGCTTGGGTTTGTAATTATTACTGTCAGGAATTTTCCCTTATCACGCTTTCATATTTCTCTAGTTCTCTGACTACAAAGTATATGCAAACTGCAGGGGGCAGGGGTGCAGTGACTGCAGGAAAGGAAACCTACAGATATTTGCCAAGAGCAGCTGATCCCTGAGATAATGGCTTTTCAGCAGTTTTTTAAATGTAGGCCCTGAAAAATGTTGGGAGTACAGTGTACTGCAGAGCATTTTTAATCTGCAAACAACGCATTGCCTTTTTCTCTGGCTTTCTTTAAAGTGAGAGGCTGAGGTTCATCTCCTGAATGCATCTTAGTTCTGTGTTGGAAAAAGGGGACATTTCCACAATCCTGGCTGATTTGTTTGCTTTTATGCCCTGGATTTTTTGGGGAAGAAGGGTCAGGGGCTGAGTTAGAAGTTGGGCTCTGATGTCATCTGTCCAGGGCCCAGGTTTGGAATGTCAGGACACCTGGTTTCAGCCAGGACACAGAGATGCATTTGCATTTTATACATTTCATACACAGCTGTAATTATCTTAGGGGACCTCTGTACATTAATATTGGATACATGAAATCCATTTGGAAATATATTTAAGGAACTATTTAAATAATTTGGGTTTAGATATATTTTTATAGTTTTATACATAATTTATTGTATATATTTAATGTGTTGTGATTTTGATAAGCATTTGCTTGTAGCTCACAGAGCTATATGGATGATTTTGTGAGTTTAAGTTTGGTAGGCACATTTATAAGACTGTAAAAGTTGCAATGGAAAAGTGATTAGAAAGAGGTTTGCTTGATTATTTTAAGAAATGTATTTGGATTGAGTATTTCTAGATACTGGCCATGATAGCAGCACCATCCAAAGACAGGAAAAAAAGAAGTCTTTTCTAGGATCCCCCCCCAATCCACTTTTATTATTTTTCCTGCAGGGAAGTTTTCTGTCTTTGGTGCCTCTTTGTATTGCTGAACTTGGCTAAATAAAAAATAAAAAGGATAAAAGAATTATTTACAATATAATATATTCCTAATAAAATGCATTGATGCCTTCTCTAAATTAGTTTGAATTTTTAAAAAATACACCCCTACCATCCTGATTTGGTCCTGGCCTCCTATATTATTATGGTGTCCCTTTTTTATATTGAACATATACTAAATGTCCGTTAAATACAGTAAGTTGAATCTGGTGCATTTCCAGAATGGCCTATTTGAAAGACAGAAGGAAATTTCATGCATATAAATCCATAAAAAATTCTGAATGAATGCAATCCCAGAGTGATTGTGTCTGTTTTCCATTTACTATGTATGCTATCCTGCACAGAGCAGGATATTATAAAGTAATGTAATGCATAAGTCATGAACAAAAATTTTGTGAGGGATTTTAATTCATGGAAAGAAAAAGGAAAACTCTGGCTCACATTCCTCGAAGTCACAAACTCCTGAATAGAACTTTCACCTGAGGACAGCAATATACATTGTAACCTTGTTGTAAGGTGCTACTTCAAATGAGGAAGTTTGCAGAACAGATTCTGCACCCTTTTAATAACTTGCCATGTAGGTACCTTTTGCCAAACAGTTAAATAATCCATTGTGTCAGTAATGTAGATTTTGTCTTACCAACAGAAGTTATTATTTTGGGTTTAAAAAAAAATTCTGGTTTAGGCTCAAATCTATATTTTAAGATTTTCTTTGTAAATGTAAGAGAATTCTTGGTTTAGTTTAAAACAGGAATAGAAGAAGAATCTCGTGTTACTTTATGCTGTTTGCCATTATTGACAGATGTCTGAAAGTACTTTTAGAAAGCATTTAACAGATAAAATAGATCCTGAACAATGCGCTTGTTGATTGTAGGGGTGTTTCTGATTCAGCTGCTTCAGGTTTCCAGACCATCCAGCAATGGAAAGGGGTGTATTAGGGTAGAGTCTCCTGCTCCCTGAAGTAGGATTGACTGGGGTCCTAGGGATGAAATAACACAATCACAGCCTAGCTGTGATTAGCAGCCAGTGCCAGAAGAGAAGTAAATAGCAGCAGGATGTATTTCTCCCCAGCATATGAGACAGATCACTTAAAAGGCAGAGCTGCTAGTAAGCTCTAAATAGAAGAGTCTGGAAAATAAATTCCTGCAGCATCATTTTGATTTTTCACTACATGTCTCACAGCTTTGAAGTTGTTCTGGCAAGTGATGATCGGTTTGTTGTTGTTGGATATCTCAGCATGTATTCGTTATGCTTACAACAGACATGAAGATTGCAAATATATTGAGTAAACCATTTAAAATATGCTGTATGCAGTAGACAAAGGAAATTTGAGGAATGTGCTTGAATTTTAAGCCCTCATCACCTGTTTGTAGTACCAAACAAAGCTGATGGGTGCTGCCTCCTTTTTGGCCCTGAGTTATGGGTAACTTCTGAGGAGGGACTTCTGTAATAGAAAAGTTGCTTATGTCTTGAGGTAAGTGTTTTTTCAAAGTGGAATTTCAAGCTCCTTTGCACACACACACACACACACACAAAAAGGAAAAAGAAGAGTTGTTCCCTGTAGTCAACTTCCTAAATTCTACTCTAAATACAGTAATTTCATGATTATAAGCCGCACCTGACTATAAGCCGCACTACTGGGGTAGGCTGGATTCTTCAATGAAAAAGGTGCGGCTTATATTCGCGAAATTACTGTAATCTGTTATTGGTGGTAGAATTTTTCTAGATATATTTATTGCACTTAATGCTAAGGCAACTGAAGCAGTCTAAACTTACAGAGAGAGCAAGGGAAATGGACTAAAAATGGTGTTAATAGTTCACTTTCCCCTCTGTCATTTCCACAATATGTCACTAAAAGGAATTATCTTTTTTGTTTAAAGAGAAAATTAAAGACTGAGCATCAGTGGTGGCCTGTAGAGGGAAACTTTTATGTGTATTAAGGTGAACACCTGATGCAAAAGATTGATTATGTACTGGAACTTTAGGTTGCAAAACTTTGATCAATGTTTTTTTTTTAGGTAAAGTTCTTTGGTCTGTGTTAAACCAGAGTTCCTCCTCTGGGTATTTTGAAGTGTTCACCATGAGAAGCTACAGTATGAGTGGGTGGATCTGGCAGGAAACTATCACTTTCAGCCTAGAAAAATGATCTCCTGTGGCATAAAAATAGATATAAAACGTGGCATAGAAGCTCTTTTGTCTCTTGAGTTTGGCAAGTTTCCTGTGAGGATGGAAATTTATGTGAAAGTGTTTATTGAAGGTATTGATCAGAGATTTACTAGGCATCCACTGAAGGAAAATGAAAGAATTGCTGCACAGGTGGCTTTTGAACCACTTGGGATTTGAGAGCCAAGAAATACATCTGCAATAATTGATGTCTAAAGGTGTTAATTGAGTTAATCATACCTTAAATAAACACAATTACGGTGGTTTAAACTAGTGTAAGTCTAGTTACTTTTCAGAAATGCTGCATTAGAAGATTCAGTTTTAGTTTTAAAGCTCTTAGAACAGGTCTCCATGAAGAATGAGGGAATAATTGAAGGATAATTATGGCAGATTTTAGGGTTTGGTTTGGAAGTGGACTTGTCTGTTATTGCAGCTTGGGCAATGGTGCATCAGTTTCAGAGGACAATATGCTTTTCTTGGTATTGAAGTCATTAGTTAATTAACCTCTCATTTTTTTCAAGTTGCTTTTGGACTGTTGGTGAGATCTGACATTCCCAGTGGGTCTTCATAGCCACAGGACAATGTTCTGATTTCTGCATTCTATGAAAGTAGGTGTCAGTGTTTCAGTTTTCTTGACTCATGCTGTTGAGATGAAGGCATCCTGTAGAGCACATGCTGAAAATTAAAAAAATATCAGTTTTGTTGAAAATAGCTGGTTTACATGTATGAAAGTTTTTACATACCAAAGAGGCAATAAGCATCTCTAGTAGGGAAAAAAGTTATCAGTCTGATTTAGTAATTAGAGACTAGTTATTTCATAAAGCTTGGTATGCTGACTCTCCAAGCTGTTCCATTGGTGTGGGCATCCAGGGAGTTCCCAGAGGAGCTGCTGGCTTGCTGCAGTCCAGGGCTCAGCATCCTGCTGGCTCTGTGCCATTCCAGCCTTGTTCTGGGATCTGTGCTGGAACTGCCCCAGGCTTGAGCTCACTCTAGGAGCAGAGTGCAGGTGTGTTTGGAGACATCCATGCAGAAACCGCATCTGCCTGAGCAGGCAGAATCTCCTCCACACATCTTAAATACCCTCCTGCTGCTCTCTAATTGACTCAGCAGGAGATGGAATTTATCACTTAGGGCTGCTCTGCTAGGCACTACAAATTAGGCTCAGGCTGGGTATCCCATGCTGCCCTGTGTGCTGAGAAATTGGTAGAAATCACTGGTTATGAAAATTCTCAGGAGTGACTCTTTTCAACATCCCCAAACCTTACCTGGATTTCAAATCCCAGGCCATGTATTCTCACAGGCCACTGTGATTTAGTGAGGAAGTTTTGCTTCCCTCTTTTATTATCTGAGATGGCATCTTTGGCATTGAGCTAAAATAATTTCCTATTTGTGGAGATGGGAAAGTTCCCACTTGTTGAAAGGAACATTATAAGACAGATGTGTCAAGGCTAAAGCTTGTGCTCTTTGAATAACTGCTTAGTGTCTGTGCTTTATGTATTGTGACTTCAGGTTGGAACTGGAGTTTCAGAAGGCAAGCATGAGACAAGTGCTGCTCACTTCTGTAGGGGTAATGCATATAAAATATATGTATGTATACATAGTGAATACAAAAGGTTGGGGGTCCTTGTGTATTTACAACTTTTAAGCCTAAACAGTCAGTCAGTGCTGTAGAGGGAATTTCATCACTTTGAAGAAGGCAGTATGATGTTCATCTCCAAGTCATGGGTTACATCCCAGAACTTTTCTCCAATATTTAGAGAATAATTCTTCCAAAGTGTTTGAGTGAACTACTTATTCAATAGCACCAATAAAGGATCCTATAAAATTCTATAGTTTGGAGTAAACAAATGACATCATGTTGTCTAAATGTAAATATGGGTATGTATAAACCATAAATTTCTGTAGCACTTTATTAAGTTTCTGAAATATTATTCACTGGATTCTTGCATTTGGAAGTGAAAGTAACTGTAAGATCATCCATTATGTGACCCTTTTATTTTATACTTTATTCACTCTCACCACTTTACTCTAAAGCCCATTACTCTGTGTTTTTACTGATTATATCAGTATTGAAAAATGTAGTGTGCCACATTATCCCAGTTCCTCCAGAATTGTTAAAGGTACCTTTTATTTTTTTTGATGGCTCCTCAACTATCTAGTTGGAGAATGTAGTCTCTCAGGGAAGTTCTTGTGGACACTTGATTCCCATATGTGCTTCTGGATAATGTCTGGGGTCTAGTGTGTCTGGTGCGGTCTAATATCTTGTCTGTGTGCATGCTGCAAGTCTTGGGGTCTGAGATGCAGACTGAATGGTATTGTCTGGTATCTACATGCTCATTTCCTAACAAGACAGAATTGTTACTATTCTTTAGTGCCTCAGCAATAAAGCTCAGCTGTGATTTCTCTTACTTAGAGTTTGAAATTTTTTATATTATATCATTATTCACATTGACTAGAAATCTTGTCATAGGATTGTTTGGGGGTTTTTTGAAGGCTGAAAACAATTTGGTTATTCTCTAATAGTGCCCGAGGATCATGGATCCCATTTTACCTTGGGAGGTTGCACTTGGGTCTCTCACTTAGTGAGATTTAGTGGATGAGCCTCAGTGATATTTACCTGGATCTGTTGAAAGACCTCAGAGATCAGCTCTGGTACAAATAACTTCCTTTCCAATTGTAGGAGCCCTGAAACTGCTGCTAAGCCAAGTGTGATGAGGCACGAATCTCAAGTAAATTCCATTATGGTTAATAAGAAAACAGAGAAATTATATAGAATTGAAATTGTTTTTTGAGACAAATAATTTAATAACTTCAGAATCCAAACAGTATGCTGAGCTCTGATTACATATCTAATATTATTTCCTTAAAAATTAGCAGTGACTGTCCTACTAATATAATAGTTAAGAAAAGATTTGATTAGCAGCATAAATTGAAATATTGTTTATATCAGATCTTGAAATGTAAATATCAAGTGCTGTACAGTCATTATGGAGGTTGTGGTTTCTGGAGATATCCCTGGTAGTGTACATAGGGGATCTGTACCAAACCAAAGCTTTCAATTATTTGATGGGCTATATAATAGAATCAATAAATGCTGGTGTCTAAGAATTATTTTGTGTGATAATTTCAGTTGGATCATTTGCAGCCATTACTATCAAATTATATCTTGTTTTGTATTTAGAGATTGTTTGTTTGTTGATCTTTGAATAGAAACCTGCAAGTGCAGGTATTTCTGGGTTCTGTATTCAAACCTAAAGAATACTAAGACTTTTAGCCTGTTTCAATGGCCAGATACTCAGCAGCTGTGCAGGATTATTTTTTAGAATGGAAATATCTTAATTCTGATTAGTCCTTTTATTAATGCCACAACTGTATCTCACTGAGCAGTCCCCTTTCTGATTTGTTGGCAAGATTCTATGAAGTACAAGCAACCTCTGAGCTATGTGCTTTTGTAAGTTGTTACATTTGATTTATAGACTTTATGGAGTGTAAACTGCATTGCTCTGCTTCATATCAAGAGTATGAGGGGCCCTGAAACACCAAGGCTGTTTATATTCTTCCAGTGTTGATATCCAAGGAATGCCTCAGAGGGAGGTTTGCTTCAAATACAATGTATTTATAACATTGTTCGTTAAAATGCCACAGCCAAACATGTGGAACTTGGGACTCTATAGCTTGTATTGTTCTTCTAATAGATTGAAAGGATATTTTGGATCCCAAAACCTTCATAAAGCAGCTCTGTCAAGTAACCATCTTCCAAATATGACTGGGTAATTTACAAAAATGCAGGTATACTTTGTAGTACCAACAGAATTCTATGTTCTGGCATAATATCTTTCAAGAACTAAGTCAGACTGACTTCTGGTATTTGCTCCTGATAGGGAAAAAAAATAAATCAGAAAACCCGAAAATTACACTGTTCTGGTTTTAAAGTACTAGATTTCTAAATTGGTAAGTGTTGTATTAAACCAAATCAGACTGATTTCTATGTAGTATAGCTGTTTATCAGGTGTGCACAGTGGCATGCTTCTGATCTTGAAAGTAAGCTTCTCCCTGTTTGTCCTACAGTACATGCACAGGGAAAATTCTCCATGCACCCCAAAACAAACCCAAATTTATACAATTTCTTCTGTTTGTATTTACAAGTTCAGAATTGCAGAGGAGGCTACGCCCCTGCCAAAATGTCACAGAGCTCAATACTCAGTTAAGTTGGTCGTTCACTCAAATATTTTTCAAGAAAACCCCCAACCAAACCCAAAAAACAACAGTCTTCAATTTTCTGAAAATTGCCTCTTGGGGGAATTTATCTATTAAAAACCCCATGTATGTAATTTACATAATATATAATTATATATATATATATATATGTAAAGCTATTAACTAGCTTTAGGTGGGTGCAACCTTTGTTGCACTTTGTATATTTTCATGGTTTTCATATGAGAGTAACTGCAATAGCTCATGGCATCTGATACAAATTAATGTTATGTTGACAGTGTTTATTATTCATTTTCAGTGCCTTCTACAACAGTAAGAAAACCAAAACTGCCCGCTAACCACAAATAAACCCTGTCAAAAATTCCCCTGTCAAAAATTCCTTGTCAAGAAAAGATTTCTGATCCAAATATAGGAGGAAATTAAAATACTCCAAAGTTAATAGCAGAAGAACAGAGAGCTAATCAATGTGAATTGTAAATGTACAAAGAGGAGCCTGATCCAAATTTATTGAGATAGATAAAGTTAGTGAAAATACATTAAATTATCCCAGGTAATCATCAATTCTAGATCAAACCAGTCAATGCTTTTGGGAAGGACAAAGCTGAACTAATATTTTCCAAAATGTACCTGAGTGTGACTGGTTAACTTGGGGTTCATTTCAGCAGTAACGAAATCTGTGCTGGCCCTTCCATTAGACAGAGATTTTTACTGGGCTTTTTTAAGGACTTACCTTTCCATGTCTCACAAATAATAGCTGTCTTATTTGTGTTATTTTCTGTTTCAAGCAGGTCTTATCCTTGGTTTATGACTGTTTTTGAAAATATGTATTGTTTGTGCATGGATGGCACAGTGTTTGTGCATCTTGGACAGTGCAGGACAGAGGTGCCATGGGCTGGGGCTCTGTGTCAGCCAGGTCACTGCAGCAGTGCCTGAGCAGTGGCTGAGGTACCACCGTGCACAGCCACTCCTGTCAGCAATCTGCTGGGACATCAGCACACCCTCTCCTGGGCTGCCCCACAAACACATCCCCTCTCTCTTTTCCAATGGTAGCTCAAGAATTACCCTTCCCCGGGCTTTTCCAGGTTACTGCCGTGATTTTATCTTGCTAGTTGGGGTAGAAATGTTGCCTGCCAGCTGGAAACTGCTGGAAACAGGGAGGCCTTTTATGGAAATGCTGACACAACTTTATCTATAGCATAACAGTGTAAACCATCTGTTTCCAATAAAGTGCTTATTATCTTTTCTTGTCAAACTTATCACTCCAAAAATATTCTGTTCACTTCAATATAAAGGTTCATTTTTATCATGTCCAGTTATGGACGTGATAAGAATGAACTTTATGTAGGATGCTTTTCCCTTTCGATACTGATTTATACATGTTTATTTTATTGCCAGAGGCAAAAATCCATATTCCTTTTATATTCTCCCAGTTCATCTGTTTTGGTAGCTCTTCAGGGAGACACACTTCAGAATTCAGTTCTTCAGAGGACCACACTTAGACGTGTATCTTCTTCTGTGGCTTTAAAAATTGCTGCAATTTATAGTTTAAAAGTTAGTGCACAGGTGACTGCGCTGAAGGGCAGTGGTGAACAGTGGGAGAGTCTGTCAGTGAGGATGTTGATCCATTAACCTCCGTGCAGCTCTAACTCTTCACACAAATTCAGTATACTTAGTCTGTGAGAATTTGTCTGGTATTCTCTCTTGCTCACTTAATGCAGTTCTGTGCATTGTTTTATCATGTGCAATAGAATCATGACAGCAGGTAGACGTTAGGAGAGCACAAGCCTTGAAGGATTTTACTTTAAACATTGAATTAGGCCCTGCTGAATAGAAGCAGAGAAGAATTAATTCATGCGGTGTTATCAACTCAGTACTGAAAGCCTGCTTCTTGTGGGTGGTCTGCTAGTATCAATTTGTTTTATTACATGGATCAAGTAGATGTTGCAACATCAGTGAAAGCCTGAGCTCTCATATGAAGTTTTCAGAGGAGCCACCCAGAAAGCTTTCTCCCAAGGAGATGTTCTTGGTGTGTCAGCACCTCCCTTTTGGATCACGGCTGTCTTTAAGGCAGAAGTTATGTTGTACTCGCAGGCTAGTGAAAAGCTGTTTTTGGAGTCCTGGCTGTTCGTGGAGAATTTGGGAGGTCTGGGTGTGGCACACAGGTGAGGCAATTGTGCCTGGGATGAGATTCAGCGCTCTGTCTTGCTGCACAATCCAGCTCCTCGTTCACATCTTGCCTCGCTGTCCTTGCACATCGGTCATGTCTCACTTGTGTGCTGTATCTGCACTGTGGGACACTCCTCCCTCAGAATGTATGCGTCTTTAGTGGGCTGAAATTGTCACTTCTTAAACCCTGCAGTGCATTTTATTTGAGAAAATTTGTTTGATTGTAACAGCTCTTTAATGAATTTTATTCCAAGACTACCAACCTGGTAGGATTAGTGATAATATAAAATAATGTAGTGATGACATATTTAGCCTTGTTTGCAGAGAAGATTGTTGGCACTAGCTGCATGAGGCTGTGCTAGCCCAGACTACCAGTGGAGGAGTTAGTGAGGCAGGGCATTGGCAATATTGCATTTCTTCACTAGTGTAAATAAATCTAGCAATAGGATACTGCATTCTGGAAATTGTCACAAACGTCTAGAGCACTTTGTGGATAGATGCCAGCTATTTCTAATCCTTTGGGAATTGTCCTATAGGTACATATCTATTTGAAAAACAGTTCCTGATCAAGGTGAAGGTCAAAATATTTAGTTGGTGTTAACTGGAGAAGGCTTTGTCTTCTGACATCTACAGATTTCTCGGAGTGGATCCTTCATGTCATCTGTGAATGCAACATAATTTTTTCAGCCCTTTTTTCAAGAAAAATGAGTAGTTTTGATGATGCCCTTGGTGATTGTAAGGTTCTGAAGGAGCTAAAAGATCAGATTTGTTTCAAAAGCTCTGTTAAGTCTGAATTATAAAATCCTTAACTGATTAATTGAATTGCAGTACCAGGTAGAAGAAAACACATTCATTTGCAGAGATGTTCCTGTCTTGTTTAAATCAAAATGAAAGTAGTGATCCAGGCAATAAGGCCATCTCCTAAAGTACTTGAACATAAATATCTTACAAACTTAGAAAAACCAAAATAATGATCTCCCTTCTGCCCTTTGAAGACAGCAAGCATTGGTCTTTACTGTTACCCAGAGTGTATTCCAATATATTTAGTACCTTGCTGAACTGGATTCATATTTCTAAATTCACAGTAAAAAACAGTCCAACAATTTTCTATTTCAGGTGCTGTGGTTTACTTATTGCTGCAGAATTACTGATACTTTAAAAGCCTTGTTAAGCAGCTCTTGAATGGGGAATTGTCATTTTTAAGGTGTCTTCTTGGTGCTACACTCAGATGGATGAGGTGGTGAAGTAAAGAAAATATATGTTTTTTCCTTAGGGAAAGATTTAAGAGTAAGAATTTGGGGCTTGAATGGAAAAGTTGAAGTGGAAGGGTTTTATGGTTCAGAAAATTAAAATATGTAGGAACTTATAAAGATAGGAAATTAGGGTACTTTTTGAGGAAAAATAAGACCTTTGATGACTCTGATGAGTTTGTGATAAGCTGGAGTTGATCTGAACCAAGCAAAATGTTATTTGAGCTTCCCCAGGGAGTGATTAAAAAATACTGCAGAGATTTGGTGAATGGATTTGCATTATGTTTGTGTGCCAAACTGCTGTTTCAGTCACAGTATATTGTATTAATGCAAAGCCAGCAATAATTCCCTGTTCAAATAGAGCCCACAGAACCCTAAAGTGAACCTTTTATGTCCTTTATGAAGCTCCTGAACTGTAAGGTTGAAACCAGTGATTGGGCTGTAGTTATTTGTTGTTTATATTGCAGTCTTAAATGCTGTGTGAAAGATACAATTTGAGATGCATTTCTTGTACCACAGGTAATCACTTCTAATGATTCACTGGGTTAGAGAGGAAAAAAAAAACTATGCTGAAAGATGTTTATAAGGAGTTGATGTGATGCATCATGAAATTTCAGTGCCTCTAAATGTAAGCATGATAATGCTTTACATGGGATTAAAGCCCATTGACATTAATAAGTGTCTTTTGATGCCATTGGCTCTGTCCCCAAAGGTTTATCATTTAATGACACTGAAGACTTAAATAAATGAAAAAAACAAAACAAAACTTCAGCTGAAAAAAAGGAAAAAAGTATATATTTGTTTTACTTACTATCATGTAAATTTAGAGAGGGCTAAACTAAGACACTTTCACTGCTTAACTGAGTCAAAGGTGTTATGCAGGATTCCTGCCTTCCAGCTGGTCATTTCCATTTCAGAGCCCAATGTCTGGTCATGTTAGAGCCCAGTTTTGTGTCAGGGTTTTCTGTATTGTTTCTACAGGTTATTGAGTGCAGTGAAGGCCAAATTTTGATACCAGCCATGGGGCATAATCACAGTAAAGTGCCTACATAGCTTGCACTGCTCCTTAGAAGTGATCTTGAGCCTAATGTTTGAGTTGCATCCTTTGAACATGGATACTTCTCTCAACCACACACAGGTTTCCATTCCTTTATAGAAATGCTTTATTTTCTCTTTTGTATTTTATGCATTTACATGACCCTAATTTCAACTTCTACCTCTGCTTTGGGAGTTAAGTGGTGCAACAAGATGTCAGTGTTCAGAGTTGCTTTGGAAAAAAAAGTTGTTGTAACTTGGATACTGCCTCCTTGGTTTTTAAAGGCTCATATCAAAGAAACAATAGCAGGGTAAAATTAAAAAGATCTGAAAAATGATGAAGTAGTTTTGAAAGGAGGAAGTAAGGGAAATACTAAGTAGATTAAGTTCAAAGCAAACAGTAGCTGGAGGTGATGACGGCTGGTTTGTTTTAAACTAGGCATCCCTGCTTGAATTTTAATTCATTCCAAACTTTTTAGTATGGATTACTTGCCTGACAAAGTTCATAATGTTTCCTCCCTGAAGTATGGAACAATATTCAATGATGAGGAGCAGGAGAACCTGCAGAAAAGCCTTTCATTTCCTCTGTCCCAGAAACCATAATCCTGCAGCAGAGCAAAGTAATGGCTGGTATGTATCCATTTATCGCTGCTATGCATCTAAATGACAGGGTGGATAGTATGTCTTCTTTGCTGACCTTTTTGTTTTCTTTTTTTTTTTTTTCTTCTTTTTTTAAACATTTGTATGGGCCAAGAATTGGGACAGTACCAAAGACAAGTTAAAAATTAAATGGAAATAAAAATATGTAACTTTATTCCAGTGCATCGTACAGCAACACAGAGTCTCCAGGTGGCAGAGCTACCTGGAGTTCTTTCATGAGATTTTTCTTATGAAGTTAGTGTTGCCTTTTTCCACTGTTTCATCAAGGCAAAATAAGAAAGTGGGTTTTGCTTAAAATTCCTTCTTAAATTTAATGAAGTTATATGCAGCATTCTGAAAATGGAATGATGATGTTCTTCACCTTGACCTAGCTCTGTTCTTCTTCCAGTGGGATTTAAATTACCCTGGTCTGCAAATATGAGTCTACTTGAAGTCATCCTTGTTTGCTTGTTGCATTGTACAATCAGCAGCCTGTGCTAGAGGGAAGCAGCTCTTAAATAGCTAAGTTTTCCCTTGCCAGCCTGGATGAATTGGGGCAACCTTGAAAAGGTCTCATGACTCAGAAATGATGAAGAAAATGGAATTGGGTCAGGTCAATGAAAACATTTTTCTGCAGCTTGACTTGGATTTTTTTAAAGGACTTTTATTGGTGTGAGGTTCCTTGTAGCAAATCCCAGTGGGTTTTTTGACTGAAATAGGTGATTTCAAACATCCTGAGAATGAAAGAAAATGTTTTCAAGTTATGTAGCTAATAAAAAAACTGTCCTTGGTATTTCAGTAATGAAATGATTTCCAACAAAAAAAGCCCTCAAAACCCCCACAACCCACATTGTAGAAAAATTCCTGAGCAATGCTAATTTACTTGCTTTTTTATTCAGTCTTGAGGATTTTTTCATCCCAAACCTTTATTGAAGTGAGCTGAACCCTACTCACATGTTACTTACTAACATTGCTCCTTTTGCACACTGAAAGGAGGAAACTGCTTATTCCTCCTATATCTGTAAGTAATGAAGAAGTTTAACTCTCTCTTGGGCATGAGACATATCTAAATCTCTGTCTCTTCCTCATGTACATGTGTGTGATTATCTTCAGGATTACACTTAGAAACTATGCTTCTCCTTTAGAACTTTCCTTGTTGATGGTGTGCAGAAACCAGCCATGGTGCCCTGAGGGCTGCCAAGGTCTGTTCCATGTCAACTTGGAAACAGAAGTTGCTGACTGAGCTGTCTCAACTGTGGTAAAGGTAATGGTGGCAGAAAAGAAACAAGAGGCTTTATTCCTAAAATTTTTGCAGATTTTTTTGCTTACCCTTCTTCTTTTTTAATTTCTTAGAGGCCCAGAATATCAGCAAATGAATAGCTTTGCTGTACAAACAGCATATTATGAGTACAGCTTTCCAGCAATACCTTCCTACTCCACCCAAACACTGGGCAGTTTTCACTTCAGTTTGAAATGCTGAGCCTGTTGGAATGCAAGGATTTTTAATTATGGAATTGAGCTTTCTTGCTAATTACAAATCTTTATTTTTAGTTGAAAAAGAGGGTGATATTAACCAGCAAGGATGCACTTAGGGGATTACAGGAGTCCACTTGGAAAACCACAATGTAGAATAGCTTTGTGGAAAAGGCAGCATGTAATGATGGGTTTCTATTGCACTTTGATGTATATGGCTTCAAAGAATGAGGGTGTTTGGGCAGCAGTGTTTCTCTTAGATATAATAAAAGACATCCATATGCATTTTGTGTGACTTCAAAAGAGCTAAATCCTGCAAAACAAGGAAGGCAAACTAGTTATTTTGCAATGCATTGCTCTTTTACCAGTTGGACTCTAAGTATAAGAGCTATGTGAAACTCAATCAGTGGAACTTGTAAGATTTGGAATAGATGGGTACAGAGAAGGATAGACAGAGTTAGGGGCTATTTATTTAATGCATTTTCTCCTTCCCATTGAAATGGTTAAATCTCACTGCCTTCTATGAGATGATTGGCTTGGTGCAGAAGTAAAGCCACTGCTGGCTTTTGGTTGAGCAACACTTTTGATATCATCTCCCGTAGCATCCATAGACAAATTGGGGAAGTATTCAGCGTGGGACTGAATGGTTGGGTAACAAGGTGAATGAAGACCTGGTGGGACTGAGCTCAAGGGAGTAATGACTGGCAGTTCTAAGTCCAGCTGGTGGCTAGATCATGGTGACATTCCTTAGAGATCAGTGCTGGGAACATCAAGAGGTTATTTCAGAACCTGGCTGACACAGTGCAATCTTACCCTGCACAGCTTGCTCCTTGGACCACAGGTTTCTGGCTGACTGAACAGACAAGGTGGTTTCTTGTGAATTGTCCCTAGATTTACTACGGGATTCCAAATGGGCTGTGAGTGGAAATTGTGTCTCACTGATAATGACACAGGAAGTAGCTGAGAGAATTTTCTTCACAGCCAAAATGCGTTCTTTTTACTAATTCACAGCAGTCCAAGTCTGGCTTTTGGAAAGGCCAAAGCCAAACATTTATGGATTGCAGAAAGGGAGCCAAAGTAGACCATGGAATAATATTACATTTTTACTGTAATCTTGCTATTTTAGACTTAAGTTTAGAAATGTTATGTACAGTTCATTATGTCCTGATCACATTTGTATTAATTTCCAGTAGCAGCAAGTTGGGCAGAATTTCCACTGTCTGGGTGTGTTTGCTTTCAGAAGGTTTCAACCTTTTATATTTTAGGCAGTCTACTAATTGCAGGTTTAGTTTTGTTTTAAAATTAAAGATAATGCCTGCATTGCTGAACTTGTCTGTGTTCAGCTGTGCCAAGCCCAGGCCCTGCCTCCACTGCATGAAACGTGTTTGCTGTGTGCTCTCTTTGTGAACTCCCCACCAAAAGAATCTGATGTTTCTCTGGGACCAGCCTGTCTTCATGCAAAAGAAGTGATTCCTCTTAAAAAATCTCATTCCTTAGTCAAGAATGTGCTCCAACATTTTGCTTGTAAAACTAAATGATTTCTGTTGCCTCAAGCCTCTTATGAGATAATAAAACATAATAATTGCCTATGATAAGCACTTTGTTTAGGCTTTTTCTGCACTGAGTCAGCAGTAGCTAACTGACTTTAACTACCTTGCATAACAAAGTCCAAGCAGAGCGTTTGTGGGCTCCAACAGAGACCAGGGACCCTGCTACCCACTTCAGCTTCTGACTGATGTGCTCAAACTGCTGAAATCTGCAATAGCGTTTTCTCAGGCGTGCCCTGAATGCCTCCCCATGGCAGTCTCTGTGCAGCCTTGGACATTTGGAAGTAATTTTATTTCCCACTGTATGCTGGAGGCTTGAATGCAGTCGTCTGAGAGTATTTGTATAACCACTGCTGGCATATCAGGCTCTTCAACTCCCTCTTCACCCTATTCTGCAGGCACCCAGCCAGCCCACTTGTGAACTGGAGTAAAAACAGAGAAAAAGAAAGTTAAACATGTTTACCTCTAACCTTGTTCATGGGATAACTGTAATGAGTTAGTTCAACTGAGTGCTTTGAAAGAGACGCATCCAAGACTGGGATAACCAAAAGGAAAGGACCAGTCTGACTAAACTTTGAGCAAGGTTCAAATGAATTGCTTGTGCACAGTTTCCTGCCTTGTCTGAAGTCTATACAATGGTTGAGTCTTGTTCAGCAGTTCAGGACCAGTGAGGTTAAGATGCAGATACAACACCATGATTTGCTTTTAGGGAATTGAATAGTGTTATAAACATTGGATAGTGCTGTGGGATCAGCAAGAGAAAGCCTTTTTACTGGAATGGATCCCAGTATTTTCTGCCTTTGTATTCAGCATGTGTTGGATCTTGCAATAAAAACATTGTTCTTGATTGTTCTGTGTTGGAAATGAAACTTATCCATAAAAAGGCAAGCAAAACTTCTATTTGCCCTGATGGAGACATGAATTCATGAACCTGTGAGAAAAAGAGAAAATAAGGGCCACCAAACCAATTGTAGGGTGGCATTGATTCCCTCCAAGTAAGTGTAGAAGCAGTTGCATACTTCAGATATTGATTTACAATTACTTTGGAGGTTAACTGTATCCTAAGCATAGTTTTTCCTATTCAGTTTCCCCCATTCAGACAAAATTGAATCACAAAACTGAATGGAAAACAGATTTATTTATTTAGGCACAATTTTCTGCAAGAAACAAACCCCAGCTTCCAGGTCACAGTAAGAGAGCCCTTTACCTGAGAGATTATTTCTTCTCCTAAGTCAGGGTATATTGTTGTACTGTTTAGAGCTTGGAGGCTGGGTTTCCTTCATTGGTGAATCTCAGAGAGTGAACTCCCTTCTGTTAGTGCCAGGCAGAAGCAACTGGCCAGATGCAGGATATGGCATTTAGGGTGGCTTCATTGATGGTCACAGCAATTTCAACAAATAATTAAGTCTCTTCTTAGGAGCTGACTTTTGCACCTTGATGCTTCAGAATATTTATTCATACTTGATGGTATTTGTGGCCTCTGCAGGAAAAGCAGCTGAGCCTGTAATTTTCCAGCTGAAAATACATGTTTTAAAATTATCTGCATTATTTAAGATAATACCATGGAACTTTTCTACTTTTGAAGGCTTGCAGCTCCTTGTCTAGAGGGTTGATCTCCTCAATCACATTGAAACTCACTTGGACTTTAAAGCATTCAAAACCTTTTATTCTGTGGAATGCTGTTAAAAAGGCTTATTAATTGTCAGCTTTGCAAATTATCTCCCAGGATTTTTTTTTAAGCAGGAACTCTGGAGGATGGATTAACCCTCCCACCTCTTTTCTTGAGAAAAAGTACTGATGAAATCTGTTTTCATACAGATTGTGTTTTAAATTTTTTGCCTGTAAACATTCCCATAAGTATAATGCAAGAGATTTGTTCTTACCTATGTTTTTACAAGGGAGATGGGGCAGTAACTTGCAACTCCTTTCTCTTCCTGAATGCTTATGTGCACAAAATTGGCAAAATTATGCATCAGTTCAGTCTTATATTAGTAAAGTATACCAGGTTCATCCTCATGTATGTAACTGTAAAGTACTTATGTGAATTCTCTCTGTTAGTCTTTATTAAGAATTATTCCCATGCAACAAATGCAAAATAGATCTTGTATTTGTCAGCACTCCTGAAAACTATCTGATTTTCAGAATAATTGGTTTTTACATTATAATTTACAAGTCACAGTTATTTCATATATGATATATATTAGTATTGTAAATCATATATATTACTATTATGAAAGATAATACTTCATTACTACTAAAAAAAAATACCAAATTAAAAACAAAACAGGCAATCTGATTCTTATTGGAATAAATGAGAGGGTTTTCCCCATTGATTTAATGGGATCTGGATAAAGCCCTACATTATCGTTGAAGCAGGCTGAGAGTCAAACATTGCTAACACCAAGCTCCTCTTGTCCCTGTCTTGGCAGTCTGTACAGATACACAACAGTACATCTGCAGAATGATTTTTGGCACGTATCATCTTTCACTTTGATTTACTTCTGCACCTCTGCTTTGTGAGTTGGCAGGATTAACTTTTGTAATTCATATCTCAAAACTCAGCTTTTAATTTTCTAGCTTTTTAAACTTTAAAACCACTGTATCTCTGTAATCTTATATTTCCCTATGCTTTTCACAAACTATCATGAGGATGACAGGATGAGAAGACCCCTGTGTAAGCTGTTTTATTTCCAACCCTTTTTCATTAAATGGCTATACTCCTTCTGTTCCAATCTTTTTATATTAAACAATGCAGAAGAATTGGGCTTTGGTTACACTCAGCATCAAGAAGCCCCTCCTGGCATAAGAAAGCCTAAAACTGGCACACTGCTTTCAGTAGCAGTTGTCATCTTTTTTTGCTATTGTTAGACTGTGTTTTCAACCACTGTAGGTCTGTCAGTCTCTAGACTCCTTTAATTAGCACATTTGGTAGGACCAGTAAAAATGTGATGAAATGGAGCTGCTTTGGTGCCAGATCCTTTTCTTTTCCTTGTCATTTCATCTATAACTCAATGCTGTTCATGTCTGCACAAAACACTCATATATGCAGGTTTTGCTGGGGCCATTTATTTTCTTCAAGTAGGTCACTGAAAGATGTATTCCTGTCCTTCACATACCTGCCATCACCTCACCTGAGGTGGTGGTGGTTCACTGCTTCTCCTTTTTATGGTGCACATTTTTGTGGCGTCATTTTCCCTCTTTCTTACTTTCTATTTGTTCTGCCTAGTTTCATGTCCAGACCTTACTTTCCTTTTATCATGTGCAAGATGTGAACCAGGAATCAGTGAAAGCAATACGGACACAATAATGTGAAGTAAGTAACTTTAAACAGCAAATGAAGCAGCAGTAAATTTCCAGGTGTTGCTTTCAAAATGATGTGGTGAAAAATTGAAATGATTTCATATGCTGTCTTTTCAAACCCTTGTCCTGCTGTTGGCTTGAGAATTAATCTTGAGGGAGATGTACAGTAATTTCACGATTATAAGCCGCACCTTTTTCATTGAAGAATC